>CM042185.1:20299788-20358993 GCA_023539305.1 Ilex asprella | reverse complement strand
TGCTGCCTAAAATAGCAATGGCCCATCTGATGCAGTAATGAATAATGCCTGGAGTAATTGAGCTAGGTCCTTAGTTAAGAGCCTTAAATGGAGGACCAGCTAAGGATAGCAGCTAAGAGCAGTCGCCATAGTAAGTTGAGAGACCAGCTGAGAAACTGATCAGGAACACCCTTATCAAATAAGATAGATGATCGGTCTTATAAGGTTTTGAAAGCTATCCATGATGATAAGCCAGCCGCACCTAGGAAACTGGAGAACCACTTGATAACCTGTTTCGCCTGTTGAGAGACCATTTGACTAATCTGGGAAATCTGAACGACATATGGTATTCAGAGAAAAGTCTGATAACAGAGAGAATCCATGAGAGAGACCATCGATGATCCAGTAATCTGAGCAGGAGAAGAATAGAGAAACCCCTGAAACAATGTAGAAGATGAATATCGAGCAGATCTTGTTTAAATTAGGCATGACAATGAAGAAGAATCCAGCAATGTTGCAGAATAGAAGATGAATCTAGTCATTTGAAACCAAGTTTGTTATAGAGAAAACCAATATAGAAGGCGATAGAAGTGCATGCAATTTGGGAAAAATTCCAAATGAATCCAACAAGAAAATCAGGAATCCCCCAATCAAAATAACTCTAGGCCTAAGGCCTACTATTATTAGGAGGTATTAGCTGAACTTAGAAATCGTTGTCTTCTTCCATGAAATGCATAGGCCCTAATAATATCTGCTTCAAATGCTTTCTTAAACTACGTATCTACTTCTTGAATTCTGCTGCATAAGTAGTTTAGCATGGACTGCATAAGTAGTTTGTTGCAAATGTATGTGAATGTAAATGACCGATAACACCAGTGATTTAGAAAATAAATTCCAATTATCAGGACATTAAGCATACTATCTTTCTTAGAACTCTTAGCTTCCTAGCATCTCGAAGCATTAAGAGTCTTGTTGAGGTAGGTAGTAGATCCGAGGAGGAATAAACAGAAGAGGCTTGATCAGAGACTCCTTTATTCACCAAAGAGTCGGCCACAAAATTACCCTCTTTGTAAATATGTTGAATTTGAAAATCAAACTTGGAGAGGAGAGAGACTAATTTGTACAAAAGAGACCAAAATTCCAAGAGGTGTTGCAAGATTGATTGACTGTATTCACCAAAATCCGTGAATCAGTTTCAATAAAGATTGGATAAACCTCCAAGCCAAATTGAAGTAATAATTCCAAGCCATCAATCAACGCCCTTAGCTCTGCCTCCATATTTGTGCAGAATCTATAATAAAAAGAACCACCCAAAACAAATTGGCCCCATTGATTTCTAAGAAAAACACCTCCAACCTGACTGCCCAGGATTTCCTCTAGAGGCTTCATCAATGTTTAGCTTAAGTGAGCCATGAATGGAGGTAGTCCACCTAATCCATCTCACCTTTACTGTGGGTGTCCTTACTGGGGATACATTGAGAGAGTGAAGTAGAGCAATACCTGTAGGAGAGTCCATTGCCTTTGGTCTAACTCTACATGCTTGCAATCTACATAGATTCATGATCATATGAAAAACCTTAGATGAGTGAAGTCTTTGGCCCTCAAACTGTCTCTTGCATCTTTCTTTCCAGAGCTGCCAATAAATAAGTAAAGAAATACCCCTTATCAATGAATGATTAAGAGAGAGACGCTTATAGATTCTAACTAGACGCATAAATCTAGTTATTGGCTCCTCATCTACAATAATCTGGAATCCCATGACTTGGGAAATCCTTGACCAAACCTCACGAGCATAATTGTAGCTAATGAATACATGTTTGAAGTTTTTAGAGGCTGCACAGTATAATGCACATCTACTGACCATAGAGATCCCAATCTTCTAAAAAGTAGAGTCCATAGGCAGTATGTTATGAAGTATTTTCAAACCCACTAATTGAGCATTAGGCGAAGATACCTACTTCCAAATAGTACCAGTTTGAACATTAGTCATACCTGAAGTTCTAATGAGTTCCCGTGCAGTTTTAATAGTAAAATTTCCCGTCATAGAAAGTTGCCAAACGAGTTTATCCTCTCTGTCAATTAGTTGTAACTGGGTAGAGAGGATTTCTTAGAGTAAGGAAGCATCCATAAAATGAAATAGCCTTTCTAATTCCTAGCAATGATTAACCAGGTCCTCAGAGAGCTTAGTATATTCAAAAGGAGTAGAAGTGGTTCTCAAGATAAGTGGACCTTTACCTATCCAATTGTCACACCAAAAGTCCACTGCACTACCTGACCCCACCAAGAACTTGGAATTCGTGACTTTACTTCAAAATAGGGAACCAAGGAGTTAAAGGATCTGGAAAATCCCTTCTTCAAGTTCCTTAGAATATGCTCATCATGTAGATACTTAGCTGTAAAGTAAGAGGACCAGAAGGAGTTACCCTGCACGAGTTGCCAAACCTGTTTCATTATGAAAGTTTGCTACACTTCAAATTTTCTTATGCCCAAGCCCCCTTGCATACCACCATACCAATCTAGATTGGAATTTGTTCAACAAATTCTCAAAATGGATTAATTTAACTTTACCTCTGATTATTGGACACCCCAGATAAGTCATTGGGTTAGCCTTGAGGGAATCTGAGCAATACGAGATAACTTTTTTTTCTTGGCAAGAGGCATTTTAGAGGAGCAGTAAAAAGAACTTTTCTGCCTGTTCACCTTTTTCCCAGAAGATACTTCATACTTGTCAACAAACTGTAGTAAATTTTTCATAGATTTTTTATTTCCTTTGAGAAATATGAGTGTGTCATCAGCAAAAAGAAGATGGATGATTAGAATAGAACATCTTTCTGTGTGAAAACTCTGGATAAGACCTTGTTGGAACTTCATTTTAAGACCTCTGTTTAACACCTCCTCCGCTAGTATAAACAAACTAGGGGAGAGAGGGTCTCCTTGCCGCAATCCTCTAGAAGTTGGAAAGAACCGATGTCTGATCCCATTGATATTCACTGAGATGTGTTGATTTTGGAAACAATTACTTATAATATTCACCAAAGACTCCGAGAATCCAAATCTCCTGAGTACTTCTTGGATGAAATCTCACTCCATTCTATCAAAATCCTTTATCATATCTAGCTTTAAAATAACATTCTCAGCTTTCGCTTTCCTGTCTAACTCATTTATCATGAGTTGAGCTAAAGCAATATTATCCCCAATGCTTCTTCCCATAACAAAGCCATGCTACTCCATGGAAATTAATTTGGGGAGCAGACTACTCAACCTAGTTGTCAATAGCTTAGTAAATATTTTGTAAAGGAAATTGCAGAGGCTTATGGGCCAAAAATCAGAAAAAATTATTTGGGTGATCCGTTTTAGGTATAAGGGCTAGCAACGTAGCATTAACGGATCTTGGAATGACATCCCTTGCATAAAGTACTTAACTGCTGATAGCAAATCCATTTTGATAATCTCGCAAGCACAGCGGAAAAAACTACCAGAGAACCCATCTGGTCCAGGCGCACTATGCACATACATGGAAAAATAATTCCCTTTAGCTTTTCCAAAGATACAAGAGAGGTTAACATATTGTTGTCTTCTTGATTGACTAAGCTTGGGATTACTGAGAGCAAATCTGCATCCAAAATATGTTCTTCAGATTTTTAAAGATTGTAAAAATGATTCACCCCACACCTTGCTATCTCTGCCTCGTCTTCTAGCCAATCTCCTTCAGCATTCTTTATTCTTTCCAGTTTGCTTCTCATTGATTTTCCTTTTTCTATTGAATGGTACAATTTGGTATTCTGCTCACCCTCCATTGCCCATTGAATGTTTGCCTTCTGCCTCTAGAAAATTTCTTCCAATCTCAAAGAACTCTCCAGATTAGTTTTCACTGTTAGAAGAGCTTGTCTAGTCTCAGTGGTGTCTTTTGTCTCACATTTAACTTCTGCCTCAAGTAACTCCTTTTCATGGCTTTTGATGACATTAAAAATATTCCCCAAAGTATCGTTATTCCACTGTTTAAGTTATACCTTAACTTGCTTTAATTTCAGAAAAATGTCAACAATGGGATTTAAAGAGTAACTATTGTTCCAGCTGGTCTCTACTAAACTCATCCATAAATTTGAAATATGAAAGTCTTCTAGTAGAAGTAAGTTCAGAAAACTTAACAATCAATGGGCAGTGATCAGATTGGCCTCTTGCAGCATGTTCCACAGTTGTGTTAGCAAACTTATTTCCCCAGTGCACATTAGTGAGAGCTCTGTCAATCCTTTGCCACACACGAGTCCTCCCATCATGGTTATTACACCAGGTGTATGAGGATCCAGAAAAATCACAATCTTGTAGGCCCATAGAATTAATGAAGCTAGAAAATTCTGCCATAATATTACACTAGGAGTTGCCCCTCTTTTACGTTCATTTGAGGAGACAATAGCATTAAAGTCTCCAACTAACATCCAAGGGACTGATGTAGATTGTAAACTAGTTAAATGATCCCATAGTGGCCTTCTCAAGATATAGTCACACTTCGCATAAATGAACGAGACATTAAATGTTACTGACCCTAAGTATGTGACCTGAACTGTCAAAGCTTGCTCATGGTTGGAAAGGACATTCACCTGCATTCTATGGTCCCATAAGAGCCAAATGTATTTCTTAGTTAAAGGATTAGCTAATGAGGAACTAAATCCTATAGAAGTACATAATCCATGCATTTTAGAAGGCATCATCTTTTGTTCAAGTATAGAGATCAGACTTACATCATGCATCTTAATTAACTTTTTGAGACTTAGCCTTCAAGGCTCACTTTTTGCACCCCTAATATTCCAAGAGATTACACTAATCATATAGATTCTTTGGGGTGAAGATGCCTGATTTTGATCTAGTAACCATATCAAATTGAGAATAATTTGTTTTTTGCTGAATTACAGTACGACTGTCTCCTGCTTTTGAATTGACTGTGTCCTCTTCAAGATATTTTGTGGATTCAGCTTTTTTAGAATCAGAATAGAAGCCCTTGTCTGGAGGCTCTTTGGAGAGCAGCATACTCCTTTCACCATCCACACAAAACCCAGCATTCTCCCTACATACATAATGGTGGTCCAGCAAGAAGGTGGAGTCAGAGGCCAGGAGTTGCTTCATGTTTGTCTAACCGATAGTAGTCCCTGTTTCTTGATCTTGATGATTTGGAAAGGAAGTAGAATGATCCTTATGTGGTTCATAAATCAACATTGCTAAGTTTGCATCTTCTGCTTCTGCTTCTACTTCGTGAACAATATCATGAATAGTAGGAGTATTTGTGTGAACTGCATCCATAGTAGTTTCTGTATGCACATTTGCATTAATTTTTATAGTATTTTCATCAGTTGGAGCCTTGCCTTCTAGAACCAACCAAATCTGTAAAAAACAAAAAACAAAGGTGAAACAACCCCCCAAAGAACCAGGATCAAGAAAACTTGTTAATAAGATAAGCTAAAAGAAAAACACCAAATATGTGCATATATTCAACTACATGTAATTCGCATCATAAAAACATATAGAATTAGCAATAACCAAAGGGATTCATATAGTCTGCTAGAAGTTAACTGCATCAAAGTAACCAATGCAAAGTCCTCACTCTAAACTTTAGCAAAGGCATGCAGCTTGCATTATTGTGCTAAACAAGTAAAACACATGGACTTCTACTGTGCTATATAAACAAAGTATAAACTATAGAACTTTCAACTTAACCAGCAGTGTACACCAATCCCAAATGTTATATCAAAAAACATGGTCAAAATCATCCTCCCTTTCTGATTAAAAGATAGAGATGGTGGGACAGAGACATGTTGTATAGTGGGGATAAAAGATAAGGAGAAATTGAAAATTTTTTTACTTCAAATTGTAATAAGTAAAAATTTTAGTTAAAATGAACAATTTTTTAGCCACATATTAAGATTAATTAGTAGTCAATTATATCAACGATTTTGCTACCAAGTATTTTTGTATCAAAATATTTTAATTTTTGATTTTTTTAATCAATTTATCTATTTTTTGTAGGTTTCCTTCTCTTTGTATTGGAGATCACAAAATTACAATTTCATACCATCATACCAGACATAAAAGTACTAGTTGAGGCGAGTGTGTCAAAATGTCAACTCCTAAAGCAGTTATCAGTTCAATTGCATATCCATAAAGGACTTACCAAATTTACTTGTGCCCTTTAAAAAAAGGTACCTCCATTGGTTTTTCAAAATCCTTGCTCCTTCTGTGATCAAAATATAGAACTACTGCCAGAAGAATAAAAGGAATCGCTTGCATAACCAACACAATACAATTTACAAAAGCATAAAACTTTGTCATAGGCTTTATCATTTAAGCTAAACTTACACAATGAGCACAAGAATCAAATATTTATGTGCTCGGTAAAATTTCACATAGATTACTTGGTACATATTTATATATATATATATATATATACACACACCAAGTACTGCATAAAAAATAAAATTTCAACTCTATCTAACTCAGCAATGCATTGTCTTCCCTATCTACAATTTGCTTCTCCATCATGCTCTACCATTGTTCTTTTAAAAAATAATAAAATAAAATAAAACCATTGTTCTTTGTCAATGTTTTCAATATATGAGTGCATTCTAATGCACTAAACAACTCAAAATAAATAATTTTCATGTGAAGCTAGCCAATATGTTATAGAAGAAATCAGTTGTTCCACACCGGAGAAGAACAAGTATCCTCGCACCAGCAATCGACATGCATTAAGGCCTCAAAAGGCATGTACATTTATAACCATCAGTGAAATGAATCACAACACAAAAGACAATAAACCCTCTTTTAAATATTAGTGAACATGTCAAAGGCTCGAAGCAGAAGTTGAAAGAAGCTGAGTATAGGACACATAAGATAAAGATAAATGTATAATAAGTCACATTTGTTCGCAAAATTTAAACCAAATACATTCCCAAAATTGCAATATTTGTATCACTATGGACATGTCAACAAAGTAATTAAGTAATATCAATGCATGATTAGAGTGGGGAAATCAGAAGACATATGCACCTCCCCACGTCCAGGCTCACACCTCAACTCATCCACAAGTTAACACTTAGCAGACATCACGAGGATCTATAAGCGTGAGAATCAACACATTTAAGATAGCCATTTTACTTGAAGGTGCCCAAACTTTCCAACCACTCAAGTGAACGTGATACTCTTCACATTATAATTTGTATGAAGACATACATAATTGAATAAATAAACATTCTATTAGCAAGGAAAGGGCATTTATAGAGCCCTGGGAAGCCCTTTTGCCAACTGTTCAACATAGTGGCATGAATTGATATATGATACTCCTGTATGCCATGTACAGAGAGCTCCATGCATAATTAATCATGAAAAGATGCCAATGCACCATAGTTTCAATAACAAGAATTATAGTTTCCAAATAGGATATATGAGCCCAATTGCCATTTTATGGGTAGTTTGAAACTTCATCCCCTTGTTAGGCTTTACTTTGTTTTGGGTTTTTTTTTAAAGGAAACTTCCTGATTCAAGGCACAATGCTAAGGATGAGGATAAAACGTTCGTATTATGACACTACCGAGCACTCATACAATCGAGCACCATGATGACCCAATGACGTCGATCGTAATAACTTTGATACTTGGTATATGTCAAGAAGAAGATGTAAGAGGATAATACAAGAAAAACAAATGAGTTGATAAAGGAATAAGGGAGTGAAACAAAATCAAGAGAAACAATTATCAATATTATTCAGTAAATTAAATATCTCTCAAAGAAACACCTTACCCCTATTGGGACTACAAAATTGTAAAACAAATACATAATCTAAATGATAAATAAGTCCTTAAAAATTAAAAGAAATTACTAAAAAGATAAATACTAAATAATCTTTATGTAACTCTCATAATAAATCTATAATATCTATCCAACTCAAACTCGATCTCCATCACCTGACCTCATGCTTTTTAGCAACCATGGTCGAAACTTTGGTCACTAATGAACGAATTGGTGAACCCATTATGCCATAATTATCTTAATATATTAGTTATATGTTAAAATGCATCTAAATCTCTTTTACAAAATAGTTGATAAATATGCTTTTATTTTCTAAATTATTATTTTTCGTGCTTAAAAATTTTATTTATAAAAATGTTATCAAATGATACATTAGTTTGTAGAGAGGTATAATCGAAGAAGTGCTTTTTGATGGTATTCAACTTTTTCCCCTCTGCCAAAGGTGTGCAAGCTTCCTTCTATAGTAAGGGGCATACGCGAAACATGCATTGGTGTGGGTTTAGTATGAAGATATTGCATATATTTGGGGGGGAAAAACCACATGAAAGAAACTAAATACATACTAAAAGCCTAACTCTACAGAGGAGTTAAAAGAAAATATCCAAGCGAACCACAATGAAGTGAGCATAACACAATATCTAAATGGCCAACCACTCTTATTTTTCAGGGGATATGTCCTTAAAACTATTATGGTGACTGGTTTCAAAGCTCAAATGAGTAGTCAGTGCAAGCCTGAACATCTTGTAGCAAAAAAAAAAAAAAAAACACAAACATTGTCATTACACAACACAATAACACAAACATTTCCTAGACTTTTCTAGAAAAATTCAACATATGCAGTCATTCTCGACTTCAGCCTCTTTGCACCCTCTTCTTCTTCCTTGTCTTTTGTTGCCTCCTTGCAAAAGTTTCCACAAACCATTCATGTTTACAAGTGGTTAGAATTTGCCTGATCATCAACTCAACTACTAGCCCACTTCCATATCCCATGTATATGAAAATCCAATCAAACTTACTAGGGAAGTTTGAATTTCCATTCTCAAGGGTTATAGGTACTGCCGATGATACCTCATAACTTCCACATTTCTTTGACAAAGGGCATCCACACAATTCTAGATTTCCATCAAATGAATTATTCTCAAAAGTATCAAATTGATTTCCTCATGGTATAGCCCTTGATGGTTATGAGAGACATTCAAGAATGCAAAGATCGTCAACTGTGTCAGTTGTTGAGGGATCTCTCCTGAGAGCTCATTCTAAGAAACATCCAAAGCCTAAAAATCCCTTAGGTTCCCTATGGATGATGGCATGCTACCTGTGAAACCAATGTTGGAAAGTTTGAGCAAATTGAAGCCCTTTGAGATTTCCAATAGATTTTGGAATTTCTCCATTGAATTTGTTGCTTGAGAAATCAATGGCTACAAAGACAGTCAGGATCTTGGTAAAGAAAGTTTGAACGCCTTTGTTGCTCATTGTCATTGAAAATGTGAGATTCTCACGAAATTTAGTATCTGACCCTTGTTAATAATTTTCTACATGAAAATATAGGGACTGGCCAACATCATGTATTTTTGTGGCATTCCAATTTTGGAAGTATTTGGATGACAAGCCGCCCCTAAAACCATTGTATGAGAGATCAATGATGCACAACTTGGGGAAATCAACTTTTGACATTTGACCTCCTATTGTACCGTAGAACCGATTATTTCTCAGAAGGAGAATCTTTAACTCCGAAAGAGTTCTTAGCCAATAATGAAAAATGTCTTGGATTTGATTGTCTCCTAGATTAGGAAACTCTAACATTGTGCAATCGGCCAAAGATATTGGTACTGGCCCATCAAATCTATTTTGGCTTAAATCAACTACTTTCAAACTACTTTCTTTGTTGCATAGTTAAGGAATCCTTCCATAAAAGTCATTCCTATATAAATTCAATACAAAAAATGAAACACTGGAGCAGCTTAAACATTTGGGGATTCTTCCACTCATGCTATTTTTTGACAAGTCAAGTACTTTAAGAAAACTAGCATTGCAAATAGAATGTGGAATTTCTCCTGTAAGTGAATTGTTTGAGATTTGATAACTGAAGATGAAGAATGATGGAGTGGGGAGTGATCCTTCTAGGAAATTAGAGCTAAGGTCTAAAGCTCGTAGATTCTCCCATGGAAGGACAGCTGCAAGTTGTTCAATTCCAGTTAGAAAGTTAAAACTTAAGTGCAAACTCAACAAAGTTTTTTGGCCTACATTCCACATCCATTTGGGGATTTGGCCATGAATTTTGTCGTTATGAAGGTACAACACCTCCAATTCATCTTGATATCGTAGGAACTCTGGGAATTTATTTAACTTGCAATAGGCTAATCCTAAAATCTCAAATTTCAGAAGATTATTATTGACATCACTTCCAGTGACTACTGATAGTTCATTATTTGATAATTGCAACCAACTAATCTCTTTTAGCTTAAGAAACATGTCTGTTTCCACTATCCCACTCAAGTAATTACCAAATAGATTAAGATGTATAAGATTACTGAGTGTGAAAATTGATTGTGGAATTGGACCATGGAAGTTATTGCCGTCTAACTTTAGATTTGTTAGATGGGTAAGGTTACCAACGGAAGAAGGAATTAAACCAATGAAATGGCAGTTATACCGTTGCAACTCAATTAAAGACTTAAGATTTCCAATGGAATTTGGTAGTTTGCCAAAGAAACTCGTGCCAGCAAGGCTCAACTCCTCAAGGGGACTTCTTTGGTTAAATTCAGGCAAAGAACCATTGAGATTTTTGTTAGACTACATGCTAAGAGCTTGTAGCTTTGGAAGGTGGAATATGTCAATTGGGAATTCACCATAGAGTCCACAATCTCTAAGGAATAAAGATGTGAGAGATGACAAATTGGCCAAGATATGAGGCACTCTAAAAGATATATTCACTATAGATAGGGAAAGCTCTTTGAGGCCAGTCAGGTTTAAAACGAGGCCCCCCAAATTGGGTTTTTTAAGTTTCAACAAATGTTCAAAAGACAAGGGGTAGACATTGAGGGACAGATCAAGGGAAGTTAACTTGGACAGATACAAAATTTCTGATGGGATTTGACCAGAAAATACAGATTTGGATAAGTTGAGGCTTGTTAAATCAGAAAGGTGGCCAATTGCAGATGGGATTTGGGAGTAATTGAAATGATTATCTGCAAGGTTAAGCATCTGAAGATGTGCAAGGCTGAAGAGGCTGCTGCTGGAATTGATGGAACCATAGAGAAGACTACTATTGAGGTCTAGGCCAATCACATGACCAGAGTCCTCATGGCACTCAATTCCATCCCACAAACAACAATCAATATCACTGCGATTATTCCCCTAGAGTACCAAAGAATTAGTATTTGGATAAGCAGAAGGATCGCCTAAAGCACTCTTGTCAATTGAAAGACTTTGCTTGAACTACAACAAGGCCAATAGCTCATTCTCATGGCATAGCTGGTGCACAAAAGAGGAACAATTAGTCAATATAACATGATCATAACTCAAGACTGTTAGGAGAAAGTGCATGAACACAAACAGATGGAAACACAATGCTATAACGTCTTTAACTTTTGAACAATTCGACGAGAAATTCATGAGAGCTTTTGAGCTTATTTATAGAGAAGTTGCGTTTGAGAAAATGCATGAAGTACAGTGAAAATAGGGCCCACCTATGTTTTATCGATATTCCATACCATACATTAGTTTCTGCATGAAACAAAATATGTCCCCCTCACCTTTTTAGTCATTGGAACAAATAAACATGATATGAATGTGAGGTTGCCTTTTAAATCTCAGAATTTTTCGATTTTGATGCTCTTTAATGATCCTGATATTTTCTCTAATAAATTCCCAATGATGTTTTAACCACATATTCGGTTGACCCAATCTGTTTTGTTCAACACTGGTGGCTCAAATGCCTTTGTCATAGCCATAAATAAATGCTATTATCACACCAATTTCCTAGATGAGGAAGAAGACCAAGAAGTAGATACTTCCACAGAGATGGGTACTGCTGAAAATTGTGCCCAAAGTAAATGTCCAAAATGGTGGTTTAATCTCCAAGGTGGAGGTTTATTCTACTCTGCCTTGGTTTCTCAATTGTCCAGTTCATGAAGCTTCTCCAAGTCAACTCTCCGGTGCATGTTGCTTCTACAATGCCACATTGCGAGCTCATTAATGAAAATGAGAATTGTTAAGTAGTGAACCGAAACAAGGCAGATCTCTTACTATGATGGCATTTTAGATGCATAGAAGAGTAACACTAGAGTATGAATAGGAAGTGCATGATTAGAAAATATTCAATGTTACGCGGTATCACCATCCAATGAGAAAATAATAAATAAACAATTAGATTGTGCACAGTTTAATTAGCAACTACCCCTCTATGTAATATAAAAGTGTGGTTCACTTTATCAATGTTGTTGTTACTTATTGAAGGGTGAAATTACATGACAGTGATAACGTAGTGTAAATATTTACTTCCTAAATAGGTCGAAAGACAACACCCTAATTTGGGAATTTTTGTTGTTGTTGTTAAATGAGGCTTTAACTAATCATGAGATTAAAAACAACCATTAACTAAAATATATTGGAATTAATGTTGTTTATTATGGTTTTGAGTCTATCAAGTTGTAGCTTCTGGTGGTAAAATGGTGTAATATTCAAACTATGGCTGCGTGTAAAATCACAACCTTAAAGACCTTTACCTTTTAAATTAATCAAAATGTGTCCCGTGTGCTTAGCTAGCTGTTCATGAGTTTCAAACATTCAAGAGTTCTTTCCATTTGTATGATGATGCCTTGAAGAGGATGAAAGGCAAGGGGAACAAAAAATGAGAATGCATACAGACAATTGAACCAAAAAATGGGAATGCATACAAACAATTGAACCCTAAATGTCAAAGTTTATAGTTTGTCTCAAATCTAATACAGACAATTAGGCTAACCCATGCAGATTAGAACAATGCATAGTTTATAGACCCCTTTGCAAATGAAGGCTTTAACTTCACTTTTGGAATATTTTTCATGCAATATAATGTCTCTTTAGTTTCATTTGGTACGAAGAGTGGAAAGAAGGAAGGAAAAGGTAAAAGGAATAAATTTTCCATTCTTAAAGGAAATAAAACTATTTTCCCTCTTTTTTGTTTGGTAAAAATGGATGAAAAATAAAAGAGATACGTTTTCCCCCCTTATTTTAGTTTCATTATTTAATCATTATGGAAGAGGACTCAAATCTTACACAAAACATCCTAATATGATTTTGTAAGCATATTAGCATCATGAGAAGAGCTTTCCAAGAAGAGTTGTAGTAGTAGTAGTTGTTGGGCCAACCCACTTTAATTTTTCTTTCAAGTCAATGATGTTTTTCGAGTCAAGTCATCTATGACTGAAAAGAGAGGCATTGTGATTCCACTGACTAGATTAAGTGGAGCACAAGTTTCACAGTTGGATGAAGCAGACACAATGATCCCGTAAATTACTAAAAAAATGAGTAATATTATTTAATTTAATCTCGTTTCTGGATGTTTGAATTCAACTTATAATAAATACATTTACTGAAATTTAACTTACAACCAATAGTTTACTAGAAGAACATCTTCTTATGCCTCATATGAAGACTGGATACAATAAGAGATTTGAGAGAGAGAGAGAGGAAATAATCACTATGTTGGCAATTTTTTGCCTCCCTTTGCTTAGATGAGTGAAGGCCTTATATAGGCGTAAATATTTATGAAGAGAATCTTTGAAATGATTTCTCTTTTGACTAGTGGTTGCACTTTAACTCTGGTGAAGTGTTTTTACTTGGGTGAATTGCTTTTCACTTTTGTATTTCGATGGAGTGAATTCCATTTACTCAGGTGAAATGTTGACTTTGTTGCAAGACCATGTGACTATTGGGTTCCGACTGCTGACTAGTGTTTGTTTTCAGTGGAAAAGCTGAGTGGTGACTACTGATTGATGTCTCCTTTCGGTGGAGAAGGAGTCTCAGCACATAGGGATGGAATCAAGGATTGGACAAGTCATAGGTATCATTCGGATCTTGGGCATCTTGGAATGGGTTTAATGACTGGCTTACTGATGCTAGTGAGGAAGCAGAAGAGTCATCACCTTCTTGGATGGCTTGCTGGAGTAATTACTGGAGCAGTTCAATTAAGTTAGATGATTTCTTCTTCTGTGATTGGTTAGAAGCCTTCGATAAAGACTTGGTTTGCTTTTCTGGTAATGCCTGAACATCTGGAGAAGAGACTCTGAGTGCTGGCATTGCTGGCTTAACCACTAGTGGTGGTGTGCTGGTTGCTGATCCTATAACCTTTACTAGTGTAGGAACCTTTACTAGGAATTCTGTTTTAACTTGGGCAGCTATACGTTGATGGTCGAACCTAGGCCACTAATTAATATAGTATTGTCAGGTAACTGTGTTTGCTATGATACCGTAGTGCCATTTACAAATCCACGGTACCTTGTATTTACTCATGAAAAGGAGTAGTACAGGGAACTGTGAATCATGTTGACTAGGTTTAAAACAAGAAAAGAAATAGGTTACTTGATCTTGAAGATCAATTGGAAGGATTTAAATTATGGGGCCGTGAACCTGCAACCACTGTAAAACCATGAAGAAATCTGGCTCTTGAATTCCTTAGAGAATTGGAGGAACTAGGAACGAGCATAAGATTTATCCTGATAGAGGATCAATTTAAACTACGACTCTTTATAGTCATAGTAGCTAAACTACTTGTTGTGTCTTGCGAGATCTCGGAGTAAGGAAAGGTGAGACACCCAATCTTTAGCTGAAATGAACTTTTTGTATATACATAGAGTGATATACAATTTTTCCGGGATCATTCCTACCAGGGTAAGGTTTGATGAATACTGACTGGGTGTGAAACAGGATATCTTGGTAAAACGTGAAAGTTTTCTCAAAATCCAAAGTGATAAAAGTCCATCCTAGTTCAAGATAGGCATTGACTAAGTCAATTAGGTTGCTTAAATGAGCATGTACTGGGTCAATGGCAAATAGGTAATATACCCAGTTTTGGGACCTTGGTATGGATAAGTATTGGTTAACTGACCAGGCCTTATTAAGGATATCAGCTGGGCTTGCCTGGTTACTGTTTGTTGTTGGGCTTGGTAAAGACATACTATTGTGCTTGGGTTTATTAAGGAAGATGAATAAGTTAGTCTGACTGGGTTACCAAGGACATGGTAATCATTTACCAGGTTTGTTGGTGGTAATTGATCTGAAAAAGATGGTGGTAATTGGCTAGGCTTTGGGCTTGGACTAGGCAAAGCTAATTGTTTACCATGGTCTCTCTTGGGTTTTTTTAGATGAGGTACTGGGTTTACTTGGTTTTCTATCCACCATTGATTTCCTGCAGAAACTCACGGGTTAGAAAATCAGGAATACAATTATTACTACATTTTGATGAGTGAGTTTTATACCTACAAAATGAGTATTTTCGGATTGATAAAATTGCAAGTTTTTAAGTATTTAATGTTCCTTTTTATTTATTTTATGTGTTTTGATGTTATTTTGTAGGGATGATATTTTGAAAGGAAACAAGAACATTTTGAAGGAAACAAGGTCAATTTGGAGCCTAAGTGTTGGGTATTTGAAGACTAAGCAATAAGGGCAATGTTGGTCTGTGATGCGAAATTTATCTTGTTTCGACCCGAAATTAGACTCTAAGGACATATATGCTAGGGTTTGTGTGGGGAATAGGTAATCTGACTTTTAGGGGCTGAAAACATCAAGAAAAGACCAAGGATTAAAAGGAAATTGAAGACAAAGATCGAAGGAATTGACACGACGAAAATCGGGCTTGAAGGCTAGAGAGAGATTGGAGATTGCTACTAAGTTTTCATTCTTTTCTCTGGCTTTTAGTTCTTGATTTTTTGAGATGTTATTTAATGTTAGAATGTTGTTTTTCATTTACATTATAAACTAAGTTTTTATTAAGATTGCAACGGAATCTAATATTTAGTTAAATTAATCTACTCTCGTTTCTAGTTCTATTGATCATACATAAGGTATTTATCATATTTTGTGCTTAATATATAATTATTTGGCCATCAATTAATTTGATAGCCTAGATGAAATTGGAAGTCGAATTCTAGGTTTAGATCAGAATATGATAACACGCGTCTAGTTAATTCTTCTTAGGATTGAATAGTTGAGTTTGTGTATAGGATAGATATATACCTATATGTTGTGTGTAACTTTTATGAGAGTTTGAACTTAATGAATCTATTCCAATTTATTTTTGTAAACCCCCGCATGTAATAGAACTTGTACCAACTCTAATTGATGTACAAATGCATGTTATATAAGTTTTGGTTGGCCTTGAAAGGTTTTAGAATGAATGATAAATGAAAAATAGGCCAAACATGCAAAACTTGGCAAACCGTACCGGTACGTCGAGGTTCAGTAGGTAAACCGTACCGGTAAGCATACCGATACAGTTATTGAAAACTTGAAAATTTAACCCTCGTTTGCCAAGCTTTTGAGCTAGGCATTTCATCTTTCGATGGTTGTAAATGGACAATGATAAAGTAATAATGGTGGTATGTTGGGCTTCGAAAGAACAAATTAATTAAAGATTTAGCCCTTGTATTCTAAAGCTTTGGTAAACATTTACTTGGGTATTAGGTTTAATCACAAAACTAAATATTTTTAGGTCAAACTAGGTCTCCATTGAATCCGGAAGGTCGAAAAACATTAGGAGAGGTAATATGGGGTGTATTAGAAGTTAGGAAGTATCTCAGAGCGAAAACAAACTTTAGAGAAAATTTGGGTAGAAAGGATCTTGGACACTTCTTAGTATTTTGACTATAAATATTTATCCTGATGTTTATTTGATTTAAAATTTGGACATTAGATAGTACACATCTAGGGCTACAAAAGTGTATAGCATGAAAATTTTCCAATTCGACCTCTAAATGGGTCCAAACTACACTGGAAGTTGAAGCAAAAATCCGTCAGTCAAATTGTACCGGTACGCGTACTGATACGCCGAACTTCAGTAGCTAAACCGTACTCGTACGATTTGTTTGCGGCTTGCCGAACAGTAAAAAAAGACGGAATTTTGGTGTTTTAAAACACTCCTCTAAGTCTCATTTGCCCCATTCTTCCATTCCATTCTCACCCCACACCTCTTAGAACCCTAGGAGAAGATAAAGATAGAAAGGAAAGGGAGGAAGAAGGTCTTCAAAGTTTGGCTTCTTACTTGAGATTCTTGATTCAAGGTAGGGGTTTCTTCTCTTTCTCTTATATTGAGGTTAGAGTTATTATATATGTATTCCCTTGACTCTAAATCATATCTATTTGCTATGAAATCCTCATTCCTTGGTATTCTTGCAAAGATTAACATGTTTTAAATAAAACTATAATGAAATAGCTCTTAAATCTTTTTTTCTTGCTTTCAAACCCTAGTTTTCAAAAGTGGTGAGTTTTCCTCTTGATTCTTTCTTTGCTCTTGATTTCTAAAACTTTAGTGCTTTGTGTTGAGTAATAAATGATGTTGTTGTGATCTCTTGCATTTTTCCTTAATTGGTTATTAAAATTGTTACATGATAAAATTGGGGATTTTTGAGATATGCTTGTAAAAGGAGAAAATTGTGGGTGAATTGAGAATATATTGGGTTTCTCATTTGTATTGTTGTTGTGATGGACTTGAATTGCCATCAAGAGATGTCGTAGAGTGTTAGATGTTAGTCTATCCAATTGAGGGTGAGATGGTTTCCTAACACTTGTAGTTAGTTGTTATTTGGTAATACAACCACTATCATTCACTGGAGTTCGAACAAAGGTTGGTATACCTTTCCTGGGGAGGGATTCGTAACTGCCATTGGGATGGTAGACGCCCTTTTCCGAAGTGATTGTGATTTGATTGATGAAAATAGTGTCGTTCCTAACCTCTCAACACCAGCCTCAAATGTGTGTATGACTTATAGGACTAAGGGAGTGTCACTCTCCCTCGGGATGATGTAAGAGATTAGGCGACAACGGAATGTGAATGGTGGAAAATGGATGAACAAAATATATGTGAAATGAAAATTGGAATGTAAAGTGTGCACAAAAGCGCTCCCCAATCGCAAGGAGTCTTTCGTTGTCGATGTTTTACTTGGAAGAGTATTCCAATGTCATCTCCTCAGGGAAGGAAAGGGAGTTTTGTGAAAGTGATTTTGCAAAAGTGAAAAGAAAGTGTAAAATCTTTTGTTTGAGTTTTGTGTTTGGTTTGTAAATGAAAATGCAAGAAAACAAGTGTTGACTAATCCAAAGGATTCATTCCAATGGGAATACCAAATCAACTCAAAGCCTTCCTCCAATTGAGCATGAATGAACGATTGATTCGGGGGAAGCTAGGGACGAGATTGGTGAGTATCTAAGCATAACCTGTGACTAGGCCTACGGGATATCAAAGGTTCACCAACTCCTCCACTCTCAACCCCGTCAAACCGAACCATTTGACTCAAAAGGGAGGAATGAAAAAAAGTTGAAATGGAATCCCCAAGAGGAGGTCTTCCCTTGAATTAATCAACTTAAATCCTAACTACTCATATTAAAAGCAAGACATTCATAATGTAAAGAGACAAGGATGAAATGGAGATTAAAACTTAACTACATGCAAGAAATCTTAAACTAGGAAGAGAAATCAACAATACCCATTTTAAACTAAGAAATGAAGAACTTGAAAGCATAAATGGTGAAATCTAAGTTACACAACTAAACTTGAAATAGACTTGAAGTAAATGACATTAAGGTAATAAAATGAAGATTACAAGAGTATGAAAGCTTACTACAACAATAGCAAGTGAAATGGGAGAAGAAAATGCAAACAAAATTTACTCTTCATCATCTTCAACCTTGGAACTCTCTCTCTATATCTACTCCTAAGCTTAGGTAGCCAACCTTAAAAAATGCTGAATATTGTTGAGATATATGGAGTGTATGCCTTGCAAAAAACGTCCATGAGGGTCCTCCCTAGCTGTCTGCTCTAGCTCCTATCAAGAGGGGGCTGAAATGATGCATTGCACAGGCTAGGGCAAGCCTAGCCTAGGAGCCCACATGCCTGCCCATTCCTCTCCCATGCTTCATTAATGCCAAGCCTTCCAAGTCTTCCAAATGTGTAAGGGAGGCGTGCTCTTGTGTCAGGAAATGTTGGGGGGCAAGTGGGAGAAGTGTAGGTGGGACCCCTAAGCCTCAAAGTTGAGTTACAGGCTGTTTTTCGGCCAGAATGTTCGTGGTACCGGTACTAGGTACCGGTACTGTTTTTTCTACACTGGACCACCTACGGTAGAAATGACATAACTCTTGATCTAACTGTTGGATTGAGCTGAAATGTTGACATGATATAGAAGACATCCAGATCTACAACTTTTATGTTTTGAACTTTTCTAGATTCTAAGTAGATCATGGTCAAAATGGAGGACAACCGAGGCAGTGCTTTCCAGTGATGTGGCAGCTGGTGCCTTTGTTCCAAAACACCAATACCTCCTTGATTTCTTCAATTTTAAGCCTCCAATTCTTCATGTATTGTGTCCATGCCATTACCACATATCCAACATAGTTGCAAGGTCCTAAAATCCAACATTTAAGCTATCAAAACATGCAACATCGAGAATTGAACATTATTCATAAAATAGGCTAACACTAAATAATTAAATGCAAAAGTTGAGTTATAATGAATGTAATGAGGCCATGAAATGTGCAATATTATGTGATCATCACCTAACACTTGTAGTTGGTTGTTATTTGGTAATACAACCACTATCATTCACTGGAGTTCGAACAATAGTTGGTATACCTTTCCTGGGGAGGGATTCGTCACTGCCATTGGGATGGTAGACGCCCTTTTCCGAAGTGATTGTGATTTGATTGTGATGAGTGAACTAGGTATAGTCGTTGGGTAGATTCCGAAGAAGCAATCAACGTACATGGCATGGGGATGAACCAATATATATATATATATATGAGAACATGGATTGGATTCCATCGGAGCCGGTGCATTGGTATGGGACAATGCAACGAGAGTGGCCTTTCCTAACCATTTGGAAGTGGGTTCTTGTCGAAAACTGCTTTTTATTGTTTCCATTTAATTATCACTGTTGTGTAAACTTGAGGTTTATTTAAATGTCCTTGTTTTCTTTCAAAATTGATATATGATATTTGTAAAATGAGACCGACCTGTTTTACTTTTTTCTAAACCTTGTTTGTGTTTGGGAAGATTTTGTTACAGAGCTTCGTGCTCACCCCCTACAGTTAAACATTTTTCAGATTATACTCTTGAGGAGGAGTTGGGAATCGAGGAGCCTGTACACTGTGAGACTCTGCTAGATGGGAATGTGGATCCCGAGGTAGACGCTTAGAGCGACACGTTCTTTTGTACTATACTAGAATATTCTTTTGAAACAATGTAAAGTCTAGTTTACTTTTGTTATATTCCGCTGCGCTACATTAGTAATTTTTGAAATGTAAAGGCCAAGATGAGCCTATTCTTTTGGGAAAATGTTGTAAATCATATGGATGACTTACGAAGTCTTATTTCTTGATGGATTATTTTAGTGCTCTCATTATGTAAATGGTTTTAGAATGTAATGACGTCCAGGGTGGATTTTGGGACGTTACAATTTTACATAGGAATATAATAATTTAATTGGGAGGGATATATTTATCTTACTATCGGAAGAGGTTTGATAAATAATTTTGAAGTCTCAGTTAACAACTTATTTTGATCAATTAACTAGAAAAAGAGTAGAAATATTTATACGAAGCATTAGGGGAAGTTGTAATCTTAAATTCTTCTATCCTTTAAATTCAACCTTTGATTATTAAGTTTAGATTTAGTTTTAAATTAGTGAATTCTTAGTCATTTCCAATTGTTTAAATAAAATTGAATTGATAAAAAGTTAATACTTAGATATTATTAGCAACAATTCTCTGTGGAAACGATACTCTACTTATCACTTTATTACTTGTTGATCGTGTATACTTACACGTAAATTGTCAATATCAAATTCATGCAACACCTTTAATATATTTAATATCAAAATCGAAAATACTTAAAATAGATAATCATCTAGCAAAAATTTGTTTACCTGCAATGTTTTGTACATCTTTTTTCAAAACATATTTTGTTGATTTATAATCGAATCATCCTAAAATTTTGAGATACACGGGACAATAGATGAAATCTCTTTTTTAATTGTACTATAGTTGCTTTGTGCACTGTTTCAAATTACAGAATGGAAAAGAACAATTTGTTCTGGAGAATTTGGACTGATGCTGGAGAAGGATACCACCATAGCCAATGTCGAAGATATCAGTCTGAATGATTTTGAAGGAATTTGTTGAGGGAATACCAAGACAAGGAAAAGTCTTGATATATCTTTTTACTTGTTTTACTATGGATGTATGAGTGGTTTGTCCAAGGAGGTGGATTCTCTTTCAACCTTTCATGCAGAGGTTTGACTGTTTTTCTGAGATTTTGATCGAAGTCTGAAACATAGTTTAAAGACCCTAAGAATCCCTGTAACTGGGTTTTATCTGTGATCTATAGGGAACTTATATGCAAACTAGATAGATCTACTGATGGGAACAATAGTTGACTGTTGGATATGATATCCAAGAAATTTAACTGAGGTTTGAAACAACTTAATTTTACTAGAAAAGATGACTAGACCATTGTGTCTAATAATCTCTAAACAGGCATGTAGGTGTTTCCAATGTTCTTCTATAGACTTAGAATAGATAAGGATATCATCAATATAGACTATCAAAAAATGACTTATTGGGTTGAATATTTTATTCATTATATTCTGAAATTCACTAGGTGCATTTTTCAGTCCAAAGGGCATTACATTTCATTCGTAATGACCAAAGGGTGTTGTGAATGCAATTTTATATTTGTCCTCTGGACTTATTTGGATTTGCCAAAATCCACTTTTCAAATCAAATTTTTAAAAGATTATTGCTTTACTTAACCCTTTTATTAAATCTTGCTTGTTAGGGATTGGATACCTGATCCATTCTAACACAACATTCAAAGGTTTGTAATTGATTACTAGTCTTGGAACTCCTCTTTCTAATTCTGCATTTTTTATGACATAGAAAGTAGGACAGGATCAAGGTGATTTTTTTTTCCTGATAATACCTTTTTTGAGTAATTCTGAAGTCTCTCTTTTGTAGATTTTCATTATTTTATGATTCATCTGAATTGGTCTTGACTTTGTGGGTATATTTTGTTCATTGAAATCTTTGACACAAGGTAATCTTACCATATATTTTTTCCTATGCCAGAAAGCAGCAGGAAGGTTAGAAAATTCCTCAATTTCTAACTTTTCTTTGAATCTTTCAATCTTTTGGATTAAGATTGGATTGGTTAGCTGATCTTGAATTCTTTTAAGACTAATTTCTTCTTTAAGAAATTTCACTTGATTACTTTTCTGGGTTACTAGATTAAGAGACTTAGAGATTGAATAATCTTTAAGCTGCCTTAATTCTTTTACTTGAGGTTTGGTTAGAAACCTACATGTTACTGAGTGACCAAATGACTTGGTAGACACACCTTCTATATTTGTCTTAAAATGATACAACAAGTATATGAATGGTATACTAAGGGTAACCTTATTTGTCATATTTTGTACCAAAACAAATGATGTTTTGAAGCATACATAGTCTTGACAAATATGCACATTCACTAACTTATATTTTATACTCATTTTACTACCATTTGCTAAACTGAGTCTTTCAATTGTCTGATGGTAATACTTGGAAGGTATAAGCCCTTCTTATATGCAGTTTAGATCTGCACCGGTATCTATTAGAGTTATGACTTAAATTTCATAATCATTATCGGTTATGATTTTAACTTTGGAATGCCATTTCTGGAGGTTTAACTTGTTGATTAAGTTTAACCTATTTTCATTCTTACTCGTTTGCAAACATCCATTGTCAGATGACAACTTCGTTACACTCAAGGGTTCCACATTAGAGGTGGAGGTTATGAGTATCCGCTGGAAACATGTTCTTGTTGAACAATGTGAGCTATCTGAGTTGGTTTCAGATTGACTAAAAGCTGAGCTTCTTGATTTTCCAAACTTATTTTTTACCTGGAGAAGATTTAAAGCTTCTTCTAGCTTTTTATCCTACAATTTTAACTTTTTAATTTCTTGCTTTAATTTGTTAACTTTTTCTTGAAGATCTTGTAAGATTACTTTTTTTTGTTTATCCTTACTAAATCTTTACATTGTTTTATTAAAATTGATTAACTGTTTTTCACTAGAAGATTGTTTAACATCCTTCTTGACAAACAAATCTTTGAGCTTTTTTATATATTTAACTTTTTACTCTTGGTTTTCAATCTTACTGATAAGATCAATGAGGACATGTTCTTCCTCAGTTTGCTTGGTTAAAACTTTAACTGTTTTACAACAATTATCTTTGCAACCTAATTTAATGTCAGGTTCACTCGAATTACTGTAAATTGACTGATAATCTGAAGAACTTTTAGGATTTCTTAAATTATATTAACTTTTTTCAGTTTGACTAAGGTTACTTAACTTTAAGATTGTTAGGACTTTATCCCTATCTTCTTCGGTTAAGTTTAAATGTTTTAATTTCTTTTTTAATGGACATTTTTTGGCTGATATGTCCTTTCTTGCCACAATTGAAACATTCAACTTCTTTTTTGTTTTTTTATTTCTTATAAACTTTATGTTTATGAGATTTTCTGTGTTTTTTGCTAGATTTTCCTTAGTGTTCTTCTTTTGGAAAATTCTTTTTACTTCTTTTATAGTAGTGTATGCTTCTACTATAAGGTTTAACTGGTTTGTGTTTTCTGGGAGATAGTGCTACTGAAAGGAGACTATATTATTCACATAAATCACTCATTTCATATTTGGCTTTTTTCCTATCATGTTTCATTTGTTTACTGATTTTCATATCAATACACATTCTTAAACCTTCTTTTTGAATGATACTAATAATGTCACCATATGTTAACTGATCATATTCAATGATTCCTTTGAGTTTACTTAATGCTTTTCTAATCTTGTGTGCAAACAGATTAAGTAAGCCATTTATGAACTTTTCTTTCCAGAAAAAACTTTTCACAGTCTTCTTTAAGCATTACTCTTGAGATGAATACATGTTTGTACCATTTGAAATCACTTAATGTTGGACATCTTAAGTTACTTAGCTGATCATGGATTCTTTATGCTATGCTACTTGGTGTTCCAACAAAATGTTTGTTTATTGTGTAGATGAGAGTGTTTATCTCATCTGGTTTTGCTCTTCCAATTCTTTCATCAAAGATTGGATTTTTTTTCATCGCTTAATTCGACAACATACCCGATGCTATCTCCTAGTTCTTGATTAAGGTAGTCATCCCACCAGTTTTTTTAACATTCCTATGAATCCAGAAGTGATTATGTCAACTATTTTTGGTTCAATGCAATCAAGATTGTTAATATAACTATTGATAACTATAGACATATGATTTACTTTATTCAGTATTTCTTGTTCACTCAATCCATCTATATTCCATTTATAGAGTTTGTTGAATTGAACTGAAAACTGATTACTGATGTTCTTTTTTTCATATTGATGATCAGGAGGTGTTGGTCTAGTATACCAATTTTTGGTTGTACTAGTGGGATTAACTTTTAAAAATGTTAACTTATTAAGATTTTGACTATCAAACTGTTCTTCGAATTATCTTATTTCAGAATCGGTAGAACTGTTTGTTTTACTAGATTCACTATCTTTAGAAGTTTGTTCATCATTCTGATGAATTGTGTTAACTTGGGATGACTCTGGTTTGATTTATATTTTATGGATAATTTCTCACTTTTTTGAAGTCTTTTATGTCCTATGCTAGATAGGTATTTTTGAGACATTGTTATAATGATGTTATGTTTATTCCGCTGCGAGATACTTAATTTTTGAGATGTAATTGTCATAGTTTGACATATTCTTTTGGACGATAATGTAGATATTATGTATAATGATTGAAACGTTATGTATGTATGGTTTTTATTACTCGCTCTCATGATATGAATGGTTTAAATAGTAATGTCGTCCAAGGTAGATTTTGGGGCGTTACAATTATGAAGGCCAGATTCCATTATACCTAAGATACTTGTGCCATAGTCTTTGAACCTGGCATCTCTTAAGGATAATAAAACTAAGGAATTGACTCCTTCTTTGTCTAATGGTTTTATTGCAACTTGAATTAGATCAAGGTGGATAAAATTATATCCTTTTGATCTATGTTTTAATAACTTCTTTACTAAGTAACTGGCAAGTTTCATGCTCTTTTGTGAGGGCATAAACTTATTCAATAGTTTTTACTTGTAATTCTGATTTGAAAGCTGTTGAGATCCAGCTTGTTTTGTAAATTTCTTTTACTGGGACTTTAGGAATGTTCCATTTAGCCCAATCTATGTTTGACTCATGATACTCATGTTCTTCTTCATTTGCTATTGATGGTATGAGAGGAAATGAAGATCTAGATGAGCTAGCCATTGAATTAGATCTAAATAACTTACTCATTTTTAAATGAAAAAAATTTAAGGATTAATTGCATTAGAGGTCCCCAAAATATAAGATTTGTCTCATTTTGATCCCCAATATTTCAATTGCATCATATTGATCCCCGAAGTATTTAATATGTTGCTATCTGGTCTTTTAAGCAAGCAACGACGATATTATTAACGATTTTTATCATAAACTTGTCACGTAATGGCTAAATATGGACAAAAAATAATTTTGATAGCTCTTAAACAAAATTTGGATAGCTCTTGACAAAAAAATGTGTAATATGGGTAGCTTTTGACCAAAATTTAGATAGTTCATGATCAAAATTGTGTAATTTAGGTAGGTATTTAACCAAAATTTGAGTAAAATTTTGGTCAAGAGTTATCCAAATTATTTTTTTGTCCATATGTAAGTATCATGTGACAAATTTATGATAAAAAATCGTTAGCAATCTGGACACTGTCTATTTGAAGGACCATATAGAAATATATTTAATACTTTAGGGGCCAAAATGATGCAATTGAAATATTAAGGACCAAAATGAGATAAACTACATATTTCAGAGACCTCCAGTGCAATTAACCCAATTTTTAACTTTGTAAAGAACTCATAAGTTTTACTTCATTGCACATACCCTCTAGATATGGTGTCTACCTCCTCTATTCTGCCTCTCCTTAGGACTTAGGCTAGGATTCGACGATCTAGGCTTATGTGGTAAAGCTAGGTGGCAAGGAAACGAGACTTAAAAGCAATTTACTAGATGAATTTTTGAAGATTTATCAAAGACTCAAGTTAAACAAATATAACTCAATAGATAACTAACACGGCCGTTAAATGGTTCTGATACCACTTAAGCTCTAAGTGGTATATTATTTTATTATGATTGGTTAAGAGAAAAAAAATTAGAGTGTGTATTTAAAGTGCCCATCCTAATTAACATTTTTGGCTCGGCCCTGGCCAACCTATACCAGCCATGATTGAAACTCCAAAAAGTGGGTACAAACTCCTATAAATACCGAATGGGTTTAAGTCAAAAGTACATATTTCTTTTCTTGCAATTAAATTGTTTAAACTTCAAATCTTTTACAGACTTAAGCATTGAAGTGTCTTTGGCCGGTCAAACTCTATATTCTATGGCAGTTTGTTATTTTTACATAGAGAGGTGCACCTTGTTTGTCACATTCAAACCGATCGTTCCGTTTCCTATCATCAATCAAAGGTGAGATTTTTCCCCGAGAAAATGTTATATATTATACTCACATTCTAACAACACCTGGCATGGTGTCAAAGACAACGTGCCTTATAAAGAAGGATATTATATGATGACACCGAGACAAAGGCTTGGGTCCAATGATACATCATAACGTTATTTGATATGTGCAGAAAGACACATTTGAAGCTGGAATGATTTCTATGAATTCGTACTAGTTTATTATTAATGGGAAAAAGATAATACATCATTATAGTAATCTTAAAAACATCAACTACAAAGAAGGAAAAAAAAAAGAATGTCCATGTGGACAACATAGAATTGCACATAACACAAAAACATAGGCATTGTCACCTTTAGGTAGAATCTGAGAATTCTTTCCCTGAACACCACGTAAAAGGCCTACATAGGCATCATCCTTACTTGTAAGAAATCTAGGCTACTAAGGTTTGGCCTCTTTGCCCCTTTTTTTCTTTTTTCTCTTTTGTTGTCTTTTGCGAAAGTTCCTACAAACCATTCATGTTTACTAGTGGTCAGAATATGCCCAATTACTAGCCCAACAACTAGTCCACTTCCATATCCCATGCATATGAAAATCCAATCAAATTTACTTGGGAAATCTAAATTGTCATTTTGAAGGTTAAACGTGATGGAGTTGGTGGTGCCTCAGAACTTTCACATTTCTTTGACAAAGGATCTCCTCACAGTTCTGGATTCCCTTCAAATGAAGTGTTCTCAAAAGTACCAAACTGATTACCTTTTGGTATAGGCCATGTGAGATGGTTATGAGAGACATTCAAGAATGAAAGGAACATCAGTTGTGTTAGTTGTTGAGGAATTCCTCCCGAGAGCTCGTTTTGTGAAAGGTCCAATGCTTGAAGCTCCGTTACATTTCCCAAGGATGATAGAATGATGCCTACAAGATCATTATGGGAAAGGTTAAGGAATTGAAGCCCCTTGAGGTTTCTAATGGATTCTGGAATCTTCCCATTGAATTTGTTGTTTGAAAAATCAATGATTGCGAAGATGGTTATGATGTCGGTATAAACATTTCAAGGCCTTGTGTTATCATTGTCATGGAAAATTTGAATACGATAGTAAACAAAAAATATTGCACTTCGTACGTTTTATTTGTTTGCAAATATACGGACTGACCAACATCATGAAATCTTGAGGCATTCCAATTTTGGAAGAATTGTGATGGCAAGTCACCAGTAAAACCATTGTATGAGAGATCAATGATGCACAGCTCGGGGAAATCAGAATTCAAAATGTGACCTACTATGGTACTGCAAAATCGATTAGATCTTAGGAGGAGAACCTTCAACTCTAGAAGAGTTCCCAACCAAAAAGGGAAAGCACCTTGAATTTGATTGTTTCCAAGATTAAGGTGCTCTAACATTGTGCAAATGACCACCGAGTGTTAGATCAGTTGGTGAGGGACTGTTCTAGCTTAACCAAGGTCTCGAGTTCGAGTCTTGGGAATGCAACTGCGTTCGGTAGGGATAGCTTTGCTGCCCTTGTGGTCCTATCGGGCTCGAATCCGGATTAGTCGGAGCCTAAAGTGGCTTGCGGATACTGAATGATCTGACACAAAAAAAACATTGTGCAAATGGCCAAAGATCTTGATACTGACCCCTCTAATTTATTTTTACTTAAGTCAAGAAATCTCAAATTGTTTCCTTTGTTAAATGACTGAGGAATGGCTCCATGAAAGTTGTTGCCCCCTAAATTCAACACTATAAGGGAATCACTAAAACTTCTTAAACATTGAGGAATTCTTCCACTCAAACTATTACTTGACAAATCAAGGTGTAAAAGAGAGCTTGCATTGCACATTATTTGTGGAATTTCTCCATCTAGTGAATTGTTTGAGACGAAATAATGGAGGATGAAGAATGGTGGAATCGGGAGAGACCCTTGCAAGTGATTAGAACTAAGGTCAAAAAATCGCTAACTCTCCCATGGAACGACAACTGGAAGTTGAAAAAATCCGGTTAGAAAGTTGGAATCTAAGGTCATACCTCACAAAGTTTGTTGCCCTACATTACATATCCATTTGGGGATCTGACCACGAATCTTGTTGCTAGAAAGAAATAGCAACTGCAATTCACCTTGATATTGTAAAAACTACGGGAATTCATCAAAATTGCATTCGCACAATCCTAAAACTTGGAACTTCGGAAGAGTAACATTAACAACGCTACCGACGAGCACTGTTAATTTGTTCCATGACAATTGCAGCTTGCTAAGATCTTTGAGCTTAAGAAACATGTCTATTTCCACTATCCCACTCAAGAGATTGTTGAATAGATTAAGGACTCCTAAGTTATTGAGTGTGAAAATTGATTGTGGAATCGCACCACTGAAATTATTGCTACCAAAACGTAGAGTAGTTAGTTGGGTGAGGTAACCCAGCCAAAAAAGAATCTCACCATTTAACTAATTTCGCTAAAGCTCTATTCTAGTTAGTTGAGTGAGCTTTTGAAGACAAGATGGGATGCCACCATACAAATTGTTAGCTACAAAGGATAACCAACTGAGCTTTGTGTACTTACAAACCCAAGTTAAGGTACTGCTACTAAAGATGTTGTTTGAAAGATTGAGATAATTGAGTTGGGTAAGGTTGGCTAATGAAGGAGGGATTAGACATGTAAAATAGTTAGACGAAAGATCAAGAATGACAAGTTGGTTCATGTTACCAAGAGATAAAGGAATTGAGCCTGTGAAATCACATTCATTGAGTTGCAGCCAAATCAAGGACTTAAGATTTGCAATGGAATCTGGTAATTTACCAGAGAAACTTGTGCCACCAAGTCCCAAAATTTTAAGGGGACTACTTTGGTTGAATTTAGGTAAAGAACCAATGAGATCTTGATTAAAATGTACACTAAGAGCTTGTAACTTTGGTAGGTGGAATATACCTACTGGGATTTCACCATAGAGCCCACAATATATGAGAAATAGAGATGTGAGAGATGATAAATTAGCTAAGATATTAGGAACTTCAGAAGATATAAGCACTTGAGATAGAGAAAGCTCTTTCAGGCCTGTTAGGTTTTCAACTAGGCTCTCAAGACTAAGGTTTTCAAGCTTCAACAGGGTTTCATAAGACAAGGGATCAATATTGGTGGAAAGACCAAGGGAATTTAAATTTGACAACTCGAAAATTTCTGGTGGAATTTGCCCAAAAAATACAAAGCCAGATAAGTTGAGACTTGTCAAACCAGAAAGGTGGCCAATTGAAGTGATTGTCTACAAGGTTAAGCCTGTGAAGGCGAGCAAGGCCAAAGAGGTTGATGTTGGAATCGAAGGAACCATAAAGAAGACTGCTACTGAGGTCTAGGTCAATCACATGACCGGAGTCCTCATCGCACTCAATCCCATCCCACAAACAACAATCATCACCGCTACTATTTTCTTGGAGCCCCCAAGAATTAGCCTTTGGGTAAGTAGAAGGATCGTCAGAAGCATTCTTGACAACTGAAAGGCTTTTCTTGAACTGTAACAAGGCAACTATCTCATTTTCATGGCATAGTTGTTGTGTAGAAGAGGAACAGTGAGTTAATATAATATGATGAAAACTTAGGAGTATAAGGAGAAAGCGCATGAACGCAAATAGGTAGAAAAATAATGCCATAATGTCTTAAATTTTGAACAATTGGATTAGCAATTCATGAGAGGTTTTGAGCTTATTTATACAGGAGTTGCGCCTGAGAAAATGCACGAGTGCAGTGAAACAGGGCCCACCTTGGATGCTTTTTGTATTTTTTGTTTTGTTTTGGGTTCAACAGTTAATAGTGATTGGGTCAGTTCACGTGTACTTTGACTAATTTCTTTTTCAGTCTGGTTCTGAGATTATGATATTCACGAGAAATAAATTTTAGTCCTTGGAATTACTCCAGTTGCCACTATAAGTCAGCTCATCCCCATAAAGAAAAAACAACAAGATAAAAAATATGATGCCAATATTTTCCCAGTTCCATGACTACAATGCGCCACGACAAACTTAAAAGTGGCATCGTCGTTTTAACCATAGTTTCGTTTGAGTCGATAGTTTCTTCAATATCCGTGGCTCAAGGGCCTTTCTTGCTACCACATATGTTATTGTTACTCCAACTTACCAGATGCGGAAGAAGACAAGTAATAGTCTTCTACAGATCAGATGGGGTAAGGAATCATCATGTCCAAAGTCAAGAGGTCCAAAATGTTATTGTCACACCAACTCGATGCCACAAATATTATTTTCAATTATTTAGTTCATCTTGATTTTTCAAGTTAACTAATAAATTAACTTGTTGCTTCTACAAATCCACAAAGAGTTCATTAAAATAAATGAGAATTTCAAGGTATAATGAACTAAAACAAGGCAATCTCTCATTAAAGAAGGAAATAGAACTACAAGTTTCCTATTTTGTTTTCTATTACTCAACTAAAAAATAATTGGATTAATTACATTGGAAGTCCCTAAAGTATAGATTTTTTCTCATTTTGGTTCTCAATATTTCAGTTGCATCATTTTAGTCCCTAAAGTATTGAATATATTTTTATATAGTCCCTAAAACAGACAACGTCTAAATTGTTTACAATTTTTTATTGTAAACTTAATACCAAAATATGGGCACAACAATAATTTAGATAACTCTTGACAAAATTTTTACCCAAATTTTGGTCAAATAGCTACTCAAATTACCAAGTTTTAATCATAAGTTATCCAAATTTTGATCAAAAGCTATCTATATTACATATTTTTGGTCAAGAGATACACAAATTTTGTTCAAAAACCACCCAAATTATGTTTTGTCTATATTTAGATATAACGTGACAAGTTTATGATAAAAAATCGTTAGCAATTTAGATATTGTCTGCTTGAGGGATTATATATAAATATATTCAATACTTTATGGACCAAAATTATGCAATTGAAATATTGGGAAACAAAATGATGCAATTGAAATATTGAAGATCAAAATGATGCAATTGAAATATTGAAGATCAAAATGAGACAAACTCTATACTTTAGGGCACCTCCAATATAATTAACCTAAAAAAATTTACTAAATCAAAATGGATCATTGGACCGCTGCATCTCATTAGTTTATCTTGATGGATCCATTGATCCAATCATCCACATTAATTAGATAAGTTTTTTGATAAACTTTTTTTATAAGCACTTTATTTCAAAATTATGTTGTTTTCTCTTCTATACCCTCCAAACCGAACACCCGTACTAATATCTTTTCAGCTCACACCTTTGGCCTTCTTGACATTCAATGAATTACACTAAAAAAATTGTAATAAGGAAGGAAAATATGGAGGATGTACGGTCCGGGGCGCCACCACATACCCACAAATATTTTTGATTAAAACATTCAACATTCAATTTTCTGTACTTAATTTCCATTTTTATCAAACAACTACTAACTATTGAAGTTTATTTTTTCTTTTCAATTATGTCCAGGAACTCTTTAAATCATAGGAATTTATTCCTTTTGTTTTAATTTCGGTACCAAACGACACGTAAAAAAAATGAGTACATGGGCAAGTTGAAAAAAGTGTGGGGATTTTCAATATATTTTAATGGGAAATTTGGTAGATAGGGTTGGTTTTTACGATTCTAACAGTGATTATAAATTTAAAAAAAATGATATTCTGGGACGAACTAAGCTAATAGCAATGTTCCAAAATGGAAGAGCCACGAAGATCTTTTTTATGTAAGTTTCGATTTTTATAAAAGGGTAACTTAGGCATTAGCCCCCCAATTATACTCCCCCATTCTCACATTGCCGCATTAATGTCATATTTCGCATATTTCATCTTCGAACATTGTTATTAGCTTCACACTATCCAAATTGCAAAAAATCCTTATAAAATGGATATAAAATTGTGTATCTTTGTCTACCTAAACAGTGTAATTTTGTTTTACTCGCTCTAACATACATCTATTAATTTTGGGACAATGTTAAACCAATACAAATAGTTAAGACGAGTAATATGAGAAGGTCAATGGTGAAATGGTTGAAGTGAGATCAGACTCGTAAGTTAAAAATGCAAAGTATAATTACCCTCCAGAAAATGTGGAAGCCAAAATCAACTGGGCAAAGCCTAATGAATCAAGAAGGCACAAGTCAGCTACAAGACGACCCAGACCCACTTTGCAGGTCTGACCCAGTTCAGGATCGTGGAAACCCGGAAAGATAGGAGTACATGGGAAAGAAAATCGGGATACGCATCATGGAGATCTAATCCTACCTTAATTGCACTTACCAAAAGAATAGAACCCTTTCCTTAACATCATCGCCTTAACTCACCGCCTCACCACACCTATAAAATGTAAGCCCTCTCCACATAGAGGGCATTACCTTTTTGAGACCTCTACACCTTGAAACTCCCACACACACTACACCTAGAATTTTGCCTCTCTACACCAAGTTTCTCTTCCCTTGCTAATGTAATTCTCCCGGTGACTTTTATTCATCAATAAAGATCTCCGACCACTGCTACTGTTCCCAAAAGTGGAGTAGCTCACCCAGACCGAACCACTATAAATCTGCGTGTTGACTCCATATTTATTGTTCTGTCATCGATTGTCTATTTACTGCTCATTGATTGCATCCATTCATATACTTGATTGTTGATCTTGCACGAGTTCAATTTGTACATAATCAGAAGTGACCCACATGAAATGTTGTTCTTGTCCATATGCATAGATTAGCTTCTACATGCAATGAAATAAGTCCCCCTCACCTTCCTAGTCACTAGACTCACTTCAGATCCAACTCTAAGTCAAGTCATCCCTGTGATAACTGGGTGATAGTCCTCATGCAACTATAAGATTTTCAACACCAAAGTAAGAGAGAGAATCTTATCTTTTATTTGCAACATAAAATTGATTCCAATTTGGTATCCCTAAACAAAAGGCTCTTAATTTCAGCCTCCATATCCAAACTAAAACTAACATCATCAGATAAATAATAGATCCAAATACTCATTATTTAGTTAGTTAATGAGACCAATGAATAAGTGGGGGAGCCTCATGTTCAAATGTTAGTTTAAGCAAACTGTAGATGAAGGAGGGTAGCTTAATTTTACTTCTGCCAACATCATACAATGCAACTGCTTCATTGAATACTTGTAGCTGAGGCAAAAGAGGACAGACCTTATAGTAGCTAGGTTCCTTTACTGCTTTAAAGTTCAAGCCTCACCAATCCTCCCTTATTATGACAAAAAGAAAATACCGGTGGTTCGAAGGCCCTTATTGTAGCCATAAATATTCTTGTCACACAAACGTCTAGATGGGGAAGAAGATCAACACTACACTAGACTAGACTTCCACATAGATGGCCTGCAAAAATTATGCCCATCGTAATGAGGTCCAAACCATTGATTTAATTTCCAAGTTGGCAGTTTATATATCCTTGTTAAGGGTCTTTTTTCCGTTGTCTGCTTCATGATATGTCTCAAAGTCTTGAAATATTTTGTGGAAAATGAAGGCTATTTTCCTGAAAATCTCCATTATGAATTATTTTATGAACCATTCAATCTCCCAATAGAAAGATTCGAGGATGACTGCTCTGTCCTCTGTGCCCTGACAAATTACTAAGTGGCGTGGTCTTTCCATCGTAGACTAGAATCCCGGTGGTTCAAGGCCCTTATCTTAGTCACAAACATTGACGAAACTACAATGGGGCCTTGGGGGACCATGGCTCTCTCAACCTTTCAAAAATGCACTATATCCCTCCTTATGTTTTTCAAAATTTTACACCTTCCCTTAAGTTTTTTAGTTTTTTTATATTTGTAGGGTAATTAAATTAGTGTATTAAAAAATCCTACTGGCTTGATATTTAATAACGAAATGGGAATATTAATCACATATATTAATATTTGTCTTATAGACTAAGACACATGTTTGTATGGGTCTTCTGATTATAAAAGAAAAAAAACTATTTCAGTTACGTACATCACATATATTATAATAATACATTGTCTTTATTAATGTTTATGATTTACGATGACAATTTATTCGTAGTCATTATATCATGTAATGAATGAGAGAATAAGTGGACCATAACATTGTCATAACTAATAATCAATTTTAAAATTTTTTAAATTTATGACCTAAACTAAATTTTGAAATTTGTATCCTATAAAAATTGATTTTGTAAGTTCTATAAAAATAAAAACTTGGCATTAAAGATGATTGGTTCAATAATCTTATTGAATAAATTTTTTAAATATGTGATTGTGTTTATCTAGCCCTCTCATAATAAAATCTTGATTCCGTCCCTGACCACAAATGTTCTTTGTCACACAAATGTCTAGATGGGGAAGAAGTCTAGCGCTAGACTGAATCTAAAATCTCAACTTCCCTTGCTTCTTTCTTCAGATTCAGAAGGTCTCCCTCCTTCTTTCTACAAACCCTTTTTTGTTGTGCGTTGTGTGGGTGTGTTCTTTGCGTTGTGTTTATGTGCACTGCGTGCTCTGTGTATGTGTGGTGTGCATGTTCTTCAATATAAAATATATAACTAGAACACAAGAGTATGAAGAGCATAAATTGGTCTAATTTTCTTTAATAGTCTCCTATGGACAATTCATCGGTACTTTTGAGCTGTCACATACAGAATTTTCTTTAGGGTCACAACGTTTGGTACAGAGGAAAAGGAAGAGGAAGAGAAGAAAGAGTTCCAATTTCTTCTCTCTTTTTTTGATTGGTGGCACATGATAATGGAAAATATAAAGAAATATGACCACTACTTTCCTTTGTTTTCTAATGCTCAATAAATAAATAAATAATTACCACATCAATAGGGATGAGTAGATCGCTCCATCCCATCAATTAAGTTCAATTAGAATGTTTTTAGTAAATTTTAATTTATATTAAGTTCAATTAGAATGTTTTTAGTAAATTTTAATTTACTTCCTTTTTTAATTAAAAATTGATTTATTTATTACCAATATTAATTAAAATTTTATTTGATTTTAAAATTTAATTTAATTAGGATTCTAGTTTCCTAGTTTGACTTGAGCTATGCTATTATAAATAATAAATCACATAACCTATTAAGAAGCTCTTGGTGATTTTAAATAATATTGAGAGAATTGTTTTCTCTCATTCTGATAGCTTTAATATTCTTAGTAATCAACAAAGTGAAATTGAAGAACTCTAACATTGTATTATCATGGATAATGAACCAACTTAAGGTTTATCATGTTATTCAATGTTCATTTAGTCACGATCTCTGCATCACATTTATTAAATATATCATAATAAGATGATCAATACTTCTTAGAAGTAAAAAATACTAATTTATTCAATTACTCAAAGTCTTTATTATATATTATATTTATCATGTTCTCAGTCAGTAGTAAATATATAATACAGTTTGTTATGGACATATGTTATACACATTCATATCCTAATTTTTCAAGTTTTACCTTATCATTATTCATATCATTTGGTACCCGAATATATATTCGTACTTCGAGGACAAAAAAATTACTAATCTAAATATCTATTATGGATTGAATCATTGAAACACAAATTAAAAAAAAAATTGTGACTAAAATGACACAAGTAGAAAATATGTAAAAACCAAAATAAGACAAAACACGTACTTTATGTGAGTGAATAAGAATGACTTCATAAATATGAACAATGGCACCAAGGTGAAGAAATACATTGGTGACCCTCATAATGACTTAATTACCCTAGGCACTTAGATAGACAAGGAAATGGGAAAATAGTACTATTGTACATGAATGTCAAACCAACCTTAATTGTTGCTTAGAAAAGTCAGTACTTTTTTTTTTTTTTTGCAAGTTATTGATTCTACTGAGTCAAGTCGTCTCTGCTACTGATAAGAATTATATTTCCTTCCATTTTCCGTCCAACCTTAGAGGGATAAGTTTATTGAATTGAAAAGATGTCAAATCCTGCTATTTTTTCTTTCTGCCTAACCAAACCTTATTCTCTAATTCTATTTTTTGGTCCTTTCACCTTTCAATCAAAAAGACTTATGTTCAATGAGAACACTGGTGAAGTGAGGAGAAAACACGTGAACATAAATAGATAGAATGGCAAGCGCCACTCTATTATCTGATTTTTCAAGAGTTATGAACTGAACACGAATTGTTCATCAATTCAAGAGTAATGAACTGAAGATAAATCTCTCAAATACCAAGTTGGAAGGCTATTTGCTTTGAGTCCCAACAAATTACTAAAGTGGCATAGTCTTTCCACTACAGAATGGAATCTGTTTCATTCAATTCTGGTGGTTCTGCCCTTATCTTAACCACAAATATTCTTGTCACATAAACGTCTACAAGGGGAAGAAGAGCCCTACACCATGGTATTAAAAGCTAAATGCTAAGAATGTGATAAATCATTATATATTACAATAATAGCGTTTGGAACTAATTTGTAAATTCAATTTGACCATTCATTGTTGTGACTAGAACGACACTGGAACTCATACTATATAGAAATAAAAAAATTTGAATTTTTTTTTCAATTTCTTTCGATGGTTACCACATTGGATTAACTATTTATAAGTGGGTCCCCTAACTATATAGGGTTGGTTTTTTACACTTCAAAAAAAAACTAAATATATTAGAGAGAATATCACTCATCTTTTGAGAACTTATTTTGATTTTGTTATTGAACTGAATGTACTAAATTCAGTTAAAATCTAACCCTTATGTGCATAGTGACATATCTCCGAATTCACGTATTCTGGAAGATGGGAATGAAGTGGTGAATTCGTCTAATCTAAAGATGCCCCAAAATATAAAGGTATATAAAGTGCTAGCAACAAGAATTCGGGGATGATAAAATGTGACAGTTCATCAAAGAGGTTTTGGAAATTCCTAGACCTTAGGTCAAATATTCAATTATAGGGTAAATTATATTTAGACTTCATGAGGTTTTTCACTAATACACACATACCCCCACAGGTAAAAAAAAAATAACATTATTATCCCCTCAAGTTTGATACATGGTAACATGTAAACCCTTATCCTTAATATCCGTCTGAAATATCGTCCAATCAAAATAATGTCAGCATATTTACATCACACAAATCCCAGCATATATTTTGTGCATTTTTCATTAAAAACCTTCACAAATTTAATCAACAGTACCCCCACCTCTCACCGATAACAGACCATTGAAGTCTTAATTTCTCTCCCAGACTCCCACCCATCCAATCCCACAGCACAACCAGGAATCATAGCCACCTCGGCTAGCAACAACAACGATCACACCTGATGGTGTAAAACTCTCGTGAGTGAGCAGAAGACGTGTATGGTGCTGGTTAATAATAGACTGAGCTACGAGGCTCGTGAGAATGGTAGTAAGCTAGGGGATAACTCTATCGCTAGGAAGGGGATTAAGAGATTTTTATAGTAACGTATAATGGTTCACCGACTTGACAACTCGGCTAGTCCACTTTGCAATGGAGGCTCTTGCTCCTTTTTCTTTATTGATTACTTGGATGCTTTACAGTGCAATGGAAGGGAAAAAATATATCATTATGCCTCTACAGTGGAGGCATTATATAGCACTTATAGAGCTACTCCTTGTTTTGTGGGATCTCTATCGAGATCCTCGCCTTTCATGCGTGGAATCCTCCTTGATTTTAGGTGGGGATCTTGGTTGGTTGAGAGTTTTGTGTCTTGAATATAGCTTTCTATTACTTCGAGGGTGCCTACTGTCATCCAGCTGGTCTCCTCGCATTTCCGATATTGTTTTGTATGAGGGAGCTTTGGCCCATGGTCTTCTAAACTCTACAGGTTTTGCCTAACCTCATGGTCTGACTTCCGAGTCTGAGCTCATACTTGGAATTTAACTTGGGTACCATCAGTTGTCCCTAGCCCTTGGTCCAAGCGAGCTTGGTCAAGGGCTAAGCTATTTTAAAACCGAGCTAGGCCAGCACATGGTAGACCTTGACTCGCATGTGGGAGTTGTCTTCTGACGATTTTCTGCAATCATGGCTTCCTTGATTTTCGTGCGCGTTTCAGCACACGTCTTTCAATTTATAAATTCTCAAACGGCTACTAAAACCACCTCCTTCCATTGTTCAACTTCGCTCTTTGTTCTTCTCTTCTCAATCTTTTGGCTTTCTGGCTTAAATTTTTCTAATTTCTTACCCAAAGTCATGTTTTCTTGGTTCAATTCGAAGACTTTCATTGCCCCTTCCTTTGATTTCTCTCTGAGTGGCAGTTCATTGTTCATTTCAGGCTAGGTACGTCTCTTGTCCTTTTTACCTCTTTTCCTGTTCTTGATCCCTCGAGTTCGAGGTGGTTGTTGCATTTATGGGTTTTTCGCTTCTTTTACTTCTGGAATCGAGACTATTACTTGCTCCATCTTCCCCTCTATGTGGACTGGTGTTCTAATGTGCGAATCCTCGGCATTGGGAGCTATTGTGTTAATCCTAGGGTTATTAGGGAGAGCTTAATTAGTATTACTCCTCTCTACCACTCTTTTAATCTACCCTTCTCTTGTCCCATCATGTCTATTTCTTCTGGAGCCACTCCTTCCTCCGTTTCCCTTTTAGGAGATAGGTCTGCCGAGGAGGATGTCGACTTAGGAGAGGTGGGAGATGAAATTGATAATTTCTCAGGCGTCGGCTCTGTCGATGTTGAGATAAATGTTGAGGAGCCTCCCTCAACCTCCTCTCCAATGCCCACCAAGCCCAGCAAAAGGTAAAAGCAAGATGAGTGGTGTGAGAGTTTCTATTGACGCTAATGGCTTAGGGGGTGCCTTCATAACTACTGAACTCGTGGGTGCTAGTGAGGTCATTCCCTCTCTTATGAATATCTTTAGTGCTCGTTTCGGTTTTCCTCCTGGCTTCTAAACCTATTGTCCTGATGAATGTACTTCGTACATTTCTCATGTTCATAAGAAGGTTTGTTTTTTTGGGACTACCTTTGAGAATGGCCTTCGCTTTCCTGTTCATCCATTTATTAAGAGTGTCTTGCAATACTTCAATGTCTGCCTCACCCAGCTCTCGCCTAACTTTTGGGACGTTTTGGTGGGTCTCCTTGTTTTATTCAAGAAACAAGGGCTCGGGTTCCCAACAATTTCCTTACTCATTAATTTCTTTAACATCAACTCAATTCTTCTTAAGGTTTTTTGTACATTTCTAAATGACCTAATGCCAAATTGATTATCTCTAATCTCCCAAGCTCCCATAAACATTGAAAAATTTCTTTTTCTTCATTGGGGGTCCACAGTGGGAGTACAACCCAGCAGATAAAACATACACTCTTCCAATCCCTAAAGCCTAATCTACCCTTGATAAACTTAGGTGAGTGTCTACTAGAGCTTACTAGATCGAATTTGGTGGTTTGTCTTGTTAACCTTGTTCTGCTTATGTCGTTTTCTAGGTATTCGACCCAAGCTCTATGCTGAGGACAGGAAAGTGTTGTTAAGATTGGAGAAGTGTGATCTAGAAAAATACTCTTAGCTTATTAGGCTTTTGGTTCTTGTAAGGCAAGGGTTTAGCCTTCCTGAGGTAATGGTAGAAGCCTCAATCCCTCTTTCTGTTGTTAGCGGTGAAGAGGCATCAGGTAAGACTCCCTTCGTTAGCCCTCCTGTTCTTATCCTTTCTTTTTTTTCGATTTTCTTATTTCGAGTTTTCAAGTTCAATGAAGCCTACCTTAGAGGAACTCCAGGCTAAGATCAATCAGCTAAAGAAAAGTGAGAAGGGTAACAAACGGAAAGCCAAGGTTGGTTTGGGAAGCAGCCCTGTTACCCGAGCTAAGGTCCAGAAGTTGGGGGTGCCCTCCTCCCCTCCGGTTCAGACTACCAAAGTCAAGGCCTCACCATCAAGTGCTTCGCAGGTCATGGTGACCTCTCCTCCCCTAGGGATTCAGCCTGCTTCTGAGCGAGCTCATGAGCAAGGTCAGTCTTCTCCTTCCTTGTCTAAGGTCGAGAAAGCGTTGGGATTGATCCCCCATCTTCAACCTAATACTATTTCTTATAGTCCTTCCAGAAAGACTCTCGAGTAATCTCTGATGAGACCCGGGATTGAGAAAGGGAAACCTCCGAAGGTAAAGAAATGTAAGGACTCCTTCTTTGAGAAAATTGAGCTTGCTGTTGAGGCCATTTCCTCTGTCCTCCTTGATTCTGACATTCAATGGACCTCTTCCATGCCTCTTGAGGTGTCCATCAGCTCAGCTCTCCAAGGAGCAGCTGCTGTAAATTCTCACATTTTTATATATCCATTCACCCTTATGTTATATTTTTATGCTAATCCTCATTCACCTTCCTTCTTTTCCCAGTTGGCTATCCATGTGAAGAGCTTGATGGACAGGGCCCAATCTTCAGAGAGCTCTGCCAAGGCACTGAAGGCGTACGAGCTTAAGGTTGTTGAACTGTCATTTGACAATGATGACCTTCGAGCTCAAGTGCAAGATTGCCAAGAAAAAATGGAGAGGCAATCTTCTACCTCCAAGAGCTTAGAGGCTTCAAACGATAAAGTTGTGGAGGGAGAAAAGAAAGCTAGGGATGAGCTCAGAATGACCAGGGAGGAGCTCAAGCTTAAAATCAAAAGCCTGGGCCAAAGCCATCCAGAAAGCTTTTGATGCCCAGAGCTCCCTTAAGAGTCTGAAATGGGAATATGTCACTCTATCCGAGGCTAATGGTACCCTTTGTAGTGAGCTCGAGGCACAGAAGGCTACCATCAAACAGAATGATGGTATAATTGCTGAGCTTAGAGATGACGTCATACCAAGCGGGCGACTGGGTGGCTAGCTTTTCAGCGTAAAGCTGAAAAGACCTATCCAGACCTCAATTTTGACTTTGTTATCCCAGCTGAGGAGGAGTTGGAGGAGTCTGATACAGAGGGTGGGGAAGACACCTTAGATCTTCCTGCTTCTGATGTGGTTCCAAAAAGTGCTGAGATATCTATTCCTCGTGTGGGGGTCTTGGCCCAGGATGTTTGTGCAGCTCTCGCTTTCGGGACAACCTCTGTTCCTGCAACTACTGAGCTTCCAGATGTCCTTGCCATTGTTCCTGCTACTGTGCCCTTCTCTGCCGATCTTGTGAATAAGGACCTTGCTTAAGATTCGTCGACAACAGGAGTAGGGGTCCCTATGACTAGAAACCCTGAAAGTTCTCCTCTTTTGCCTCTTACTACTGAAGGTTCATCGGCTGAGCTATAGAACCCCTCACTTACACCTTCTTCAGAAGCTTAGGGCTTTTTTTTTTGATTTCATATTCAATATATTTTGGTTCCGTATTCTGAAATGCAATGTAACTCTGATTTGAGATGTAATCCTACTTTCCTCTGCTCTGTATTCCCCTTCCTTGCCCCTTGCTTTGAAGAGTGTTCAGCTCTCCTGAAAGCAAAATTGTTTAGCCTAGAGAAGATGAGAGGTCAATCGAAGTGTTGATGTCTCTTCTAGAGCTTCTTCTTGCTGTTTTGGTCCCCTTATAGGGGTATTAGGTGCTTTAACATTCCTCATGGTGAAAAGAGGTTTGCTGGATTTGTCAAAGGAAGTAAGTAATTTGATGCTGAGGTCTTTCCCCCTTATATCATTAACACATAAGGTCCATGCATTCCTCGAGCTGACCTCATCCCAAAGAAATCTGAAAAGTTTTCTTGAGAATATATCTCAGGAGGTCCCTCTTTCAGGGATGACAGTTGTATGGCTAGGTTCCTCTTTAACTTGGACAAAGATTGGCGGAGGTCTTCCTCTTGAATAATCTTGCCTTCTCGAGCTAGATGAGTCTGATCGACAGAGCTCAGTTATGGTCTTCCTCGACATGGCCTTGAGGTTATGTTCCCCAGTTACGCCGCAGCTTATTGTACTGGACTTCTCTTGGCTCACTGAGTGCAAAAAATGTTTGAGATGGATAAGGAGTATCGGGGAAATGTTGAGGCTACTGGGGAAGTTTTATTTGTCCTTTTCAAGCTCTCCTAGATGTTGGCCTTGTACAAACGATCATTGGCAACTGTGTTTTTGGTGTCCTCAAGGGAGCATTGGATGGTGAACTTTATTGGTCACGCCTTTTTCTTTCTAAAATTTTCATTGCCATTCTAATTTGGAAACTCTAAGGGGTCACCGACTTTTCTTTCCATGTGCTTCTTAGCTTTTTAAAACTCAAGGTTTCCTTAGGTTTTCCATAATTTTCATGACTCTTCTCTTCTTGATCCTTGAAATTCTGATGGCTGCCCCCTTCTTCCTTGTTCAAGGAACGAACTTCCTCAAGAATCGAGTGGGAGTGGGAGTGCAATTACTTATTTTCCTCAGTGGTGACATCTTCAAATCTAGATGTGATGAAAAGGCGATTCTTCCCCGATTTAAACTTACCTCTGAGAATTCCTACCTCAGATGAGCTTCGCAACTATCTTCCTCGAGGGGAAGTCTGTTTCTTTGAAGATGCCCTAGATATGGGTCTTCGGCTTCTTATTCACCCTTCCGTTTGACACATTCTGGACTATTATAGTTTGTGCCCCTCTCGCCTTTCTTCCAAGGGATGGGGTGTCTTGACTAGCTTTTTCATCTTCTAGAGACTATAGGGTAATAAGGAGTTCCCTACGGTCCCCAAATTCCTCTACTTTTATGAGCTTGAAGATGATGAGGTTCCTTACTTCAGCTATTTTCGGTGGAGGAGTTTGCACTCGTGTCCTTTGGTTTATGATCTACCTTCCCCACCTGAAGGGTGGGCTAAATATTTTTTCTTTGCTTCTAGAGACTCTTGGAGATCATCTGAGCTGCACTACAGAGGGTGTAGAGTTCCCAGATCTTGGAGAAATTTCTCTTATATTGGTAAGTATTTTGAGTGTTTCTTCTTCTAGGTCCTTGATGACTTGCTCTTATTGTGTTGCTATTGCATAGGTGCACCTGGTCTTGATCTATTGGAATCAATGAAAGTTAAGGAGATAGCCCAAGCTGAGCCTATGTCTGTACTTGAGTGGATGACATCAGACAAACTCTTCTTATTTAGTGTCGCAGCTGCTGCCAGGGATTTTATTTTTCTTCCATACTCTCCTGCTTCCTCCATTCCTGAGTCCGATGAAGATGTTGGAGGATCTTCAAGAAAACACAGGAAAGACAGGTCTAACGATTCCTCTTCCTCTGGTGAGTCCTCTTTTAGGGTAGTTCTGCTCTCCTCTACTCGGAATAAGCTTTTCAGTATGCTTGTAAAGACGGAGAAAAAAAGAGATGATCTGCGGGAGGAGAATGCACGCCTGTAAGAGGAAGTCCTTGGATTGAAGAATCGACTTGAGGGAAACTAGAAGTTTTTCCCCTTTTAACAATTTTGTTGTAACAGACTTTATATCTTTTCTTTTGGATGCTTGTCTGTGTTTATAAACATTGGATTTTAACAAGTTTTTCCCTTACTTTGTTGTATGTCTATAAGCTGCACGGCTTATCTTAGCCCTACTAGGGCTCATCTTGCACCCAAGTGTTCACTTTGATTTTTGCGAACCAAGGTGTTCATCATGAGCTGCGGGGTTCCTCTATAGGGGATGTAAAATTCATCATGAGCTGCAGGGCCCACTCATATGAACTTAGGAGTTCATCCCGAGTTACGTGGCTCATTTGCATTTTATGAACTTAGGAGTTGTTCCTGAGCTACAAGGCTCATGTTCGTGTTATGAACTTAGGAGTTCCTTCTGAGCTATGCGACTCCTACTCGTTTTGTGAACGTAGGGGTTCATCCTGAGCTACATGGCTTATCCTCGTTATATGAACGTTGAAGTTCATCCTGAGCTGCGTGGCTCAGTTTCTGAACTGAAAAGTCCATCATTAGCTTTCTAGCCGTCTTGTGGTGCTATAAGTCGTAGACCTCGAGGTCAAAGGGCCTCGCCGGTAACTTCTAGGCTACTCAAAAACTTGTTGAGCTGTTGAGCTGTTGAGCTCGTCGGTAGCTACTTGGCTAGTTAGAAACTTACTGAGCTATTGAGCTTGTCGATAGCTACTTGGCTTACTCAAAAACTTTCTAAGTTGTTGAGCTCGTCAGTAGCTACTTGGCTACTTTGAAACTTACGGAGCTATTGAGCTCGTCTGTAGCTACTTGGCTTACTCAAAAACTTTCTGAGCTATTGAGTTCGTCGGTACCTACTTAGAAACTTACTGAGCTATTGCTGAAATAAATGAAAAACTCACTACTCTATTGATAACAATTCTCTTACAAAAGAAGCTCACTGAAAAAATCTTTTGAGATGCTATGTTCCAAGAATGAGGCAAGATTTTTCCTTCTTTGGTCTGTAATTTGTAATTCCTAGGTCTTATTACCTTGGAGACGATGAAAGGGCATTCCCAATTAGGGCCTAATTTCCCATGAGAAGGGTCTTTTCTTGCGAGCAGGATCTTCCTAAGCACCAGATCCCCAACCTTGAAACTCTTGTGCCGGACCCTTCGGTCGTAGTACCTTGTTGTCTTCCTCTTGTACCTCTGGATGCGCTGAAGAGCTCAGTCTCTCTTTTCATCTAAAAGATCGAGGTTCAGCAGAAGTGACTCATCGTTGTGCTCAGGGTCTATGAATTCAACCCTGGGAGAAAGGATTTCAATTTCTACTGGAGCCACCGCCTCAGTTCCGAATGCCAAGGCAAATGGTGTTTCTTGGGTTGTCGATCTGATTGTTGTCCTAGAAGCCCATAATACTTCTGGGATATATTTCACCTATTTTCCTTTCAGAGCTTCAATCTTGGTTTTCAGGGCTGCCTTGATGGTTCTGATTGTGACATCTGCTTGTCTGTTAAACTGTGGATGAGTTGGAGCTGAAAAATAATTTTTTATCTCAAGCTCGGCGCATAATCTCTTGAACTTAGGGTTATCGAATTGCTTCCTGTTGTCTAAGACTATTACTCTGGGGATCTCAAACCTACAAATTATCGATTTTCACGTGAAGTTTTGAACCTTTTATCCTATGATCATTGCCAAGGGCTTCACCTCTGCCCATTTGGTGAAGTAATCCACTCCAATGATGGCAAACTTGCACTGTCCAATGCTAATAGGAAGGGGTCCAAGTATGTCCAAACCCCTTTGTTGGAAGGGCCAAGGGCTCACTACTGAAGTCAAGAGTTCTGGTGGAGAATGGGGAATGTTGGCATGAACTTGGAAGACCTTGCATTTCTTGACTAGATCTGCAGCATCTTTGAGCATCGTGGACCAGTAATACCCTTGCCTTAGTGCCTTTCCTACCAAAGCCTGAGCTCTAATGTGATTACCACAAATTCCTTCATGGATTTCTTTGAGTATGTAGTTGGCGTCTTCATCTTTTATGCATTTAAGGAGAGGTGTTGAAAAACCTCGCTTATACAAATTTCCCTGCAAGACAGAAAACCTAGCTGACCTGGTTCTTAGCTTCGCAGCTTTCTTGGGGTCTTCTGGCAGGGTTCCATTCTGCAAATACCCTATGATGGGATCCATCCAGCTCGGCTGAGTCAAAATAGGGCGCACTTCTTCCTCCTCATTACTAACCGATGGCTCACTAGATGCGCCACTGGTATCAACCTGTTCAAGTTCTCTTGCGAAGTAGTTGCAAGTATCACCAAAGCATCTGCTCGTGAATTCTCAGATCTAGGAACGTGCCTTATCTTAACTTGCACAAACTTCTTGATTAATTCTTGTACCCTCCTGAGATAAAGAGTCATTTTCTCACCATTAGCCTCATAGGACTCTTCTATTTGCTATACTACGAGATGGAAATCACTGTAGACCTTCAGCTACTCTGCCTCCAGCGAGTGAGCAAGGTTGAGTTCTGCAATAACAGCTTCATATTTTGCCTCGTTGTTTGAAGTCTTAAATCCAAACCTGAGGGAGTATTCGATGTCTATCCCGCTTCCTTGAGCATTGGAAGCTCCATCTACAGTAAGTTTCCACGTGGGGAGGTTAGGTACTAGTTGTGTTGCCTCCATATCCATAGGCGTCGCTATTGTAAATTCTGCAATAAAATCTGTCAAAATCTGCCATTTGATGGCAATTCTTGACTTATATCTGATATCAAACTCGCTGAGTTCTATAGCCTACTTAACTAGCCTCCCAGAAGACTCTGGTTTATGCAACACTTGCTTCATCGACTGATCTGTTGGGACCTCGATGGTGTGAGCCTGGAAATAGGGCCTAAGTCTTCTAGTCATTGTAACAAGAGCTAAAACAAGCTTTTTCATCTTAGGATATCTTTCCTCTACCCCCTTAGAGCTTTGCTACAGTAGGAGATTGGTTGTTGAACTCTGTCTTGCTCCCTTACTAGTGCTGCGCTGGAATCCCCACCTCTTGCGAATCCTCCAGATATCACTCTAATTTTCCCTAGAGGCAGTTGATGTTGCGCAGGGGCTTGCTGCTAAGATGGTGGCAGTAATGGAGCTCTGTTTTGATCCTCACAAGCTACGTAAGGGTGAAAATGCCCTCGTTAGATCAGAAAGTCGATCTCTTTCTTTAACTGGATGCAATCATCAGTGTGGTGACGATGATCTCTATGGTATTCACAATACTTGGTGGGATCTCTTTTCGCTGGATCTACTTTCATCCGATGAGGTAACCTCAGGAACTTTTTGTTCTGCACCTCATATAGGATCTGTGATATTGTTGCGGTGAGTGGGGGGAGCTACCGAGGTGCGTACCTTCGGTTGTAACTTTGGCTGTGGTGGGCCTAAACAATCTCTGACGTCTTCCATTCTTTTGGGGGAGCTGTCTCTATCTCTTCTTAAAGACTTATCACGTTCTCTTTCTCTCTTGAGGCTTCAGTCCCTTTTTTTCTCATCTTTCCCTTTTTTTTTTTGCGCGGACGAGCTCCCTACCTTTGAGAGAAGAGTTTCCTCGCCGTTGACATATTTTCTACTTTAGCCATCACTTCGTCGAATTCTTGCCTAAGGATTCTTTGATATTGAGAATATCAAATCCTTGGATTACACTCTCAAACCCACTATAAAGGCTGTAATGGCAAACTTTTCATCTGGGACATCAACCTTTAATGACTCCAAATTGAACTTTTGGACATAGGATCTAAGGTTCTCCTAGGATCCTTGCTTCACATTCAATAAGTGATAGCTCGGCTTTCGGTAGGTCCGAACTACTATGAAATGAAACATGAAGGATACAAAAAGCTCCTTAAAGGAGGAGATAGAGGCTGGGGAGAGCCTGTTGAACCAAGTTAAGGCTGACCCCTTCAATTTAATAGCAAAGGCGTGAAAAAACACTGGATCCTGGTATCCATGCAGCTCCATCCAGTTCTTGTAAGTGTTAAAGTGGTCCACAGGGTCCTTTGTCCCATCAAATGCTTCAATCTACAACATTTTGAATTTCGGAGGGAGGGAAAAGTGTAGCACGCCAGTGGTGAATGGGGATTCAGTCTGTTGTACCAAGACGTCCATTGTGACTGGAGCTTTACTTCTCACAGCCTCCTTCATATGGCTGAGCTCTTGTTTGATATCTTTAAAGCATTGTTCACAATACTGATCTATTTTCTCCTGCTGATGACAGAAGAAATCACTCCTTTCCATCCCATCATCCTGACTTTGTACTTCTTTGTTGTGGCCATTCCTAGGGAGTGGATGGGGAACCTGCCCTATGGTCCGGCGATTCTCTCTTCCTTTATTAACTTCTCTAATGGGGTCAAGGTGTGGATGTTCTCTGCGAGGGGGGTCATTCTGGCCCCTCTTGGGCCGGTCGTATCTCGTGTAGGCTTTTCAAGAGCTTTAAGAGCTCCTCGTTCTATTGCAACAGGCGTTGGTTGACAAGGCAAAGGGCCTCGACCTCGTTATATGTGGGAGGATTCCCTACAGGTGGATTAGCCTCTAGGCTATTCTCGAGTTGTCTGTCGTTGGTGGCTTCTTGTTGGTCCTGCATTCGTGGTGGGTTAGTTTAACTTCTACTCATGTTACAAGTTGCGACAATCAGTCACTAAAAGATCAGTGTATTTGTAATAGGAATAGTCGTTCTCATATACTGCGCCAAACTGATGGCGTAAAACTCTCGTGAGTGAGCAGAAGATATGTATGGTGCTGGTTAATAATGGACTAAGCTACGAGGCCCGTGATCATGGTAGTAAGTTGGGGGATGGCTCTATTGCTAGGAAGGGGATTAAGAGATTTGCACAGTAACGTATAGTGGTTCACCAACTTGACAGCTCGGCTAGTCCACTCTGCAGTGGAGGCTTTTGCTCCTTTTTCTTTATTAATTACTTGGATGCTTTACAGTGAAATGGAAGGAAAAAAAATATATTGTTATGCCTCTACAGTGGAGGCGTTATATAACACTTATTGAATTATTCCTTGTTTTGTGAGATCTCTATTGAGATCCTTGCCTTTTATGTGTGGAATCTTCCTTGATTTTAGGAGGGGATCTTGGTTGGTTGAAAGTTTTGTGCCTTGAATGTAGCTTTCTATTACTTTGAGGGTGTCTGCTGTCTTCCAGCTACTCTCCTATCATTTTAGATATTGTTTCGTATGTGGGAGCTCTGGCTCTTGGTCCTCTAAACTCTGTAGGTTTTGCCTGACCTCCAAGTCTGAGCTCATACTTGGAATTTAACTTGGGTACCATCAACTACAAGCAACCATCGGTCTTCAGTCGCAACCCACCAAATTGGCAAACACCTCAACCCTTCTCTGTGGAGAAAGTAGGAGACGGATAGTCCAGAGTGGCTTTTCAACATGTCAAAGACAGATAGGGGTGGTGTAGGAGAGAGACACACCTAGGCTTAAAAAATGCACAAGTGTTGTGAAAACAAGGCCCACATAGAATGCTATGTGCATGGATTAGCTTTTGCATGCAATAAAATATGTCAAGTCATCCCCCACAAACAAAAAACAATGAAATCAAAAAGGGTGATGTGATATGTTTAGCCAATGTCATGGGAAAATCCGGTGAGACACGATCAAGATAATTATAAATTGTGAGGCTCTCATTTGAATCTCAAAAAATACTTACTTTCCAAAACAAAAAAAATTAGTTCAGAGCTTTCTCCAATAATCCTAATAATTTCCCTACAAAATTTCAATTACCAATTACTTGGGGGTCTTCTTATCCTTAAACTAGAATTCTGTAGCATCGACTACTATTTGCACACTTGTAGTTTTCATGCAATTAAACAAAAAAGCCTAGATGGTTGCACCAGGGTATTTTAGCCAATTCCAAAAAATTTAAAACAACTTTCCACAAAAACTTTTGTCATAACCAAATGTGTGTAAGAAAGTATGTTTTCATTTTATTTTCCTTTTTTCAGTTCATTTTTCATAATTTTTTTTTCTTTCTAGTCAAACTAAACCTCAGAGACTAGTCTAGATACCAAGTAAATTTGTGACTATGAATATGATAGCTAAATAATTTTCAAAGCATAATTGGGTGATAGTCCACGTGCGACTATAAAATTTTCAACACCAAAGTAAGAGAGAGAATCTTACCTTTTATTTGCAACATAAATGTGATTCCAATTTGGAGTCCCTAAACAAAAGGCTCTTAATTTCAGCCTCCATATCCAAATTAAAAGTACCATCATCAGAAGTAATAGATCCTAATACTCATTATTTAGTTAGTTAATGAGACCAATGAATAAGTGGGGGAGCCCCATGTTCAGATGTTAGTTTAAGCAAACTGTAGATGAAGGAGCGTAGCTGAATTTTACTTTTGTCGATTCAAGCTATGCATGATGAGATGGATTCCTTGTAAAAAATCAAACTTATGAGTTGGTGAAACTTCTGAAAGGAAAGAAAGCACTGAGGAATAAATGGGTGTTCTAGCTAAAAAAAAGATGGCAGCGAAAAACTGGTGAAGTATAAGGCTCGATTGGTCGTTAAAGGATTCCAACAAAAGAAAGGAATTGACTTTGACAAGATTTTCTCACCAGTTGTTAAGATATTCTCAATTCAAGTTATTCTTAGATTAGTAGCTAGTTTAAACTTAAAGCTTAAACAAATGGACGTGAAAATAACATTTCTTCATGGAGATCTAAACGAAGAAGTCTACATGGAACAACTAAAAGGTTTCGAGGTTCCAGGAAAGGAAAATATGATCTACAAGTTGAGAAAGAGTTTGTACAGGCATGCAGATTGCTCGTGATAGGACGACCAAGAAATTTTGGCTATCACAGAAGAAATACATTGAGTGGATGATCCAGAGGTTCAACATGGATACTACCAAATCAGTCAGCCTTCCATTAGCTAATCATTTCAAGTTGAGCAAGAATTCATGTCCCTCGTCGAAGGAGATAAAAGATATGGCAATGGTTCCCTACTCTTCAGCAATTAGGAGTCTAATGTACGCAATGGTGTGTATAAGGGCAGACATTGCCTATGCAATGGGCATAATAAGCAGATTTTTTTCCAATCCAGGGAAAGAACATTGGGAGGCAGTCAAGTGGATTCTCAGATACATTAAGGGTACATTGAAGATATGCTTGTGTTACGAGGAAGTTAAACCTGTTTTGGAAGGCTATCCAGATATAGATATGGCATGAGATCTTGATGGTAGAAAATTTACATCATAATTTCTCTACACTTTTGCAGGGGGAGCTGTGTCATGGCAGTCAAGGTTGTAGAAGTGCATAGCTTTATCCACGACAGAGGTAGAGTATATTGCTGCAGCGGAAACTAGTAAGGAAATGTTGTGGTTAAAGTGGTTTCTCGAAGAACTGGGTATTAATTAGAATGAATACAAGGTACATTGTGACAGTCAGAGAACTCTGGACTTGAGCAAGAACTCAATGTACCACTCCCGGATAAAACATATTGATATTCGCTATCATTGGAAGTGTGAGGTGATGGTTAACAACAATTGTTGATACTAGTGAAGATCCACACAAAGGAGAATCCAGCAGACATGTAGACAAAGGTGGTTACTCGGGAGGAGCTTGAGCTGTGCAGAGACATAGCCGAGATGAATGTTTAATTACAATCTTTTTTGAGGGTTCTAGAGGGAGAGAATTGAAGGATCCAAAAGCCTCATCTAAGAGTTTTTGCAAGAGAATTTGTCACCGGAGTTTTCACCCTCTGGAATTTTTGGGAGACCTCCATTTTTTTTTGGCTAGAAAGTCCCCATAAATAGAGAGCTTAATAGCCAAAATTATTCCAAAATTACTGAGGAATAAATAAGGAGAAAGAGATCGTGGAGAGGTCTTGAGATTTTTCTTGTGTGAAAAATTCTTGTATTTATTTCCAGAGAAAAATAAAGAAATTCCTTTTTATTTATATTGTGTCAGATGTGATTTTTTGACCCTGAGTTACCAACAAATGGCAATCCAGAAGTGTAACTCAAGAAGTAATTTTACTTATTAATGTATTAAAATACTAAATTTTGGTACAAAATGTGGTCCTTATATTTGCAAAACTCAATTTTTAGTGGGATCTGTGTGTTCATAATGAACAAGTTGTAAATATCCAAAAACAAATTTGTAGTTTCGTAGAAAAAAAATCCGTTTTTCAAAAAAAAAATTGACAACTTAATTGCAGACGAAATTGACTTCATTTTATGCGATAGAAGATATTTCCAAGTGCGCAGCTATTTCTTAGACTGGTATGTTTGGAAAAATAATTCAACATAAGTGTAGATGGAAAAGTAGGCATGCTAAGGGAAAGGTTTCTACTGGTGGAAAATGGGATCCATTATTTGAAAACTTGTTTGAAGTTACGAGAAAGGCTAGCAATTCAAGTGTGTGGAAAACACAAGGGATCCAAGCTGGTGACCTTTTACTTCAAGCGGCGGGACTTCTCTTCCTTCATATTTGATTTTTGTTGGGTGTCCCTCGATTTTTTCTTCTTATTTCTTTTTTTTTTTTTTTGTTCTGGGCAGTTTGGTCATAATAATGAATTTTGGTTGAGGTGAAAGAAATGGTTGAGTTGGACGAAAAATGCGCCTCTTCTAAGCCACGTTAATTTTATTTGGTTGGGTATTTACAACGAATATGGACGGAATTATCTCATTGAAAAACAATCAATATTTGAAGGACTAAATTGTACAAATTAAAACTCCAGGGGCCAAATAGGAACCTTATCAGTACTTTGAGGGTATAATTTGTAATTCGTCCTAAACATTTTGAAGAGAAAGCAAAGAACAAAAATATTTTCTTTTGTGAAAGAGAAAAACACTTAGACGTTTGAAAAGAAAAAAAAAATGAAAGAATTGAACTTTTGAATTAAGCAAAAAAGACAGAAAACCTTTTGGGTATTTGGCGATAATCTTAATGGTGTTGTCTTTCGATATTCTTTTTAGGGTGATATTTGGTCATTCAAAAAATGTTCAACGATGGTGACATATATGTATGTATGTGTATATAGTATAGATATACATTATCTATATAGGATATGAAATGAATTAAAATTAACAAAGAATTATATAATAGTGATTTGAATATTCAAGTACAAAAGGGCATGTTAGTATTTATGACTTTTCATGTTAAGATTCTTTTATTAGTTGTATATAAATATAGATTAATAAATTATAAATAAATTTACTGAACTCCGTTTAATCTAATTATATGATTTTCTTCGCATGTCGCCATCTATTGTTACATAGTGCCTCAATGTCAATTCTAAAATACAAGAGAATGCATATACAATTAAGTTCAATAAATCAAATAATTTGTTGAGAATTTTCCCTAATTTGAGTAAATTACATTTGAATCTCTGAGATTTGTCACTTAATTTCATACACCCTCTCACATTTGAAAGATTAGATTATAGTCTATGCTCGGCTCATTTCAATTAGTTTTTAATCAGTGATGCTCCTCCTATACTTCCCTTTGTGGTGGCACCATATTCTTGCAAGCTATTACTGTGCGGCAGGAGCATTTGAAGGCCTCAGAATCAAGGAGAGTGAGCCTGTTTGGGACACTTCTCCCCCCATTATAGGTGAACCTACCAAGAAATGTAGTCTTATTTGGATTGTGTTTCAAAAACAAATTTTTTACTTTCAGGTTCAAAAAATCGACAAAAATGTGTTTGGTTTGATAAAATATCTTATACATTTTTGAAAAGTTTTTCCAAAAAAAAAAAAAAGCAGATTTGAGAAACACCAAATAGATGGTTTAGGTGTTTTTGTGTACAAAATTGGGGACATATCTCATACAAATGAAAAACACGGAGATACGAATATTGTGCTCTTTCTCACCAACAATTTCGATATAACAATCTCCATGAACGCGTCTTCAAGAGAAGCTCCGTCCGTTTGAAGCCAAACTGATTGTTTATAATCCGACTAAAGCTATTTAGAACATCTCCAACCAGTATGTCAAATGTCAAGTGGAGGCTCTAACAACTCTTTTTGGCATGTAAAGGTTCTCCAACTGGCATGTCAATTTGCTAACTTGGAAAATAAATTTGGCATATTTCTCAATAGATATGTCAAATCTTTTAATGTAATATTTTTATGGAGTTGTTGGGTGTTTAATGCAATTTATTTTATGTATTTGGTTAGAATTTATGTTTTCAAATTGTACTTTTAATTGTGGTTTAAATTTTTAATAGCTAAATTTAATGAGAATTTTACTTTCAATAAAATATATTCTAATTTTCATATAAAATTTATAATATTTTAAAATATAATATTTATTTTAATTGATCCCAAAATTTATTTTAAATACATATATTAAATTAATATAAGGAAATAGATTTAAAGATAAAGATTGGATAAAATAAATTATTTTTACATATCGATTGGAGTTCAAGAAGAATATGTCAAATTTCCACATAAACTTTCAAATTTAAATTTAACATATAACATTTGACATCTCCTTTTGAAGATTCTCTTATATCTACCCAATAATGCCAGCTATTGTTTTTATTAATTTATTTATTTTGTATAGGGGGATGCCAAAAAATAGAAAAACTACAAAAATGACATATTCTTTTTACAACTCTAAGACTCTCATCTCTCATATAACTCTATCTCTCTCTCTATCTCATACACTCAACTCTCATACGTATAATTCTCTCTCTCATATATCTTTTAAACTTAAACTCTCTCATCTCTCATACTCTCTCGCTATATCTCATACTCTCTGTATATATCTATCTTTCTTTATCTCATACTCTCTTTTTTTCTCATACGTATATAACTCCCACATACTCTCTCTCAAACGTTTTAAATATATAACTTTCTCTCTGATATTTTAAACACACTCTCTCATCTCTCATCTCTCATATAACCCTCTCTTTGTTTATATCTCATATCTCTAGGATACGTATATGAGGGAGAGAGAAGGATATGTATTTGAGAGGGCTTGGGAGATAGAGATACAAAGACACACGCATACATTGCCAATGCCCCTCTCTCTCTTATTTACATTGTATGAGTTTTGTATAGAGTGTAATTGGTCATCTGCTTTGTGAGTGTTGTTTAATGTGTTGTAGTTGGTTTATTTGATTATTTTGGTTTTGAAATTGAATAATGTGTAATGTAATTGTTCATTGGTTTATGAGTGACATTGAGTGTGTGTAGTTCTTTTGTGGTTTATCCCATTGTTTTGATTTTGAAATTGAGTAATGTCTATTTTCTTGGAGTTGATGAAGTTATGCTAGCATTTTTTTATTGGAAGAATGATTAAAATTTTGAATTCTTTTGATTTATTGTTATTTTTAGATTGTTAAGATATATATATTAGTTGTCATATAAGATGTATATTAGTTGTCATTAGCTGTTATTAGCACATTGTAAAAATATCATCTTGTAATCCTTTTATATATATATATAGATCAAGCCAACCCAATTGGGTGAGCCATCAATTATATCTTTTCTATCTTTTCTTAGTATCAGAGCCATTGTCTTTCTTATGTCTTTTCCTACGGCACCATGGCCCCCTCTAGTTCTGACTCCTCTGTTTCCCCCTTTATTATTCCCTCAATCAATTTTAGAAATTATGTCTCTTTATTCTTGGACTCAGAAATTTTTCTTTTATGGAAGGATCAGCTTCTTCCTTTTCTCACATGCCACGATCTCTTAAGCCATGTCGATGGCTCCGTTTCTCCTCCGGTGGCAACCCTTACAGTCGATGGCAAATCTCAGGTTAATCCAGCATACTCCAATTGGTTTCGGGCTGACCAATTTGTTCTTTGCTGTCTCAAAGGAACCTTATCCCCTGTTGCCAGTGGCCATGTCCTTGGCCTCACCACATCACGTGAAGTCTATGAAACCTTGGAGGAATTGTTTCTTCAAGATACTTTGTCTAAAGTCGACCTTCTTCATCGTCAACTTTTCGGCGTTAACATGGGTTCTGACACCGTAGAAACGTATCTCCTTCAGGTCAAAAGCGTTGCTGATCGATTGGCCGCCGTCAACCACCGTATTGCTGATTCTGATTTGGTCACGTACACCCTTAATGGGCTTCCTCTCACTACTGATTACAAACAATTTATTTTATCAATGGACCAACGTGAAACACAAATCACGTTCAACAAACTCAGAGCTAGACTCCTTGTTCATGAACAAAGAATCCATCGGTTTGATGCCCAGCCCCCGCCACCGTCCCCTCCCACTCAATTCCAGTCTTTTGACACTGCCATGGCTGCCTTCTCTAGCCCGCGCCCAAATTCTGCTGTTCCCTCATCACACGCCGGCGGCACCCGCAGTTTTGGTCATCCTCATGGTTCTGGCGGTTCTTCCCCTGTTTCTGGTAATTTTTCTATTTCAAGTGGGAACAATTCTGGTGGACACCGTGGTCATAGTGGTACTAGTAATGGCAACAGATTCCGGCGTGGTCGCTACAAAGGGCGGTGCCAAATTTGCAAGATGGAAGGCCACTCCGCTGATCGTTGTACTCAACGCTCTACGGCCCCTGTTCCCTGGAATGGAGGTATTTCTCCTGTTTCTGGCAGTGGCTTTCGCGCCAATTTTGCCGCTACACCGATGATGTCGCCTTTACTTCCTTCACCGACCCCTTATGGTATGATGGGCACTCCTCCTTCCAGTTTTGTACCGCATGGCAATCCATCCATTTGGTTCCACTTATGGTATTAATTATGGTGCACATTATGCTTCCGATTAACTTTCCTATGTTTCTGATGCCACCGTTGACTCCTCATTGGATAACGTGGAACCCCACTAGCTAGCTGACTCTGGCTCCACCTCACATATGCCCTCCAATCCAGGTTTGCTTCAGAATATTGTTCCTTTTTCTGGAACTAGTGGTGTTTATATTGGTAATGGTGATTCTCTCCGTATTACACATCTTGGTCAATCGTCTATTCAGAATGATTCTCGTTCTCTTTCTTTATCTAATGTTCTATTTGTTCCTCACTTAAGGGAAAAATTGATATCTATTGCACAATTGACCAAAGATAATCACTGTATGTTTATCTGCTTTTCGTGGGGTTTCTCTGTGAAGGATCTTCGAACAGGGCAGACACTCTTGGAGGGACCTGTTAAAGGCAATCTCTAACCTATCTCTTCCCGCGGCCTGAAGTTGATCACTGCTGGTTCTGGCCGAATTAGTGGACACAGTACGCGGGTCTCGCAATCCGGATCTGGGATAGTTTGGCATCGTCGCTTGGGCCATCCATCTCCAAAAATAATTTCTAGATTGTGTTCGAATAAATTTATTTGTAGTTCAGATGATACTTTTCGTACTGTATTTTGTGACGCTTGTCAAGCTGGTAAACATAAACGCCTACCTTTTGGGTTATCTAATCGTGTTTCTTCTCATGTTTTGGAACTTGTCCACTGTGATATTTGGGGTCCCTCACCCACTGCCACTGTCTCCGGCTATCGCTATTATATTATTTTTGTGGATGACTTTAATCGATTTACCTGCTATATCCTATGAAGTATCGTTCTGATAGCTACTCATGTTTTTCTCAGTTCAAGGCCTTTGTTGAACGCCAATTTGGACATGTCATTAAATGCTTTCAGTGTGATGGTGCCAAAGAGCTTGTGAAAGGGGCATTTCGATCTTTTCTCACTATCAATGGTATTGCTCTTCGAATCTCTTGTCCTCACACATCATAGCAAAATGGTGTGGCTGAGCGCAAACATCGTCATATCCGTGATGTCGGGCTCACTCTTTTGTATCAGGCTATGTTACCTAGACAATTATGGCTTGAAGCCTTCTCTACGGCAGTCTACTTGATCAACCGATTGCCAACTGATGTCTTGCATTAAACATCTCTAGATGAGGTTTTATTTAACACTCAGCCTGATTATAGTATGTTAAAGGTTTTTGGTTGTGCATACTTTCCTTTCCTTGGGGATTATGGTCAAGATAAATTGGCTCCCAAATCTCGTCGTTGTATATTTATTGGGTATAGTTCCTTTCATAAGGGCTATCGGTGTCTCGACCCTACCACTGGTCGAGTTTATATCTCACGACATGTTGTGTTTGATGAATCTTCCTTTCCCTTTAAGGACACTGGCACGTCTCAAGATTATGGCTCTTTTCTACGAGCTAATACATCCTCTCCACGGCCTTGTTCAAATGATGAAGTTCATGGGCCTACCTTGGCCACACCTCACTCTGTGCCTAGCTCATCAGTGTCGTGCACTACATGCCCAGATAATGATTTGATGTCTGGGCCTACACTTGGCCCATCTCTTGATGATCAGCAGCCATCTCTCCTTGGGCCTTGTCACGATGCCCCGTCACCATCCCATGATGCACCGCCTAAACCATTGTTCTCTAGCTCACAGCGACAGCCCATCCAGCCATCTTCTAGCTCACAGAGTGTTGTATCTAACCCTCCTTCTGTGCCTGTGCTCAATTCTAACCCGATGGTGACTCGTAGTAAAGACGGTATTTTCAAACCCAAATATATACAAGTAAGCATGTTCTCCCCTGTGCTTTTTCCGCCACATTACATTCTCATACACATGTTGAACCTGCTAGTTTTAAGGATGCTAGCATGCAACCTCAATGGGTTGCTGCCATGACAGATGAGTACCGTGCTCTCCTTCAAAATAATACTTGAGTTTTGGTTCCCCGTACCCCTCGTATGAATGTGGTCGGCTGCCGGTGGGTTTATAAAGTGAAGGAGAAGGCCGATGGGTCTATTGAGAGATTTAAAGCACGGCTTGTTGCTAAAGGCTATACACAAGAGGAAGGTATCGACTTTGATAATACTTTCAGCCCTGTTACCAAAGCCACTACTATTCGCATTGTTCTCTCCCTTGCTCTATCTAAACAATGGTCTATTCGTCAACTTGACGTCAAAAATACATTCTTGCATGGTACTCTTACAGAGGAAGTCTATGTGTCTCAACCACCTGGCTTTGTCAATCCATCATCTCCATCTCATGTTTGCAAGCTTAAAAAGGCTATTTATGGTCTTCGTCAGACACCACGGGCTTGGTTTCAGAGTTTTAGTTATGCTCTTCGTGCTCTTGGTTTTCATAGCAGCCAAGCAGATAATTCACTCTTTATTCTACGCTCTTCATCCTGCACTGTTATTGTGCTAATCTATGTGGATGATATTATCCTCACTGGTTCAAATTCTCGTCTCCTGACATCTGTTATTAATCAACTCTTTTCTCGTTTTTCGATGAAAGATCTTAGTAATTTGCATTACTTCCTAGGTATAGAGGCTGTCAGAGATCATAATTCGTTACAACTTACTCAATCCATGTATATTCTTGGATTATTGAAGAGTGTCAGAATGCTAGATGCAAAATCGGTTCCCACTCTGGTTGTTTCTGGCCGAAAATTGTCTCTTCATGACGGTGTACCTTTGTCTAATCCTCATGAGTATCGGCGACTTGTTGGAGCTCTACAATATCTCACATTTACTAGA
>CM042185.1:20288604-20299688 GCA_023539305.1 Ilex asprella | reverse complement strand
TTAATTTAATTATAAAAGATAAAAAATTTAACATTGTACTCTCAATTAAGTAAAAAATATTCATATGATCCTTTTTAATTGAATTTAGTACAATATTTTCATATAAAATCTTTAAATTGAGTAGTGACGAGCCCAGATCCAGACCAGGCATGAACCAAAGTTTATGGGTTGAGCCTAAATCATCAAAAAAAACATGTCAGACTTAGCTTATGGCCTCATGCCAATATAAACCTCAAGAACTCAGGAAAAGTCATCGCACGTGAGAAAGCAATTATCGGGATAACTATTGATGATGGACAAAATCGATTTCCGTGCAAGTTCAACAGATAAAAAGGTGAATGAGTGCAGTCAATATGCAATAAACAAACAATCAATGATAAAAATAGCAGGTAAATGATCAACACAGGAGTTTATAGTGGTTCGGTCGTGCCCAACGTCCACTTTGAATGGCAACTGTGGCCGGTATTCATTATTGATGATTTATTGTGTTCTCCGTTGAGTTTACTCCAGGGAGCTACAATACTTTGAGGAAGATGGAGAGAGAAGGAGAACAATCTCTACAAATGTGCAAGAGTAAGAGAAGATGTTTTTTGGGAGACGTGCCCTAGATATTGAGAGGGCTTACATTTATAGAGTTAGGGTTTGTAGGCGATGCGGTGACGTAAGGAATGAGTTTTCAACTTGTCTTGGTAATTACAAATTTGGTCGGGTTTTTCCGTGCGCCGCATTTCTCTCTTTGCGCTCCTATCCCTTTGGAAGAGGGCTTTCAGCTGGATTGGACTTGAACTTGGACTTAGTGGGTCCTTGCATGGTTAGGCTGTTCAATCGAGGTTGGTCCTTTCCACATAAATTGGACTATTTGTGCTTGACCCATCATTTGCCCCCCAATGCCCTCTGTCCAATGGAACTTGAAAAAGAGGACATTCGATTAACTTTGATTTTTCGGCTACCGACACAACTGGGAAAACTTCGAAAGGCCAAAACTCTTGCTTCTAAGCTCTTTTTGGACTTTTTGCAACATCAATCACAGTTATAGGCTATGAGTCTTGTAGGGTTCGTCGAGAGCTTCGATTTGACATATTATAAGTCTCATTTGGAGTAACAGGGTAGAAGTTATGGTAAAAACTTCGAGCAGAGAGCTGAAGAGCAATTTGGGCCAGCCGGCACTAATTTGGGAGAACAGGACGAGCAGCTATTTTTTTTTTCAAACTTCAAGGGGCCAAAACACCTGTTTCTGGACCTTTTTTGGACTTTTTCTACAAGGCTCATTGTAGTTGGCAATGAGTTTTACTCCCCTCGTCGAGAGCTTCGATTTGGTATATAATAAGTTCCATTTAGAGTTACGAAACTAAAGTTGCAGTCAAAATTTCGACGAGGGAGCTGGGTGCACGATTTTGGGCAAGCATGAGGCCTTGGACGCTCCTGGGTGCTGATTTGGGGAGCTTGGGCACTGATTTGTGCACTTTAGGCCAGCAGCCCCTGAGGTGTGTGGTAGGTGTGCAGCCCTTGAGATTTGTGATGGAAGAGCAGCCCATGAGGTTGGCGAGCAGATTGGGCGCGACTGGGCGCGCGAGGAGGTGCTGGGCACCCATTTGGAGCAGATCTGGGTGCCAAAAATGGAACCCTAGGCACCTGGAGAAGAGTTAGGTGCCAGGGAAGAGCATTAGGCGCCTGGGGTTGTCTGGGCGCCAGAAGTGGAAGCATGGGCGCTAGCAGGTGCAGGCTGGGCGCTTGGAGGTGCAGGCTTAGGCGTCTGGAAGTGCAGCCTGGGCACCTAGAGATGCAGCTTGGGCACTTGGAAGTGCAGCCTGGGTGCCTGAAAGTGCAACCTGGGCGCCTAAAGGTGCAGCTTGGTCGTCTGGAGGTGTACCTCTAGGCACCAGAAAAGGTCTGGTTAGGACGGTTAGACAGCTGGGTACGCTGATCTGAGCCTGAGTTTCGAGATCTTGTCTAGAGATGACAAAAATAATGTTATTTCAAACATTAAAATTATTTAACATAATTACTTGGAGAGAGAGGTAAGCTGCTCGTGAGAGAGCTACACCTTTTGAGACAGACCTTTTGGCAACCCATGAGAGAGTTCTTAAGCTTGAGGTATAGGTTGTCTGTTTGAGAATAGTTCAGAAACCAAGCTTTTGGTGACTTGCAAGAGATCCGTCAAGTTGGATATTTATATGCTTGTTTGAGAACAGTACAGAGGCCAAACTTTTGACTATCCGTGAGAGAGCCGCTAAGCTTGATATAGGGGCTGCCTATTTGAGAACAGTGCAACAGCCAATCTTTTGGGCGACTCGTGAGAGAGCCACTAAGCTAGATATATACTGCCTGCTTAAGAGCAATGCAGAGGCGGGTCAAACTCTTGGTGATCTGCGAGATGATTGACCTTGCTTGGACTTGTTGATTTCCTCAGCATTCATATATTTTTTAGCCTAGTCACTTTGTCATCAGGCTCATCAACTTAGAGTACCTCCTCGTTAAAACGAGCGAGGTAGCTCCTCAAGCTCTCATCTCGGTCCTATTTTATACTAAAAAGTGGGTGACAGGCCTCGGATGGCAACGTCCACCAATGAACTGTGCCACAAAGGATGTGCTTAGTTCGGCGAATGAGCCTATGGAGGCCGATGAGAGCTTGGCGAACCATTGTTGGGCGAACCCCTTCAATGTGGTTGGAAATTTCCTACACATGATCTCATCAGGGACATTGTGCAGCCGCATTAGAGTTTTGTAGGTATTGAGGTGATCTAGTAGGTCCTTCGTTCCATCAAATGTCTCCACAGAGGGCATTTTGAACTTCTGAGGGAGGAGATAATTCGCCACTTCAGGTTTGAAAAGCGTGTCAGCTCGCCTAACAATGTAGTCCACGGTCTCAAGTCCTTGCGCCTTCATGGCATTGAAGACTTCACCTAGTTGATTTTTGCACCTCTTTAATTAATTTATTTTTTCCTAGTGATTGGGAGCTCCTCTTGAGTTGTGATGGAAATAGCTCTCGTTTTCCATACTCAGGTTCTCACCCTCGTCCTCTTGGAGAAGAGGGTCTCCACCATGGGGAGCAGGAGGTGGAGGTCCCTCATAGGGAGCTCCCCCATGTTGGGCGCCCAAGGGAGAGCCCTGAGCGCCTGGGAGAGTTTGGGCGCTTGGGAGAGGTGCCTGGGCACCTAGGATGGAGATCTGGGCGCCTAGAATGTCCTGGGCTCTTAGGATGAAGATCTGGGCATCTGGCATGATGGTCTGGGCGCCTGGAATGGCTTGGGTGCCCAATCGGGGTGCATGGGGGTCCTCGTAAGGCTTCTGGTTGTCCTTGTCAGTCATCCCCATGCTGGGCATGGTGGAAACTTCATTGCTCTTTGCCTTTTTGTTGGTACTGGATATTAAACTCGCCAAGCTCCACTGCCCACTTAAGGAATCTCTCAGATACGTCCGACTTTTTCAGGACTCTTTTCAGAGGTTGATCTGTGACGACAACAATGCTGTGACTTTGAAAGTAGTGTCGTAGGCGTCTCGCTGTTGTGATCAAGGCGAGCTCCAGTTTTTCTAATCATGAATACCTGACCTCTACTCCCCGGTATGCTCTACTCACAAAATAGATAGGTTTTTGTGTTCCATCATCGTTCCTGACAAGGATTGAGCTTACTGTCGATGGGGAGGCAGAAAGATACAAATATGACACCTCACCTAGTGTAACATGGGAAAGGAGGGGAGGTGCAACCAAGTAGGTTTTGAGTCTCTGGAATGATCATGAAAATGACTCTCGTGCTCCATGTTTTGATTTTCACCCTCATCCTCTTAGAGACGAGGGTCCTCACCGTGAGAAGCAGGAGGAGGAGGTGGAGGTCCCTCATGATGGGCTCCCCCGTGTGGGGCGCCCAAGGGAACTCCAACAAGGGCGCCCAGACCTGTATGGGCGCTTAGATGGGGAGCACTAAGGTGTGGAGCTCCTTGAGTTCCCCCGACTTGTGCTCCTCCTTGTTCAGCGAGTATGAATTGTAGGATTTGCTGATTTTGGGCCACTAGCTGCTGGATGATCTCCAACATCTTACTGAGAATTTAGGGCAGGATTGGTTGGTGGAGGAGCAACCTCCTCCTCTCTTGGTTGGTTATCCATATACTAGTTTATGGATCTGGTGGTGATCGCCATAGATTCAACAGAGAGAATGATTTGAAGTGAGAATTTTGTCACTCCCACAGACAGTGCCAAACTGATGATGCACAAATCGATTTTCGTGCAAGTTCAGCAGTTAAAAAGGTGAATGGATGCAGTCTATATGCAATAAACAAACAATCAATGATAAAAATAGCAGGTAAAGGATCAACACAGGAGTTTATAGTGGTTCGGTCATGCCCTACGTCCACTTTGAATGGCAACTGTGGCTAGTGTTTTTTATTGATGATTTATGGTGCTCTCCGTTGAGTTTACTCCGGGGAGCTACAATGCTTTGAGGGAGAGCAATCTCTGCAAATGTGCAAGAGTAGGAGAAAAGATTTTTTGGGAGGCATGCCCTAGATGTTGAGAGGGCTTACATTTATAGAATTAGGGTTTGGAGGTGAGGCGGTGACGTGAGGAAGAGGTTTCCTACTTGTCTTGGTAATTACAAATTTGGTAGGATTTTTTCGTGCGCTGCATTTCTCTCCTTGCGGAGGAGGGCTCCCAGCTGGATTAGACTTGAACTTGGACTTAGTGGGTCCTTGCATGGTTGGACTCTTCAATCGAAGTTGAGTCTTCCCACATAAATTGGACTATTTGGGCTTGACCCATTAGCTATTACTCTAAGATAGTGTCTATTCTCCACTATAGCTATCCTCCCCGATAAATTAGTAGTTTGACATTCACATTACTGCTACAACTAGGGCTCTGTACTTATAAATTGTAAACTCCCTACACATGGGGTAGATCTCACACACTTCACCTTGAGTGTACTCTTTCTCTCTCTATCTCCCCTATTACCTTGTACTTTCTCATTAATAGAGGTCTTCGACCACTGTTACCGCCTTCAGTGGTTAGGTCACCCAAATTCAATCACCTAATATTTGTATCTTATTATTAATTATTTCATTAATTATTCTAATGTGTAAAAATAAAAAATTAAAAAACTAACAAAAACAACACACAAGAAACCATGCCCGAGAATATTTTGACACGATATAACTTAAATATTTGAAGTAAGTGTAATATTAAAATTTAAAACATTTGACACATTCAAATTTATACTAATGTAATTCTTTTTAACGATATTGAGTATAATATTTTAATGAAATATACTTTAAACACGACACCGACTTGATACAAAATAAACGAATACCAATCCTAAATACCGGATTCTTGGGATGGTTTGCCAGTCCCTAAATACTATGTGCTAGTTTCCAAGTTGTCAGTATAATAGTAAGATTAGTGTGAAGTCATTTTCGAAGCTTTATGGCTTCCTTTAAGAAACTGTCTTTGAGATTTAAATTAATGGGTCATGCTCGTCAGTAATGTTGCTCATATAATGAGCGGTTCGCCGATGCCTACTTAGATTATATAATTCCCTATGTGGCAAGGTGTTACTTTGAGTGTAACCTTCTGAGTTTTTAAGTTTGGTCATGATCAAGACAAAGGACGCGAGCACGTTTTGAAAAATAGATGTGTTGTAAGGTACTATTTGATAAAATTGAAAGTTGAAGTTTAAAAATTGAAAGTTGAAGTGTAAAAACTGAAAGCTGAATGCTAAGGCCCCGTTTGGTAACATTTTTGTTTTTTGTTTTTCGAAAACAAAAAATGAAAATCTAAAGTGAACTGTTTGGTATCCATTGAAATTTAAATACTGAAATGAACTAAACTATTTGATAACTATACAGAACTGACGTATGAAAATAAATTTATTTTTAGTTTTACCATTCCACGGTTTGATTTAAAAATATGTATAAAATATATGATAACATAAATCTTAATAATTATTATCATATTGCAGTCTACATTTAACAAACATCTGATCAAAAAAAATAAACATTTGAATAGCACAATAAGTGAACAATAATATCTGATCAAAAATAAATAAACAATATTTGAATAGCACAATAAGTGAACAATAACATCTAATAAAAAAAGAAAAAAAATAATAACTAATAAATAATCGAATAACAATAAGTAAACAGTAATAAATTAAATAACATAATAAGTTAACAAAAACATTTGATTAAAAAAATAACTAATAAATAATCAAATAATATTACAAAAATATAATAAATTAGATTTCATTAATAATATATGTGTGTAGTTAATGTGAGTGGATGAGTGGTTGGGTGAGTGTGCAGGGCATGTATGTGTGTGCAGAGAGCAAGTGCCATGCATGTGTGTTAGCACGTGTGTGTAACTATGAGTGTGCGGAGCATGTGTCTGTGTGTGTGCAGTGTGTACGTGTGTGTAATTGTGTACGTCTATTTTTGTTGGAGAAGCCTAGGGAAGAAAAAAAACAAGGAAGAATACTTACCCCACTGAAGAAGAGATTGAGAAGGGGGAGGATAGATAAGTTAGGGGTTTGGAGAGAAGGCTAATTAGAGTGTTAATAAGATTATAAAATATTTTAGGGTATAATTATTATATAGTAAATATTATTTGATGGTGTAAATTTATATAGATGAGCAGAAGATACGAATTACGCTTGATAATTCATTTCTGAGCTACAAGGCTTGTGGGGGATGCGATTTGGTGTTCGAGATTGGAATGGTTAAGGGATTTACGCAGTAAAAATTTAGTGGTTTACCGACAGAGGAGCTCGGCTAGTCCACTCTTCAATGGAGGCTCTTGCTCCTAGGATCTATATTTCTCTCCAGAAGGTTTTCACAAGATGTTTCTGATATAAGTAGGGTTCTCCCTCTTTCGATGGGGGTACAATACAATATTTATAGTGCAATTTCTATCTCTAGGGAATATCCAGCGAGATCTTTGCCCTTCACCCGTGGGATTCTCTTTGATTTTAGGGGAGAATCTTGGTTAGTTGAGATTTTACGCATTGATTCTAGCTTTCCTCTTTCATTCCTTCTATTTTGGGACTCTCGTGGTACATCCAGCTGTCCCCATATCGTCTCGACATTATTCAGTTTAGGTGGTGCCGAGTTCTGTTTCTCTGAGCCCTGTCATCTGAGCTCTGACCTTCCGACCTGACCTGCGGGTCCGAGCTGATTCTTGGATTTGTTTTTGGTATCATCATTATTAAAGATAGTTTTGTTAAACGCTTTTAACTTTCAAAATTAAATAAGGGATCTCCTACTTAATATTGTAACTTATTTTTAAGGAGCACTTAAAATATTAAGAGAGTTTAAATTTTAGTTATCAAACAGACTTAATTAATAAGTGTCGAATATATTTATTTTAAGTACTGAACTTGTGTTAACAAACACACCCTAACACTAAAACTTACAATCCTCCAACTAACAAGTTTTAACGCAGGCCAGCCCTAGGCCTAGGTCACTTAGTTGGCCGCCTAGGGCCCCCAATTTTTACAAAATTTTTGGGCCCCCCGGTTATGAGTTTTAATTATGAGTATATATATTTTGGGAAATATTATGTATCTTAAATTTACAACTTAAATTTGCATCTCAAATAAAAGGGGACCGTTGGATGATTGAGTCTCATTAACTTTTTTAAATGAGATCCACTGATCTATTTGTCACCTTTCATTTGATATGCAAATTTGTGTTACATAATATTGCTCTTATATTTTGGGTAGGTTGGTTTGAGAGGACCCAAATTTTATTGATAGGTCCATTAACACCTTAATAACTTACTTAAAAAATTACTCCACTTTGCGAACTGTAGTAGATTGTTAGACTTCTACAACAAAGAAGGATAATGTCTCTCTCTCCCTTTCTCGTCTGTGAAGGAATTAAGTAAATTACATATTTAACGCTAGATTTTTTTTTTTGGTAAGGATTTAACGTCAAATTTTATTTTTATTTTTTGTTAACAATACTAATGATAGTTGCTTCGGCTGATTTTTTTTTTACAAAACTTAAATTAATAAAATTTATCTCCGATCAACTATGTCACAATAAAGATTAAATGGATTAGCTGTATTATCTATTAAAAACGATATATTAACAAACCTTGAATATAAAAAATTTAATCAATATTTTTGCATCTCAAAAAGCTAAAAAAATATATTTTAAATGAATATATTTTAATCATTACTGCTTATTAATAAAGTTCACTTTCATATTCTCGCCTAGGACCTCCGAATTTGTTGGGCCGCCCCTGTTTTAACGTGTTAAAATTAAATTGAGTTTGAGGGTTCGGTTTCTTTGACAATAATAAGAGACATGAGTTCTAACATAATAGTAAGTCGTGAACTCCATGGAGGACAGTAAAAAAGTCAGTTAGGGGTTCATTTTGTAAATTTGGAGTGTTTGAGTTCGGATTTTCTCTTACGTCCATTTGATAAGTTAGTTTAATTTTGAGCTCCAACTAAGGATTATATGAAGCTGATGATTCCCAAAATATGTAAGGATGAGCACGAGTGATCAGTTTCTACTTATCCAGCTCGGGAACTCAATCCATTCTTTGTGACCAGCAAGTCCGAGGTCAACACCCCTTCTCTAGTAGCTGCACCTCTATCAGTCGCACCGATGACAACTATTTTTCACCAAAGCGCTACACAAATCGTAACAATCGCCTATCCAGATAAAGAAGTCATAACTACCTCAACATCTACCACTGTCGTTGCACAACAGGTGCAACCATTATAAGATATATACGGGAATCATGCCATAGATCAGTCAAGGCTTTGGGCCAACTATAAATATGAGGCATTACTCTCTCAAACGATACAAGAAACATGTTTGTAACATAATCCAATACTCTATGTAATTCCCCTTTATCAATATACTCCCCAAGAACAAGAGACTTTTTTTAGAGTGGATTAGCTGAACTTTCAAACTGGTAAACCACTATAAACTCTGTGTGTGTTAATTCCCTTTCACTTGTCCAAATCTAAAGTGCCTAAGAGCTCAGACTAAATTACTTAGTGCCCATCAATTTTTTATCTCTGATCTATCGTGCTACATACATCATCAAAAGCCAACAAGATTAGTTAAATGCTTTAAAAGATCGGAACATCTTGTAATTAACAAAAAAATAAGCCCATCATCTGAAATTATTCTTTGTCCAGAACTTTTTATTTAAATGTTTCTCATTTTTTTTTATCAGAGAACACTGCAACATTTTTACTTAAAAATAAAAATGTCATAGATCCTTAAATACACGCATTAAATGGTTCTCATTGATTGTACTTTACTATCATCATTAAATACAAAAAAAAATGGAAAAAGAAAAAAAAAACTTCTTATAAAAGATTGTGGACCCATTAGGAGGCATGGTTCACTTCTAGCATAAACTAGCAATGACAGTGATTGGAAAAGAGGCCTCTTTTTTTTTTAAAGGGAAATTTTATGGTACCGACTTGAGTACCATCGATTGTTATTTTTTTAGTAAAATTATAATTTAAAATGGAGAAGTTATAACTGTTCAGGAGAAGTCTATGATCGATCACAGACACACATGATCGATCATGAATTTCCCTTGAACAATTGTAATTTCTCTCTTTTGAATTGTAACTTGACCTTTAAAAATTGTAACTTATACTTCAAAAAAATTAAAACTTAACCTTAAATGATTGTAACTAGCAGTACGGTACCTCAACCAGTACCATAGAATTCCCCTTTTTTTTCTGCAATTAATTTGTTTAATGTTTTCATCCTCGTCGATAGGCACTAAAATCATAAAAGGCACGCAGAAAATGACAAATTTAGACAATTGGGCAAAGTTAATAAGAGTTCTTTTAATGGGATCCAGCTGCTTTAATATCTTCACATTCTTATACATAAGCTTTAAAAAACAATTTCAGAAGTATTATTAATATAAACTATAAAGTGAGACAGATAAGGTGAGATAGTGACAATCTGCAGGTAATTAAAAGCCAAAAATATATGGGAATGTTATTCCTTTGTTTGGTCCAACAAAAAAATACTTTAGCCCTGACGTAGATAATCGATCTTTGATCAGACCAGAGAGAGAATTAATCTAGGTACACGTAAATTAATTCAGACACACCTAGTTGTTGAAACAAAAAAAAAAGTTTGAAAAAAGAAAAGTTTAGAAGATAGATAAAATATTATGTTCGGTAAGGAATAAAAAGATTAATTTTTTTTTCAATTCATTAAAATCAATCCCTCTAAAATTGGGAAAAAAATAGATGAAAAGTTAATTATGTGTGTTAAAATATATATTATTTACCTATATATCCTTTCGTATATACATATATCATATTTATCTATTACATATTGGGCTCGTTTGGTAGACGTATTATGAGGGGATTAAATATTTGATTGTATTATATTTTATTTAATCGGGTGTTTGGTAAGCAAAGTATTATATGATGGACCTATATTATGAATGTATTTTAATACCACAAAAAAAAAAAGTGGTATTATAATCCAGTTCAAACATATTATTTTACACATTTACTATTATAATCCCCTAACTGATAAAATTAAGTTGTCATCAATGTAACAAACACTGACTGAGAATATTGTTAATTCAACATTAATAAGATGAAATAATTTTCTAACTAAATAACCGATTGGATTAAATAATTATTATCCAACGTTTATGTTGTGTACTGTCAAACACTAGATAAAATTACGTATTATTCAAATACCTTATTTAATTTTGTCTTTTGTGCTTCCGTATTGTATTAGACTGGATTACTCTATCTAATCCATCTATTTCTAATACGGCAACCAAACGAGTTCATTATGTATACATTAAATTTCATATATATAGATATAATGGTAAAGTATGCATACATGTACTTTTTTATTATACGAAACTAAAAAAAAATCAAGTCTTTCTACTTTCTACCCCTTCTACCAAACACAAAGGATGAAAGGAATTATTCCACCCTTAAATAATAAAATATATATCGCTCTCACTTTCCATTCTTCTATTTTATTAATTCACCCTACCAACACATACCATAATAAGATTACGAACAGAGCCATGTGATAATCAGAAGAAGTTCCTTAGAGCAGGACTTGGATGGATCTGTAGGTTT
>CM042185.1:20258698-20276439 GCA_023539305.1 Ilex asprella | reverse complement strand
TCACACCTCAAATTTTAACACTAAAATCTCAGGACTCTCTCTCTCTCGCTCGCTTTGTTCTTCTCATGGCTTGCTCACTGGTAGATGCAGCTATTTATAGCCAACACATGAAAGCTTCATTTGGCCTACAAGGCCATTATATAAGTTGGCTTACATTAGCATGGTGAAGTAAGTTGACACTTGTCCAATTTCTGAGGTCATTGTTTTATATATATATATAGAAACACTTGTCACTTGAACACCATACCATTCTCACTCATTTGACACTTGTATAATGTATATATTATATAAGTATCTCATTTGTAACACATATATTATCCGACCATTATACCATTTATATACTATAATATTTTTATTTCAATACGAAATATGACTTATATTAGAGTCATTCAACTCGTTTTCACATAAAGAATTTATATTTGATCTTCATTTGTTCATTTGAAAATTCTAAAAATGATCATAAAATTATATAAAGTCATAATGAACGACTTAAATAACATGTTAGTGATTTATTTTAATACGGGTTGTCACAGTGGGAGTACGGCAAAAGAACATGTCTATATAGTTTTAGTTCAATGGATTCACTTTCGACACCAATTACACACGAAGCTGAGGCTTACCAGTTACCCCCACCTAGATGATGATATCTTTCTTACCTGTTCAAATGAAAAACAGCCACGATTTAATTTACAATGATTCGAAATGATTAATTAAGTTTGATTAAGATCGATCTTAAAAAAAATGAAAAAATGATCCAAATACTTTACAGATCCCACAAAATTGAACCATATTAAATCATATTTTTTAGCTGTTTGAGTCGGTATTGGAATCGATTGAGACATAATTTTGTTAATTTCTAAGTGTGATAGCAAAATCTCTGCTACAAACAGACTTTACCCCAATAATGACTAACTCGTGACAAAAACAAAAAAAAGAAATGCAAGTGCCTTATATGACATTGTAACAAACAAACAAGTTGACTTACTCGTTGCATATTGCAGATTGAGAAAATGCCACAGCAGTGGGCCTTTTGATGGAACATATACATTTATACATCATCCCCCATTACATTTTTATCTTATTATGCTGCTGAAGAATGGATCTAAGGAGAGATATGCTATGTGCCCCCACCCACCAACCCACACCAATACTGGTAGTTATGGCATTGGCCCTGAAGAAACAAACAAACAAGTTTATCTGTCCGAGGAATTTCCATCATGTTTAACAATATTCCAGACTAATAAGGATTTTATCTATGCTCTAGGCTCTAGGCTTTTTAAAAAAGTTTTGTCAAGTCCTACTTTTTACTTGTTTCTTACTTTTGTTTGGTATGATGAGAAAGGAAGGTAAAAGAAGGAAAATTATGTGTGTGTGTGTGTGTGAAGGGAAAAGACTGGTAAAAAGACTATTAGTTTAGTTATAAGAATTGGGAACGACAACTCGTGTCCGGTTTTGTTTGAATGAAAGTTGGGTGGATAGAAAATGGTAGAAAGAAAGTTGAGAGGATGAAAAAAAATTTCATTGTTTAGTATTAAAGGAAAGTATGAGGAAAAAAAAAGAAGTGGAGAGAGAACATTTCCCTCTAAATAATTTTTTATTTATAAATTTAAAATTAAAGTGAATAAAGAGAACATAAGAGACAAGTATGAGAGAAAAAAGAATAATATGTGTAAATTAATGAGTTGTTTAACATTAGAGAGTTTGTAAGCTGAATTGTCTGACATTGAACCAATGTAAGGACAATTATGTTTTTCGAGTTGGAAAATAAATTTTGAGGTAATTTTTATATCATTAAAGCATAGTAAATGAAAATGAGGTTAATCTTAAATGTTGTTGTATTTTTATAAGTTTAAAATTTAATTTTTAATTCAAAAATATATTTTTTTGTTACAAAATATTTAAATTTATGTAGACTATTTTTTTAAACTCAAATATTGACCACTCTCACGCAAGCAAGTTTAGAACAAAAATAAATCTTTTGAAGAATAATTAAGGGTGGTTTGTCGGTATAAAAAATATTGAACTGGAAACTTCTTCAAATTCCGTCATTGGACTACTCCAGAATATATTATAATATTAGATAAATTCATACATATATGTATATTTGTTTTTTGTTGGTAAGTGGCGTAAAATAAAACTTATCCATTTAGCATGGACGAGGACGACTACAGACAGGATCTTCTTTTGCGTCATCGAAAAGCAAAGTGATGGCGGTGTGGGCCGCCACAGACAGCCAACTCGTGTAAAAGTGGGCTCCACAACATTTTTTAAAACTCCTTTCGTACTTCGTCCTACGTCGGGATACTAAAACATATTGACGACGTCATGCTCAAACAAAAGTTGCTGGCGGCGTCTTTTGTCGTACTTGCCACCTGTTAAAACAATTGTTTCACAATAATATTATTTCAACTTAATATACTCGAGGTTAATACCCAACCTGATAAATATTATTTTTTTTGTCAGATCATCTCATATTCGAAAGTTATATTGAACTCCGCGAATTCGAATCAAGTAGGACTACAAGGGCGATAAAACTTTTTCTACCGAACACAACTGCGTTCCAAAGTATTGAACTGATGACCTTAGTTAAGTTAGAACAATCTCTTATTAATTAATCTACGCGCTCGATGGTAAATACCATTAGCTACAAGTAAGAACATCTTCGTCTTCGTCCTTTATATTAGTGTCTAATGATATTTAAATATGCTTAACGTTGAATTCGGTAATTAAATTCATACTTTCTCAAGTTGGGAGTCCAGCCGCTTTGATTGACCATAAAGCACGAGATTAGGTCCCCCATCCCTAGGATTACATCTCGAGAAAGATAACACAGAAAAATAGTTGACCTCCACCCAAGCACTATCCAAATAGTAACTGTCATATATCCAAGAAGAAGAATCACAACTCCTCCAACACTCTGCACAACTGTTGCATGATTGTAGCAACGATTACAATGAGGAGGCAAGGATCTCGTTGAAGAACAAACAAAGCCCAGAATCAATTATAAATAAAGGACATAATGGTCAACAAAGAGAGAACAAACCATTCTTGCCTAATTGGATATTTTGTGTAACCCCCCAATTATCAATATATTTCCTAGGAGCAAGAAACTCATTTGAGAGTGGATTAGTCGAGCTCTCGAACTGGTGAACTACTATAAATTATGTGTGCTAATCCTACTCCTCTGACTCACTTCTTAAGAGCCTAGAAGTTCAGACTGAATCACTCAGTGCCCATCAATTTTTTATCTCAACTTTATCGTGCTAGATTCATCATCGATGTCTAAGTAAAAAAAATTAAATTTATTAACATAATTCATTCAACCATTAGATTAGTTGTTTTAAATAAATATGATATTTGCATATAGTAAAGGATATATAGGTAAATAACCTACATGTCAACAAATATAATTAACTTTTCTTCCACTTTGCCTCTCAATTTTGGAGGATTGATTTTGGTGAGTTAGAAGGAAATTAATCAATCAATTTTTTCATTTTTCTTATTTTTCTTCCTTACCAAACATGATATTTTATTCACCCCTCTAATTTTTTATCCTTCTAACTTTCTATAATTTCATTTTTTGTTATACCAAAAAAAGCATTAGTGATGTCCTCTCTAGGTAACATAGAGTCAAGCTAGGCTAAAAACTAAAAAAAACCCAGAATTAATATACTTAGTGGAATGAAAGCCACACATCAAAGCTTGGTGTGAGGGGATCCATATGCAACTTTCTCATGATGAAGTAGAATCAAGATTTATTCTCAATTACTTTCTTTAATTTCACTTAATCATAGATTACTCGCTATGAATAAGTGAAAAGGTCACTTTTATTAAACAGTTAAGCCTTATTTAATTAGTCACTTCGATTCTTTCCCAAGTAAAAGCTCAAAAGTTCAATCATTATCAGAAGTAAAGATTGATTTCTCATCTCACCTCTTCGGTTTCCGTTGTGTCTTTTTTTTTTTTTTTTTTCAAACATCTTTTTATCATTCTCTGAATAATTTACTTGTTTAGAAATTATAATAATTGATAATGTATCTAAAGAAAATCCTATTGTGACTCTGGGTTTAGAAATGTGGCTACTCTGTTTTTGAGAATTGATTATTAAACTGGTTAAATAAGTTTTAAAACGATGTATTTTGATAATAACTCATGTTTTCCATAATTAATACTTCTGATCACAGAAAAAAAAGATGAACATAGTTGATATTAACACAGATTCCAATTGCAATTTTAATGACACCTTTCATGTTCGTTTGGCTAAGATAATAAAACATTTTACAAGAAGAGTAATACTATACTGATCAAAATTAAGGACAAAAAAAATGACTAAGTGACATGGCCGCTAACGTGGAGTGTAATCAACACCATGAGACTTTAAGCAAGCTGTGGGGCAAACTTTCAAAAGCCACTGGCCCACTCCCCACAATTATACCCTCCACTTGCTCATACACTGTGTTGGAGATCTACACAAGGCAACAAAGATAAGAATTTCTCATCCTTGTTTTTTAGTCATTGTTTCATTGAACAATTCAATCAGCAAAATTACAAACTGAAAAAGAAAGACAGGCGCAAAGATTCTTTCCCCATTGTCTTCGGTGATCTGTGAATGGTTGGTGGTGCATACGCAAACCCTTCAAACTATGAGGTTTTGTGTCTTCTCTTGTTTTTTTTTTGTTTTAAAATCCCACTTGCCTAAATGTATGTCTTTACTTAAAGAAAGCAAGATCTCTGTGTTTCAATTGGTTTTGATTTTTTGATACTGATATTCTGAACACCCATTGTAAGAATTTGGCCTTCTGGAGATGGATTTTTGCTTTGAGTAATTTGGAAGTCGGTATTAAAATTTAGACTTAATTGAGATAAAGTACATTAAAAAAAACTTATTTTACCCTTAGTGCATTTTTTTGAAAAAATACTAAAAGGTTATTTATTATTACATTACTCTCTTTCTCTCTCTCATTGTGTCTCTCCATTACTCTCTCACTCTCTCTTCCCCATTTTCTCTCTATCTCTTTCTCTCTCTCTTTCTCTCACATTGATAATTTATTTATTTTTAAATATGTAAAGATTTCACTTAGTTTTTTTTATCTCTCTCTCCCTTATTTCTCTCTCTCTCTTTCTCACTCCCTCTCCCCTTATTTCCTTATTCTATCTCTATCTCCTTATATCAACGTTAAAACAACACAATTACACTAATCAGTTACATCAATTAGTTACTGATGATACCTGAAAAAGATTTTCGATTAGAGATGAGCTCGGCAAAGGAGGTCAGACCAGGAGGTCAGCCAAAACATGCAGAGCATAGGGAAACAAGAATGAGACAAATGTAAAACATAAGACACCCCCGAAACAATAGTCAAGCTGTATTCAAAGCGCAAAACTCTCAATTGACCAAGATCCTCTCCCAAAATCAAGGAGATCCCACGGATGCAAGGCAAGGATCTCGCCGCAGATCCCTTAGATATAGGAATTTCATTATAAATACGGTTCAGAGCCTCCTTTGACGGGGGAACCAATTGTACCAGAAAAATATGTTGTAAACGACATTCACCATTGAAATAGATTCCCAGAGCAAGAGACTCCATTTGAGAGTGGACTAGCCGAGCTCCCGAGCTCGGTGAACCATTATATGTTCTTTGTGTAATCATCCCCTATCCCCTAGAATTGCCACTCTTATATTTATGAGCCCAGTAGCTCAGTTCTAGTCTTACTTACATATTCATACATTCTGCTCACCCATGGGCACAGGGAAGGCCAATGGGAGAGATTCCTTACTATTTCCCCCTAAATCAGCAACATCAATGCCAGAAAAGTTATCAATGTCCTCTCCCATGTCCCCCTAATCACTATCATTTGCTTCAAGAGACCTATCTCCTATAAGGAAAATTGACGAGCCAGTAGCTTCAGAAGAGGTGGACATAATTGGGCAAGAGAAAGGTAGATTAAAAGAACAATAGAGACGAGGAACACAACACTCCCTAATTATCCTAGGGTCTACACAACAACTTCCAACACGTAGGATTCACACAGTAGAGCACAAGTCCATAGAGAAGGGGAGAGGAGACAAACAGTAGTCTCGATTCCAAAAGTAAAAGAACCGATAAACCTAGAAATGTAATAACCACCTCGAGCTCGAGGGATTCAAAACGAAAAAGCGAGTAGGGGATAGGAAACATACCTAATCAAGGGCGAATGACAGATCAGAACTCAAACTGAAGAACACAGAGCAAGCCTCGCGATCCTATTTAAAAAGGGAATCAGTTTTCAGCAAAGCCCTAAAAGTTCGCATGCGAATGGGGAAAGAACTAGAGAGTCTTGGGAAGAAGAAGGTGAAAAGCTTGGGTGTAGAGAATTCAAAGGACTCAATGAGAACCGTTGCCATCAGTTAGAAGGCATTTAAAGCTTACGGTACGACGTGGGAAACGTGTGCGAGAAACGAGGAAGAAAATGATTACCCAAAATTGTCAAAAACCTGTTCGTGCACAAATTGAGGTCAGTGTGTGCAGGTTGGCTTTAACTGAACCTCAGCTCAACCCCTACCCAAGTTCACTTGGGTTGAGGGCCGGGGGCAACTAACGATACCTAGAAAAGATTCTCGATTAGAGATGAGCTCGGCAAAAGAGGTCAGCCAAAACATCTAGAGCTCAGAGGTCCAGACCTCGAGCTACACCTAGAGCTCATCATCAGGGAAACAAGAAGGAGACAACTGTATAATAGAAGGCACGTCCGAAACAATAGTCAAGCTGTATTCAAAGTGAAAAACTCTCAATTGACCAAGATTATTTTTCGAAATCAAGGAGATCCCACAGATGTAAGGCAAGGATCTCGCCGCAGATCCCTTAGATATAGGAATTTCATTATAAATACGGTTTAGAGCCTCCATCGAGGAGGGAACCAATTGTACCAGAAAATATGCTATAAACGACATTCGCCATTGAAATAAATCCCCGGAGCAAGAGACCATTTGAGAGTGGACTAGCCGAGCTCTCGGGCTCGGTGAACCACTATATGTTCTTTGTGTAATCATGCCCTATCCCCTAGAACTGCCACTCTCATATTTATCAGCCTAGTAGCTCAGATCTAATTTTACTTACATATCCATACATTTTGCTCACCCACGTAAAAATTACACCATCAGTTATAATTACCCTATAATATACCAAATTGTTATTTAAGCGTTCTAATAAACCAAACAGTTACACTAAACAATTATACGAAATTACAACACCAACTCAATTTGTCATTCAGTTATTTATAGAAATTAAAGAGTTACAACATTTAGTATCACAACATGATTACACTAATTATACACTCTAAATTAGGTTTATCATTACACAAAAGACTTTACCATTATACCAAATTTGGTATATATAATTGGTATAACGATGTCGTGATACTAAATGATACAACTATTTATTTTATGTAAACAATTGGATGACAAATTGAGTTAGTGTCATAATTTTGTGTAATTATTTAGTGTAACTTTTTGGTTTATTAGAATGTATAAATAATTATTTTGTGTATTATAGGACAACTAGTAATTGTCCATGCCTAAAGGCACGGGATAACGAAAATTAAATTAAATCATGCCTAAAGGCACTTTACTAACTAAAAAACCGTCAATTTGAAATAAATTTTCCTTCATTTGTTTTAATCAAAGAAATTAAAATTAATCAAGCCCCCGCTCAGAATTTCCCCTATAGATAAAAACTTAAGGGAATCATTGTATGTATCATTTTCGAACACAAACCATTGCATAACCAATCTCAAAAAAAAAAAAAAATTATCCAACCTAAGTCAAAGATAACATCATAATTCAAACAAAACATATAATCATCACAATTCAACTTTATTTCCCCCAAAATCACCATTCCAAATCTGACCATTAATTCTCTTCAAACAACATTTCCTCATATGTGATTAGTTCAACTTACTATATACTGAACAAACAAAATACAAACAAACTTGACACATACAAAACACACGTGTACAAAGAGAGAAATAATTCTCTTCAACTTCATCTTCTTTAACAAAGAGAGATAACTAAAAAACACATCAATAAGATTGCTAACAACAACCACCACAATATTTTCTGATTGAGATCAAAGCCTTCTAGATGTGAAATCACAAAAAATAATCCCAAGCACGCTTACATGTATACCTTGAAAATCTGAAACTTATGTCCCTTTGCTTTTCTCATTAATCAACATAATTCAAAAATATATATATATCCAATAGCAACGAACCCATGTCTGAAGGTACTGTGTAACGAAAAAAATTATCTATTAGTAAAAATAAGGCTTAAACCAATTACTGAACTCACCACATAACACAAAATATAAATCTCAACTAAGATAACAATAAAATCATAAATATGAGCTACTATATTAAAAAGGGAAAATAATTATGGGAACAAACATAATGGAAAACCAACTCAATCACCATCGACCATATTATAGTTCTAGGAAATTAAAAGCTCTAAACAAACACTTTTCAAAACGACATATATACTTCCTGAAAAATTCAACCCGAAAACTAAAGTGGAACACTATACACATCACGAAAATTCAATCCCAAAGCCGAATTTTTTTTCTTCAGATTATTTACAAATCAAGTCTAGAATAAAAAAAAAGGTCACACTCGTCCCTATAGGCATCGTAACACAAAAATAAAAAGCCAAAAATTGATGCATTAAGGAAAAAAATTGCAATGAAAATAAAAAATGTTTCAAGGCCTCTGGTTCAAAATGTCCAATTACTTGAGTTATTAATTGAAGCTTGTAACTAAAAGTGAGCATCAATACTTTGACCATCAAAGTCCAAAACCATACAATATAACATTCAAATATTTTGCCTTAATAGCATTTCAATGATAACATCAAGATTTTTTTTTTTGGTCTGGGATAACACAAATTTAATAGGAAATTGAGACTACAAACAAAATCATTCATGTTAAGATACAATTAAATGAAAATTGGTTGCCACTCAAGGCTAACATTTTCACCTTAAATACATACAACAATTAATATCAATCTATACTAATAAAACAATGACTTTCATGGATTTTTTAAACTGTTACAATTTTACAGTTAAAAATGTAACAGTGATTTTTTTGGAAGCTGGGAAAACCCAACTCTCACCAGTTTTCTGGTAATGTAGTGCATCCATTGTCAACACGGATCTAAATGCCTAAAATTAAATCCATCACCATGTAAATAACCTAATTTCATACTTATATGAAATCCACTAAACCACCAAGCATATATCTGAAAAAACATAGCAAACATAAAAACCATTTGGCACTCGTGTCTAAAAGCAACACTAATCTAAAAACCAACAAACAATTAAAATCATTTCAGGCTATAATCATTATTCGAAAGAGAAATTACATAATCAAACTAAAATTAAAATCTTTTATACTGCAAGTGGGAAACATCCGCGTTGCATTACAATAGAATGTACATTCATTACGTCCCCGCCAAAAATAGAGGCCATTTCTCTCTTTTGTCATATACAAAACTAACCTACAAATTTTATAAACAAACGTAATTAAGAACAATTTCAATAAAATTAACCTAAAAATTTTATAAAATTAACACCGAAAAATCAATTTCAAGACCATAACTCTAGCATTCAATCAAAATACCCATAAAAAAATAAATGATTAATTTAACACGATGTCATGGAAAGCCCGAGTTTTAACATCCATCTATTACAAAACAAAACAACACTAGTACAATGTTTACAAACTCCAAATTAAAATCTATACAAATCAAACTTTTCAACGAACTAACAATTATATAACAGTGTTGCCTTAATAGAAATGTTTACCCAATCATTTATCAGCTTCATAATTATAATAGTCATAAAAATCTTTATAATTATAAAATTATAGATCGTCATCCTTCTGTCAAACAAAATTGGCATTTAAGCATAATTTTAGCATGTTTTCAATAGCATTCAATATCATATTTTCAGCATTTGCACAATAATATTACTGCAGTCAAATCATAAGCAGTCTACTTAAAAAGACCAAAACACAACTAAGTAAGTTGCATGAATAGTTCAAATGGCACAAAGGCATTCAAAATTTAAAAGCAGAATGAGTACTTTAAATGCATAAGCCATTGAATAACAACTACAATACTCCATTTTATTCCTAAATTGATCCCTTGATAGCTCCTTGATGAAGATCCAAGTAAGCAAAGAAAGCTGTTCAAATATCACAAAAGAAAGGAACCAAGTACTTCAAGAAATCACTGGTTTGGTCAATCAACTTTATAAACAACTTGAGATGTATGAGAAAGTAGAATCCATTTAAGAGCACATAATTATTCAAATTCAGAGACTTTATAAAATTCCATTTTAATTTCCTAAGAGCAAAAAATATGCAGAATAAATGCTTAAGAGCATAATAAGTTAACAAAAGACATAACCACGGGGAATATTCTTATTTTCTCCAACCTCCTCACTTTTTACACACTTAAATTCAAACTTTTCAATCTCCTTTTGTACCCATAAATCAGACATGCCGCTGCCCAACCCTAGAAGCAATTAGTAAGCATCAAATTATAATATGTAAAAACAAACAAAAGAGTTGAAAGTTAATTAAAAATCCCATTCAACCAAAAATAAGAAAATAAAAAAACCAAGAAAGATTGAACTAAAGATAAAAATAAAATAAAATCGCTTGTCCATGGCGTCAAGCTTTTTAACAAAACAAAATCCAATTTGTCTTAAAGTCGATTTAATTGAATAACCTACACTACTTAAAAGTCTTAAACTACAACAATATCTTAGAGGGATATAAAAAATCATTGCACCCAAATAATAGCACATAAAAATTACCAAACTCAAATAGATCCCAATAGTAGTTTCCAAGGGTGTTAAACTTTCCAAACCATTAATCTATGAGTCACAAACCTTATTTCATTAAAAACCCAAAATTTGCCACAAACCTTATTTTATTAAATGGAAAAACCCATTAACACTCACTTCTTGAAAATTTTCAAACCATAAAGACCATAACCTCTGGAAACTCACAATATTGTAATCTAAATCAATAACTCCTAAAATCGAACACTTGGTGTGCATTATTCACACCGACTTGATATTCAATATCACAAAATGGACTTCAAATCTTAAATTCATGTGTAAGCCCCGATCAAGTAGATAGATAGTAAAGACAAACAAAACTAATATCTCTAAACCAAATCCTCCATTCAAAAGTCAAAAAAAGTATGATCATTCAAATAGGTAAACTAACACAACTATCAAACCAAATTTACCATTTTGATCTTTTACCTCCTTTTCGTCACGCCCCACCAACAACACTCTTGGAACCACTGCACGCTTTGATTCTTTGGTTCTTTACCTAGACCAATACCAATAAGCTGATAATCAAAGTCACTTGGACAAAAGCAATTGACAATGAAAAACAATTAAAGTCACAAAAGATAGACCTACTAATCCTACATGTTTGCTTGGATCACGTTCATGATATGCCTATGTCTCACTTACTTGAACCCTTAGCAAAGTTTTTGATGAATACATTATGTTCTCGATATGGAATTTGTTTCAAAAACGTTGCCTCAACATGGAATTTTGTATGCAAAATTCGGCTAAGCCAATGAGATTAAAAAGCAATTGCAACTACAAAGGATACGGTTTGTAGGCAAAAATAAATGAAGCAAGAACAATTAAAACCCAAAAAAGTTGCCAATGGCTTTTTTGCCTTCACTCCCATATTTCGTCGACCACTTATAATGCAGAGGTTTTGGTTTATGGTAGTCAAGGGCTACTTTTTTCTCTTTGATATTTTTTTAATCACCTAATATGCAAAAAGGGAAAAAGGCAAGTGTTGCATGGTTTAATACCATTGGTATAAAATTTTTGTGTGTATGTGTGGGTGTAGGTGTGAGTGTTCTGTACAGATGTACACTTACAATAAAAGACACAAAAATAATGGACTAAATCAGTAGATCATAAATATTTGTTAAATCCCCAGAGAAGGGGTAATGCGGTGGTGGTAGAAAGAGAGAGGGGGAAGAAGAGGAGCAGGGAGTCAGATAGAAGAGGAAGAAAGAGATAGATGGGGTCGCTTGGCATCATCGATGGGCAATGATATGGTGTGGCAGAGTCGGTGGAGACAAAAGAGATGGAGGAAAACAAAACTCTAAATTAAAACCCAATTTCAAAACCCTAAATTAAAACCCAATTCAAAACCCTAGATTAACAAACCAATTCGTGATGTGTGTGTGTGTGTGACTGTGTGTGCGTGCTCTGGGTGGGTGGGTGGGGTGTTTTTGTTTGTTTGACTATGTGTGTGTGTGTGTGATTGTGTGTGCGTGCGTAGAGAGGGGGTGAGAAAGAGAGGGAGAGGAAGGAGAGCTTACCTGGAGTGGCCGGTGAAGGGTGAGAGGGAATAAAGAGGTTGCCAAGGAGGAGCCACTGAGAGAAGAAGAAGAGAGACGTTGGGGCCTTGGGCACTGTGCAAAAGGTTTGGGCAGGATAAGTTTTGTGTGGGATGCATTGTCAGCTGTTGGATTAACTTGAAACAATGGAGATGAAATCTAAGCCATTAAATTAAAAGTAGATTGCATCTGAGCCGTTCTTGTGCTTTCCCAAATGAAATAAAATTGAATTAGATTTTGAAGTAAAGATGGATTCAAAATTGGTTCTATCTTATTAATATAGATAGATTCTACGAAGCACATTCAACTATACAATGTAAACGATAAATCTGAAGTTGTTTGAATGGAAAACACACCTAAGCTCAGAAAAAATATTTTATACCAAAATAGCATCATTTAGGGATAAGTTTGGACATACAAATGTACACATGGAATCAACTCGTGCATATAGAATCTAGACCCAAAAATAGTTCTGCGTTTCTATCGACTACCATCTAATATGATGGGCCAAATGACCGTTGTGAGGACAGAGAGAGGATGTGATAGATTTAGGGGGCGAATTGTGTATGAGATAAAAATTCAAAGTATGAGGTGTTTTATTATATAGATTGAGAACTGAAGACTTTCACCCAAAAAGCAAACTAACATTGAGAACCATAAGAGACAGAATGAAAATTAATAGGTGCACAACACAAATATTATCGGTACCCATGATAAATTAAATCAAAGCTATAAAAAATTCTGTGTTTTTGTGTGTGTGTTGACTACCCAGATCATTCACACAACACAAATCTTTGCCACCACTTAGCCATGCATACTCTGCCTTCCCTAAGAAACCGAGAATCAATTTCCTCAAGAAACTCCACATCGTGATTTGTCTGAGGAGCATAAACTTCCATCTCTATATTCATCTTCAAACCATATCCCAAAAAAGATTCCAAGATGGATCCATCGCTAGAAGCAATATTTGGCTTAAAGCAGATCATATAAAGCCTAAAATTTTACATTGGGATGAACATACGCAAAAAAATCAAATAGGAAAGATTGAAGAGAGAATCACTGCCTCAAAAGCATCCAACCTTATTCAATTCCATCGCAAAGCTGGAGTTTTCAATTTCAATAAATAGGATGCCAAATGGTCAATCGCTTGCCACCTTCAAAACCATCATGATATTCATCATAGTCATGTAAAATCATCATTACTACTTTTCTATTTTTACATAAAGAAAAGCAAATATATATTCATATATCTGCCAAAAAAAAAAAAAGAAAGTATACATAATAATAAATTCCCCTATATATATACCATAGCTCTTCAGCAACTACAACTCAATCTGTTTTCCATGCTTTATCCATTTAGATGACCCACCTTTGCTAGATTTCTTCATAATAGAAGAAGACAGGGCAACCTATAACACATCTGAACATGGATAACCATAAAAAACTCTCAATAAATCAAAACTATTGGCAGAAGGAACTATCAATTGTCTGAAGAAAATTCCAATTTTTTGCTTGGATTGGATACTCTCAACATCAAATTTCAATTCAGAACCAACCAATTCAGAAAATTAGAAGTCTCGAACAATTTCACAACATTCTTTATGGGCTATGAACATATACACATTATATATTTTCTCAATTAACAATGTGATTTCGAGACAAAAGGGGCAGTGTGTGCGAGCATGAGAGAGAGAGAAAAGTTGCAGAGCTTTTGGTATGGCATCAATTTTTTTTACTGACAATTTTTCAGGAATCCCACACACTTTTCTTTTATTGACAAAACTGAAAGAGAAGCTTGAAGGCATTTATTTGCCTCCAGTATCTCTAACCATGATCCATGAACAGTCTTTCTTGTGGGAAAAGGGTAGTACTACAAGCCATTTGGTGGGATCCAATGAGGGAAAAAAACTATAAAGAAAGGCTTTTGCATATATACCCAAAGTATAAAATGAGCCCTCTAAGTCCAAACAAAACGCCGATTCACCATAACATGTTTTCCTCTATATTTTTCTTGAAATTGGACCAAGATTCTCATACTTTGTGTGTGTGTTGCTATGAAGACAGAGAGAGGGAGAATACGACTGTGCGTGTGTTACTCTAAAGAGAGAGAGGGGGGAGGGAGATTACCTGGATCCATTGCAGAGAAGAGGGGTTGATCTATGGTGGGTGGATCCACGACAGAAAGAGAAGATAGAGAAGATCGATGGTGGGTCGCTTGTCGTCGATGGTGGCTTGTTGCATCACCGTTGGAGACTTCATCGGTGGGAGAGAGGGAAGAGTCGTGAGACAGAGAGAAGGAAGTGAGAGGTCAGAAAGAAAGAGAGAGTAGCTGATGAGCTAAGTTTGGCTAACGTGTAGGAGTTGGTTAGTGTGTAAAGGAGTTCTAATTTGGGCAGAATTTGGCATTTGTATGAGATGTATTTTGAATCTTTAGATTTTGTTGGAAGAATTGAGATGAAATTTAGACTTTTGAATTAAAAGTGAATTTAATCTGAACCGTCCTTGTGCTTTCTCAAATGAATTAAATTTTGAAGTGAAAAAATATTCAAATTGGGTTCTATCTTATTATTATAGATTATAACTGATTGGTGTAACTGATTAGTGTAATTGTATTGTTGTAATGTTGATGTAAATAGGGGAGAGAGAGAGAGAAAGAGAGAAAATAGGGGAGAGAGATGAAAAATAAATTAAAATTTTAAATATTTGAAAAGAAAATAAATTATCAATGATAGATAGAGAGAAAATAGGAGGGAGAGAGAGATAGAGAGAAAATAGGGGAGAGATAGTGAGAGAGTCTAATGAAATCTTTATATATTTGATTAGATATATAACTGTCAATCAAGAATGTATAATTTAAGAGAGGATATTTAGGTAAAAAAAAATTGATTTCATTTGAATTTTGTACCTAAACACAATATGTTTTATTAAAATTGAACTTAATAGAGTAAACAACTTATCTATACATTTTTTCTCAAATAAGTCTAAAAAATTGTACATACGGCCAAAAAACCATGTTTAAACCTAGCAAAAAGGCCCTATAAGAATATAGCTCAATTATAAAATTTAAACCCAATAAATAGGACCCATAATTAGAAATTATAAGTGACTTAGTTGTATTATTTATTTAGAATGATATACAAAAAAAAAATTGAAATACTGCAATTTAATTTGTATTTTGAATAAATGCAATTTAATATTTATTATTATTATTATATTAAATATTAATGTGACCTCATTTATAAATTGGAAAAAATGTGAAAAGGTACACTATACACTAGTTATTTTTGAGGAAGTACCTTGATATAAATTTTTTGTGTACACGTCTTTTTTTTTTTTTTTTGCGTAAATGTTTTGGGAACAAATACACTTTGTTTTTTTAAAATATTTCATTTACGTAAAATCTCTTTTCCTTTATTCATAGACGATAATTTAGGTAGTTAATTGTGGGATTCAATTTCCTATTTTATTGGGACATTTTTTTTTATTTTTTTGAATCTATTTTAATGGCTAAGTGGTTTCTTAAATTAAAGGATAATTAACCGTTTAAATTTTGAAAGGATTCCATTAGGTTTAAAAAGATATTCTATTCTCTCTCTCTATATATATCTGACTCTCACCACTAATATATATCTCTCTCTCCTATTATTTCTCTCTCTTTCTCCTTCTATTTTTCTCTCAAACTTGTTCTCTCTCCCATCGTTACTCTCCTCTCCCTATTCTCTCTCTCTTTTTTATTTTCTCTCTCTGTTTATGTAGTGTTACATTTTAGTCACATTATCTGATACCAACCCTGTGCAAAACACTACATATGATGTTTGTTTGTAGTGTGAAATTGGAGTCAGACTTTTGATGCCCACATGATGAAGAAATAATGCATATGTTGTGTAGTTGCATTGTGTCATTAGATTCACACTGTGATACTTACCATGTATTTTTTAATCTTTATGTGATGTGTGTACGAAGTGTTACATTGGAGTCACAGTGTGATATCATCCATATGCAAATCTTGTATGTGGTGTCTATATGTAGTATGACATTAATGCCACATTTGTGATGCCCATAGTGTGCCAATCCTAGGGTCACACTGTGGTACTTTTCATATGTCAAAACTTACATATGTTGTGTGTATATAGTGCACAATGATGTCACATTATAATGTCCACAATGACTCAACTCTACATATGTATTTTACAAGCAGCATGACATTGGCGTCATAATATATATATATATATATATATATATATATACATACATACTAGTCATAACCCGTGTCTGAAGACATGATAAAACATAAAATTTGAACATCCAAAAAATCGATCATAGCATATTTTTTTTTAACATGTGTATACTATCGTATATGAATAATATTTGAAATAAAAATTATGTTAAACTATCAATTAATCAAATATTATTTTTAAGAAAATAGTCCTAATATAAGAAAATCTTAAAATTTAAGAATTTTAAAAGAATTGGGAAAGTTATCAAATTAAGAAATTTAAAATTTATTTAAGTTTTGAATTTAGTTATGTGTGTGTGTGTGTGTGTATATATTTTTATTTTTTTGTTCTGACACATATATATGAGATATAAAGAGAGAGAAAGAAAAAAAGTTCTAATATAAGAAAATTCTAAAATTTAAGAATTTTAGTTTTCAAATTAATTGGTTTCCTTATTTGATTTTTTCAATAGTGATGTGATGATGTTAAGATTACTTCATCCTTCTGCTTCAAAGTATACTTTTTGCGAAATATTTTATGAGTTTGTACTGAAAGTTAAATAAGTTATACAAAGTGTACCGATTTCAAAAAAACCTTAATAAATTTTGCTTTAGGCTCCCAATACCTTTGGGCCATCCCTGATTCTATCTTGGTTGGGAATTCAGAAACTCAAGAAAACAAAAGAGTTTTTTGGCTGTAAGTACAATTTTTTAAACTTATTTGAGAAAAAATGTAAGAACAAGTTGTTTACTCTATTAAGTTCAATTTTAATAAAACATATTACGTTTAGGTATAAAATTCAAATGAAATCAAATTTTTTTTACCTAAATACCATCCCTTAAATTATGCATTATTGGTTGACAGTTATATATTTAATCAAATATGTAAAGATTTCATTAGACTTTCTCACTATCTCTCCCCTATTTTCTCTACATCTCGGCTACCAACACAATTATCAGGAGTCCATGACGTATTTCATGTTTCGATGTTGAGAAAGTGCCAACCGGATACCGTGCATATTGTGGACGTAGAGGATATTGAAGTACGAAAGGGAGTCACCTATGAAGAGCAGCCGATGAAGATTCTTGACACCAAGGAGAAAGTGCTTC
>CM042185.1:20217260-20236695 GCA_023539305.1 Ilex asprella | reverse complement strand
TATATATATATATATATAAATGTATTAGTGGTGTACAAGTGAAATTTTTTATTGGAATACTGTTTTTTAAGGATGATTACTTTTAAAAAAAAAAAAATTTTTGGCGACAAAATTAAAATCGCCACAAAAGATTGGATGAACTTTTTCTTTTGTAACGTTTTTTAAGCGTCGCAAATATGTTTACCTGCTTTTTTATTCAACTTTTTAGTGACGATTAAATTTTATGTCGTAAATGTTTTATTTAGCGATCACAAATTTGGTCTCATTCTTTTTTTGATTGAACCGTATAGCAACTTTTAATATTTGCATTACAAATAAAAAAAATTTGCGACGTTTATTTGTGAGTTGCCAATGTGTTTACATTTTTGTTTAAGTAAAAATTAATTTACAAAGATTTTTATGCGTCACAAAAAATTAATTAAGCACTTATTTTTATTTTTTGGACGACCATGGAACAAATTTTTAACGATGTTTTTTTTTTAAATTTCCACGACGATTTTTTCGTCACAAAAACTCCTTTTTGGTGACGAAAATAAAAGTGTCACAAAATATTTTCCTTGACAAGGCTATTACGACGACCTCGTGATGAAAAAAAACTTTGATAAAAACAATTTGCAATAATTTTTATACTTTTAGCAACAAAAAAAAAAGTAGTCGCAAAAAATACTCTTTTTTGTAGTGGTATCTAGGCATCCAACCTAGTCAACATCAGAAAAGGCATAGAGTGATAATGAGGAACTATCCAAGAAACCATAGTCCAAGGTACCTTGGTGCATACTGTGTGTCGAACTGTGAGCCAAGGGTTGCGAGAGTGTGTGGGTGTTTTTTATGATGATTGAGATGTTAAAAGAGGGTAGGAGCTTGACTAGTGAAGTGAGAGGAAACCGGAGCGCAAATTCAAACAAGGCAGGTTTAGTGCGTATTGGGAAAGTTGAAATTTAGGGGTCTGGAAGTAGAGTTCGGAGATAAAATTAGATATTCAATTAAATTTCAAAATTTAAGTGGATAATTTTCTAGGTTGTGTTTTAATATGAAGGTAATTATTAAAAAATATTAAAATTAAAATTTTCAAATTTCATGTAATTATGAAAATGAAATTGCATGGCATGCTTTCCCAAGCACCTCTTGTCATTCACCCTACTACTTGAGGAGGTGGAGAATACCTCTACTGGATGCTTAGATGAGCTAGAATCGATAGTTAGAGAGAAAAAGAGAAAGCTTGAAAAATCAAATCTCGGCAGATTGTAGACTTGGATTTAAGAAACAAGCGGTAATCTTCTAGACTAATTAGGATGCTAGGATTTCATATATTATGCATAGAATTTGTTTCAGTTATTGTTTGAGCATGAATTTTCATTTTGAAGTTTTCAGGTTTTAATGGGTATTGAAACAGGTTTGAGTTTTGAATTGGTTTTAGCTTAATCTTGGATTTGGGAATGGTTTCTTGGGGTTTTATAAGAAAGCTTGGCAATGGTTTGAAGGGTGGCCATGGTCGGTGGTTGTAGTTCGAAGAAAATGAAGTTCATGCTTAGGGTTTTACTTTTTGAAAAATTAAAACTTGTCAATCTTGTGTTTTGAATTGTAAGGAGTATGGTTCTAGCCTAAAACGGACCTAAGGAACTCATTTCTTCTATTTAAATTGGACTTAGAGGTTTTTTAAGGGGTCAACAAGCCATTTATAGGTTTGGCCGTGGTGGAGAGTTTATGTTTTTCATCAACTTTGACTTAAATTTAATTGAGTTTGACTTTGATTCGAAGTAGCTCATCTATGGGAATTGATAGAGGGGTGTGAGGGAACTTTATGGGCTTTGAAAATGGAGGAAATGGTGCACTGTGGACTGACAAATAGAGGTGAGGTGTAGGGGTTGGGGCTGATAGGTAGGAACCTAAAGTTTTGGTCAAAGTGACCAAGGAAGATGATGAAGTAGGGGGAAGACCACTGGACACCCTGATGGTGCATGAGAGTGCGTCCAGTGTCCGATGGACCTCTAATCAGTGTCAAACATTTTGTAATGTCCGTTCAGAGGTCCCGATAAAATTTGAAATCAATTTAGTACTTGGATCAGTTGGTGTAAAATGCATGCCTTGCCTTCTGGGGCCAATTTGACCAAGTTTTTGATGTATTTTTTCCAAATAAATTTAATATTCACTTTTAATTTGTTAAATTGAGTATGTGTATGAAATTTCATTGAAAAATAATGCAGTTTCTTTTTTAGTCATTTTAAATCCAGATATTACGTCGGTAGGGTTTCACAATTTTGGAAAAGGCGATGATTTTCAAACTTGCTTTTAAATTATTTCATATGAAATTTATGATTCTTTAGAATGTTTTGAAATATATGATTAGGTGTTTTGAATATTGACTTGTATTCAGACCTGGATTCAGACCCAGATTAGGGTTTTTGTGTGCTGTTCGCACAAATAGCCGTCACGATTGTATTGCTTGTATTGTTCATATTAAATGAAACACCGAGTTCCTTTTGAAATAAATGTAAGAACGCAACAATTGAGTGGTAGAGGGTTTACATTCTAAGTTGAGGTCCTAGAGGGTTTTTTGTTGAGTTCGTAAATACCTGGGTGGCTATGTTTCGGACTTGGGCACCGAATTGTGATTAGGGAATGTATCTTCATCGGGGTGAAGTCGCCAAAAAAGTTGGATCGTATGTTCGTATTGACCCTAAGTGGTATATTAGGATGATTGGTTACTAGTGCAACACTATATTAATGATATGATCATATTATTGTTTTCAAACTTAACTATTTTTGTTTGATGTTTTCTCCTTTACTACTTATGTATGGAAACAACTATTTTGATATTATCCACTCATATCAAATTATGTTATTTTAAAACTCACATATGCTTTGGAAATGAGCTACTCGATTGAACTATTGATACTTACCCTACATCATCACTCCATTTCAAATTAGTAGGTGGCGGAAAAGTCCGTGAATGTTCGAACTATCGACGTTTTCTTGGTTTTCTTTATTGAAGAGATGAACATGTGTTATGTTATAAAGGTTGAGTTGTATGAGTATTTATAATAAGGGGTTATGACTAAATAGTGTATTAAATCTAAAGCGTTTAAATTATAATAGGCTTGATGTACAGGTTTGAAATATATATGGAATTGGTTGAAGTGTTTACAATTTGGTATGAAAGCTTAACCATTGTTTGAAGATTGTATTAATTATTGCTTGTGAAGGCTATTAGCACTTTGAATATAAGGAAGATGGATCAAGGTTTTACAGCAGATGCAATGCACCTGACTTATCCATAAAGTGACATACCAAATTAACAGCATGGGAGATGTCCAGCCGGGTCAAAGCAATATCACTGAAGAGCCTTCACAAAACAAAAAGAACTCAATTGATCCGTAACATACTTAAATAAGTAGACGATGTCTTCTTTTCAATAGGAGAATACATGACATCTTCTTTAAGTAAAACACTACTTAATTAGTTAATACCCTTATGATATAAACTAGAAAATTAAGTAGATCACTTCATCATAAATTGTGAGATGCCAAGACTCCAATCATTATGCGCTAAGTAATACAAGGGCTGATCCTTTGGAGTGGCCAATTCTATATATACGGTGAGCATGTGTTGATCCTTTAGAGTGGCCAAATATCGGTAATGTGATCGAGTGTACCATCTCAGTAGTAGTTTTGTTAGGTGAACGAGTTATGCTTATCCAGTTGGTAAAGTCGATCATGTTTATCTTTATCAAGGGGTGTGCATGCTTATGAGTTAAATAATGGATTTTCATATGGTGGTAATCATCTTAGTTTACTCATATAATAAATTTCAACTTTTAACTATATTTTTAACTTTTAAAAGCTTTGGGAAGTGTTTTTTTTATTATAGGTGATTAGTGAGCATTTAGAGAAAGAAGCTTTGTCTTCTCTCTAGATAGCATTTTCATGCCTTTTGCTTCTTTCGTTCACCCTGTTCCCCTTAAGCCACCAGATCCAATCTTTTTTTCCTCTTCTTTGCCATTAATTTCTTCCATCCCTCATCCCTCTACCATCGATCACTCATCCACTGCCCTTTCAAATTAGTCTTCCACCCCTCCATTCTATTTTCCTCCACCGTCTAACTACCAAACTGTTGCAACTTTAGTGCAACAGTGTCCTAAAACACTTCCAAGACCCTCCCATTCCTACGCATATTTTTTTCAAAGCCATAAAAGTACTGCTATTATTTAGGTTATGGCGCTAGATCAGGGACAATTAAAGGCTATTCCATCAGCCAATAACGTTAAACTTTGGTGGCCCCTCTTTGCCTCCAGTTGCTAAGCCAAATGGTACAAAATCCATCAAAAAGCATTGCATGAAATGAAGGCCCCTCTTTCACTTAAAGGAACTTTATTCAATGTTTTGGAGTATTCTAGATTCATGTATTTGGATAGTGCATGTATTGGTAATATGCATGTAGTGGTGGTATGCATGTATCGTAAAATCCTATAAATACCTATGTAAGTATTTGATTCTGGAAAGAGAGAAATGAGCCAAAGTGAATAGAAAAATACAATTTAAGTCTTTTCATACTTCCTTCTCTAAGATTTCTCTCTATATTTTACAAAAAATTGGTATTAGAGCACTTGTTTTGTGATCCTGGAGATGGTCAATTATAGTTTTCCATTTCAATTCCCTCATCTTACAACAGAAAATTATGAGAATTGGTCCATTCGTATGAAAGCTTTGCTTTGTTCCCAAGATGTGTGGGAGATTATGGATAAAGGCAATGATTAGCTTAGTGAGGAAGCTACGTTGACTCTAGTTCAAAAGGTATCTCTGCAAATGACTCGAAAGAAGGATCAACAAGCTCATACTATCATCCTTCAATGTTTGGACGAAGTCGTATTCAAAAGAGTGGCTAATGCAATCACCGCCAAGGAAGCATGGGAGATCTGACAAAACTCCAATCAAGGGGTTTATAAAGTTAAGAAAGTGCGCCTTCAATTGTTACGAAGAGAATTTGAAGTTTACAAATGCAAGAATTTGAGTCTATTATAGATTTCTTTTCGAGGGTGTTGGCCATAATCAATCAAATGAAGCGATATTGAGAAAAAATGGAGGAAGTCCGGGTCTTTGAGAAGATTCTTCGCTCATTGCATCCAAAGTTCGATTATGTCATTGTAGCCATTGAGGAGTCCAAAGATTTATAGACTATGACGGCTGATCAACTCATGGGTTCTCTACAAGCCCATGAAGAAAGAATTAACAAGAAGAAGGATGAGTCAACCGAGCAAGTTCTAGCCACCAAGATCTTGATGAAACAGAAGGATTATGATCGTAAGAAAAGTCAACGAGGAAGAGAATGCGGACGCAGACGCAGACGTGGATAAGTCCGAGGAAGAGGTTGACAACGCAACCAAAACTCCAACAATGAAGAAAGAAGTCACTTCTCAAGGGGACTTGGAAGAGGAAACTATTCAACGCAAGATAAATCCAAAGTTCGGTGTTACAAATGCCAAGAGCATGGGCATTATGCTCGCGAATGTTGGAATGCACCTAGTAATATTGAAGAAAAGGTGAACTATGCTGAGAATGAGGAAGAGGAGGTCACTTTATTACTAGCTTACAAAGGAGAAATAAAAAGAAAAAATGATTTATGGTATCTTGACCATTGGGCAAACCATCACATGTGTGAAGATAAGTGCAAGTTTGTGAATTTTGATGAGTCGATGACCAGGTTTGTCACTTTGGGAGATAACTCTAAAATTCCAATTAGAGGAAAATGTACGATTTTAATTCGAATGAAGAATGGTGGTCATCAACTTATAAGTAATGTCTATTATGTTCCAAGTATGAAGAGCAATATTTGGAGTTTAGGACAATTTTTGGAGAAGAACTATGAGGTTCATATGAAGAATCCTAGTCTCTTACTTCTAGATGATCGAAAAAATGTGATTGCTAAGGTGCATATGACAAAGAATAGAATGTTTTTGCTTGATATCCTAAGTGATGTTACTAAATGTCTCAAAGCTTGTGTGAAAGATACTTCTTGGCTTTGGCATTTAAGGCTTGGGCATGTGAACTTTGAAGGCTTGAAGTAGTTGGCTGAAAAAGGGATGTTGAAGAGATCGTTGTTTATTGACCAACCAGATCAACTTTGTGAAGGGTGTCTTATTGGAAAGCAATTTCGAAAGAGTTTTCCAAGAGAAACTACTTCAAGTGCAAATGATCCACTTCAACTTGTTCATGCCGATGTTTGTGGACCAATAAAGCCGTCTTTGTTCGGTAAAAATCGGTATTTTATACTCTTCATTGATGATTTTTGTAGAAAGACTTGTGTTTATTTTTTGAAAGAAAAATCTGTAGTGTTTGACATGTTCAAGAAATTCAAAGTTCTTGTAGAAAAACAAAATGGTTATTGTACTAAATCCTTGAGAACTGGTAGAGGTGGTGAGTTTACATCTATCGAGTTCAATATTTTTTGTGAAGAAAATGACATCAAACAATTCTTAATAGTTCCTATATCTCCTCAACAAAATGGCATGGTGGAAAGAAAGAATAGGAGCATTCTCAATATGGCTCAAAGCATGTTAATGACAAAGAAGATGACAAAAGAATTTTGGGTAGAAGCGGTTGATTGTGCGGTGTATTTATCCAACCGGTGTCCAACAAAAAGCTTAATGGATAAAACTCCTCAAGAAACATGAAGTGGAAGAAAGTCAAGTGCATCCCATTTGAGAGTGTTTGGGATCATTGGTTATGTGCATGTACCCGATCAAGAGAGGTTGAAGCTTGAAGACAAAAGTAAGAAGCACATCTTTATTCGGTTTTATCAACGATCAACATTCCAAAGGCTATAAATTCTACAATTCAATTATTGGCAAGGTAATTATTAGTAGAGATGTGGAATTCAATGAAGAAGATGCATGGGATTGGAGTATTGAAGACAAAGAAAAGTATGATTTCTTTCCATTTCTTGATGAGGAAGGGCAAAGAGAATAAATTCATCAAGAGCCCACAACATCTCCAAGTATACCTTCTACATCTTCAAGTGCAAGTGAAAGCTCAAGTGAAAGAGAAGTCTCCAAGAACTTTATGGAGAAACAAATTTTTTTTTAGTAATGATCTAACTCTTTATTGTCACCTTGTAAATTGTGAACCTATAGTGTTCACAGAAGCGGTGAAGAATGAGAAGTGGAGAATTTCCATTGATGAAGAGAAGAATTCAATTGAGAAGAATGACACTTGGGAGTTGGCAACTATGCTGAAAGGTGAAAGCCCATTGGTGTGAAGTGAGTTTTCAAGGAGAAGAAGAATGCTTTAGCAGAAGTGGAGAAATACAAGGCAAGGTTTGTAGCAAAGGGCTATAGTCAACGTCCTGAAATTGTTTATGGTGAGGTATTTGTACCCGTTGCTCGATTAGAGACCATCCGAATGATCATTTCACTTGCGGCTCAAAAAAGGTGGAAGATTTATCAAATAGATGTGAAGTCGGCTTTCTTGAATAAGATTCTTGAAGAAGAGGTTTATATTGAACAACCTCTAGGATATGCGATCAAAGGCTATGAAGACAAAGTGTTAAAGTTGAAGAAAGCTTTATATGGCTTGAAGAAAGCACCACGAGCATGGAATAGTCGGATTGACAAATATTTCCAAGAGGATGGATTTATCAAGTGCCTCCATGAGTATGCTCTCTTTGTTAAGGTGTGTGAAAATGGAGATATTTTACTTGTTTTTTTATATGTTGATGATTTAATTTTCATGGGCAATAATTCTAATATGTTTGGAGAGTTCAAGCAAACAATGACAAAGGAGTTTCAAATGAACGACTTGGTCTCATGTCTTATTATCTTGGCATTGAGATCAAACAAACGGATGATGGGATTTTTATTTCCCAAGAAAGATATGCTAAGGAGATTCTAAAGAAGTTCAAAATGGAGGATTGTCAATTCGTATGCACTTCGGTTGAATGTGGACTTAAATTGTCCAAAATGAAGAAGGTGAGCGAGCAGACTCCACAACTTTCAAAAGTTTAGTTGGACGTTTGAGATATTTGACTTGCACACGAACATATATACTTTTTGGAGTTGGGCTTGTTAGTCGATTTATGGAGACGCCGACCACGACACATTTCAAAGCAGGAAAAACAGATTCTTCGGTACCTCAAAGGCACAATTAATTATGGTTTGTTTTATTCATTTTCTAATGAATTCAAGATTATGGCGTATAGTGATAGTGATTGGGCCAAAGATATAGGTGATAGAAAGAGCACTAGTGGTTTTGTTTTTTACATTGGGAATACAACATTCACTTGGAGTTCGAAAAAACAACCAATTGTGACACTTTCTAGGTGTGAAGCAGAGTATGTTGCAGCTACATCTTGTGTTTGTCATGCAATTTGGTTGAGAAGATTATTGAGAGATTTGCAAATACTACAAAAGGAGGCTACAAAAAATTTTGTGGATAACAAGTCAGCCATTGATTTGGCAAAAAATCCGGCGTTCCATGATAAAAGCAAGCACATTGATGCGAGGTATCATTTTCTTCGTGATTGTGTTGCAAAGAATGAGGAGGAGATAAATTATGTGAAGACCCATGATCAAGTTGTAGATATTTTTACGAAACCTCTCAAGTATGACACTTTTACCAAATTGCGGGTAATGCTTAGAGTTACAAGGAATTAAGTTTGAGAGGGAGTGTTGAGAATTAAAATTTATTCAATGTTTTGGAATATTCTAGATTAATGTATTTGGATAGTGCATGTATTGGTAATATGCATGTATTGGTGGTGTGCATGCATCCTAGAATCCTATAAATACCTATGTAAGTATGCAAGAGAGAAATGAGCCAAAGTGAACAGAAAAATACAATTTAAGTCTCTTTATATTTTCTTCTCCAAGATTTCTCTTAATATTTTACAAAACTCCTAACTTGTGGAATCTACTTGCCTGTTGGATGAGAAAACGGACTTCTTGAACGTTGGTATAACCAGTATTGTGTGGACAAAAGAAGAAATGAAGGAATCTTTTAAGCCTTTGGAATTGAACATTATAGGAAAGTGTTCCTATGGTCGTCCATCATTGAGTTTCATTAAGGAGCATATTCGATCACAATGGGCAATTAAGGGTGATTCTTTTTGGGGAACATGGATCAAAGACGTGCTACTTAGGTTTAGTCTTTATGAAGATTTTCTAAAAGTTGTGTTGAAGGATGTGGTATATATCGATGGCCACTTATAGAGACCTTGATATTAGTGTTCGCTCGATATTTGTTTGTGTTGAAACGTTGAAGGCAGCTAGGGTTGTAATAAAATAGAAACTTTGTCATCAAAGCTTTATGTTATATATTATATATTATATATATACATGAATTGGGTTGCTTTCCATCACTTTTGAACCAAGTTTTCAAGATTCCAATCAAGTAAGAGAATTGTTTGGCTTCTGTGTTCTTAATAGATTATTTACTGCCGTGTTTTTAAGTTGTATCAAACATGAACTTGGTACAATAAAAAATCTCTGATTGATGGTTGTGAATAAGGTCAAAAAAATTTCTTTATTCTTTTTGTTCCTATGATTACAAGTAACAAGGGCTTGTTTGACAGTTGCAAAATTTATGTTGAAACTTTTATTGATTATGTCCTATTCATTCAACCTATTAAATTTATTTTTTAATTCTTTATGGGCCTAGTTGACAAATAGACATATGCTTTACTCATACAAATTATTGATACCAATCAATTATTTTATTTATTTATTTATTTTTCTCATCTTGATTGAATTGTTATAATTCGTAGAGAGTGTTTGTACAATTGTAATCATAGACCCTAGTGATTTATATGATAAAATATTTTTATGATCTACCTATTATTTATTAATGTTGGTAGATTTGAATTTAAATTACTTAATTTTAATAATAATAAAAAAAGAATTAAGACTTGAGTGCAACAATTGATGATGAGTGATCTATAGATATACATATTGATTGATCATATGATATTTTAATTATGAACATTTGTTGTAATATCCCGGTTTAGGAAATTCTATGGATTAAGATAGATGGTTGCACCAAAATGGTCCATTTACTAAAATTTATAGATTGTTCTCATACTTTTGTTACGTGGTTTAAATTATAATATACAATTATTTGCCCAAAGGGGGTTATTGTAAAACCCGAAAAAATTTGAATTTTTTTTCTGGAAAAGGGTAAAATGGTAATTTGTCACTATAATGTGAAAATTAAAATACGTGTTCTCTAGACCTCTTATAACACAACGAATTTCGCCGTTGAACTCGTATCCCAGAATATAGTCACCTTGTCGAATTTTGTCGAAGTCCGAGATAAGTTAGATTTTTTTGCACGTCGTTCGAGGCGACTAGGTGGCGGATGACCTCACCAAGGCTCCTAAAAATGAGAAACTTAAAATTTAATTATAATTGATTAAATTTTCAAATAAGATTAATTTTAACTTAACCTGTAATGTAATAAATCGTTTTGGGACGAAAACGGACCAGAGAAAGAGGGGACGTGTGGCGCGGTTAGAGCCAAGTATTTAAAATTATAAATAGGAGCTAATATCAGATTTTTAGCACAAATATCTTCATTTCAGCCCTCTTTGGCAGGCCATAGGGAGAGAAGAGAGAAAACCTTGGCTATTCAAGCTTTTTCCATCGATTCCCGGAGTTCCGTCGGTCGGAATTCGTCGAACCAAGAGTTAAAATTCATCTCCTCGACGAGGGCTACAAGTATGTACCAAGAACAAGGGATTTCACCGAAAATTTAAAGGAAAAATTTTGGGAAAATCAAGTCTTGGTGGGTATTTTTCTTAAGCTGAAATCGAAAAGAAGAAGAAGAAGTGATGTTGTCAATCCTGGACAGTAGGTGAGTTTCTTATTCATTTCATAAGCTACGATTATTTAATAATACTGGAATTTTAAGGTTATAATATAGACTGAAAAAGGGTTCTTTTTTTGGTTTCAAGTAAAATGGAGATAAATACAATTTTTGGTGATTTTTGAAAGTTAGCCCCAGTTTATAGAAACTGATCTGGAAAATCTGTACAGCAAGTAGTTTTCGCAATTGGTTTTATGAGTTATGGTTCGTTTATGAATATTAAACTTTGAGGGTTTGAAATAGATTCATAAAGGTTTATTTTGGCTTTGGTCTCATGACAAAAGGATGAAAACTCATTTTTTGGTGAATTTCTAAAGATGATTATGACCTGTTGGAACCTGAAAATTCTATAACTTACACTTAGTTTAGGAGTTACTTGGAACAGGTATTTAGTGTTCAAAAATAGTGATTTTTGGTGAAAGATAATTCCTAGGAGTCTATGTTAATCTCCCACATATTTTGTTAGAATTGGATATTAATAACTAGAGTTAGAATTGTTTTAACTCATGAAGGTTACATGCAAAATGTTTAAAGATGCTAAACACCTATGCTTAGTTGGAAAAGAACCCTACATGTGACATTAAAACTGAACAAAAGAGAAAGGGCTCTTGAGGCTTTCTACACTCATCTTACACTTCTATTAAGGTAGGGTTTCTCCTACTTGGGTTTATTTTTTACCTAAGATGTATTATGCAATGGGTATGGAATTTAGTCTAGACCAATTTCTAGTTTAAGTTTGGTATATGGAATTACCTATGTAATTTTCTTGAGACTTGGTATTATGTGTAAATGTTGACTAGAAATCACTTAATTTGATCTCTTGGGCTTTGTGGTGACTTGAAATGTGTTATATGATTACATAACTTGAGTGTCTTAAAGGTGTTTGATTAAATGCCTATGTGAAAAATTAATTATGTTTTGCATGGTCAATGTATATCCACACTTTTATTATATTTTTTCTTTGGGATTAAGTGTGTTATTGGCATAATAATTGTGATAACATGCTTGGATATGTGTTATGGAAATTGTCAATGTATATACATGCTTGTATTATTTGACATTGTTGATTGTGGTGATTATATGCATATGATATAAATCGCCATGACACACATTGATATGTAGAAATTGTTCATTTGACATGCATTGCAATATGGACAGGTATTTGACATCACATTCATGGGCATGAGTCATGAGTATGGGTGTGTGCATACATGGTTAATCAAACACCTTTCTTGGTGAATGATGGGTGGGCTCAGGAAAGTGGGATTGAATATCCTACTGAGTCACACGGTTACATGCATGGAAAAAGAACTTGTGTCGGGTATAGCAAGAAGGGGTAGATCCCCCCCCTCAGGTGCAAGACCCAGCGACTTGGTTATACACTCCCCTGTGGTAAAATTCTGAAAAAGTGTAGTATGGTATATGGAACCGGCGGTATAAAATTCAAAATTCGTTGCCTAACAAGACACAAGATTTTGATTTATAAAAATACTCATTCAATAATACCATCCAATAATGACTTGATTTATAAAATGCATGATTTTTATTCAAAGCGATCATTGGATGTATTTCTGTCGAAGACGGGTCATTACACATTGACATTGCATTGTGTTGTGGAAGTCGGGGAGGACTTGGGTTTAAGTGCATGAGTGAGTATCATCTCATTTCATGACATGACATGGTTGCATTCCAACATTGAATGCATATTCTTATATGGAATGATTGTTAAATAGTATTTGTTGCATATACACATTGCATATGCATCTAGGGTGGGGAATAACCCTTGTAGGGTATACTCTACTAGGTGTTGGCTCACCCTATACGGAAAAAAATTTCAGGTACGGGTTATATGCCGATGGACGGCACTCACTTGGGCACTTAAGGAAGAAAAGCCGACTTGTGGCTTTCAATCAACTTCTTTTGTAAAATTAGACTTGTAATTAAATTTTTGCATGTAATGTGTAAAGGAATTGTAACAGAGTTTATATGGACTGTTTAAATATAACTGTGCATATTTTATATGAGTATAGATAAATGGACCCGGTGTGGTCTACATTTACTCATAAATGGACCTGGTGTGATCAAAGTTGAATATTGGACCTTGGATGAGTCTTGTTATTATATGATGCACATGTTGTGTTTTGGGTAGAGCTTCCTGTACAAAGGAGACTCTGCCAGATTTTTGTTCAATTATGGACCCTGATAAGAGGCGCATAACGACACGATGTCGAGTTACTCTGTATCCACGGGTATTCCACGGGTTGATGGGTAATCAACGGACCCCCGAATTTTGGGGTGTCACAGTTATTGTGTATTATAATCTAAAAATGTCATGAAAATATCCCGGTTTGAAAAAATTCTATGGGTTGAGATGGATGGTCAAAGCATAGGTTTTCTCATAATTTTATTACGAGAAGGTCTCTAAATTATAATATATAATTACTTGCCCAAATGGAGTTATTGTGTATTATAATTTGGAGATTTCATGAAACATTGTGTTGGAGGTGCAATAGTCTTGGAGTTTTATCTGTCAAAAGGGAATAGATTTTTCAAAACTTGAGTTTTCTCGTTAGTTAGTTTCATAAAAGAGAGAACCTATAGCATATTGCATTCTCTACCCAAATGGTAGTATGTAGTGATGTATTTGGACTCTCTCCATAAAATATGTTTTATTATGTTCAAAGCATATTTTATTTATTTATTGCTCAATTTTGCTAAATGTTTGTATTTTCATTGTCTCAAATAGTTTCTTTTGTTGTGAATAATAATAATGTCAACATTGAAGTCTTGATTGGTTCTAATTATAAGAGATGAAAGCAGGATATTGAGTTTGCCCTAAGCATTGTTGATATAGACTTAACCTTTAAAGAGAATGACCCTCCTAAATCTACTAGTGAAAGCTGCCATAAAGTAAAAGAACTTTATGCAAAGTAGGAGAAATCTAATCGGCTGAATATGATTCTCATGAAAAGATTTATCTTTGAACATCTTATGAGTGGTTTGCCTGAAACCAAGGATGTCAAAGAGTTTTTTACCGCTTTAGTAGAGAGATACAAAATATCTAAAAAGACTAAAGTTGGGGGCTTAATGAATGAAGTAACGAGTATAAAATATGACAATGTAGGCAGTGGTAGGGAGTATATCGTTAAAATGGTTCATGTTCAAACTAAGCTTAAAGATTTCAAAATTGTTATTCCTAATGATTTCATTGTTCATCACACTCTTAACTCTTTGTCTCCTGAGTTTAGTCAAATCAAAATTGTCTACAATGCCGAAAATGATTCATAGATAATAAATGACCTTATTTCTAAGTGTGACTTCGAGAAAGAAAAGCTTAGAAAAGAAAATAGTGAAACTGCCTTATTTGTTTTCCAACCTAAATCTAGTTTCGAAGATAAGTATGAGGAAAATAATAGAAAACCTAATTATAATGCTCCTAAGAATGGTCGGGATTTCAAAAGGCATGATACTGGTTAGAATGTGGGAGGTCCTAAGATTATCATTCTAAAAGATGTCAAGTGTTACTTTTGGAAGAAACAAGGTCACAAGAAAAGTTAGTGCACTTGATTTAAGTCTTGGTTAGAAAAGAAGAATAAAGAAGAATGTAACTCACTAGTCTTTGTTTGCTTTGAATCCAATTTAATTAATGTCCAATTAAATTCTTGGTGGATTGATAGTGAGACTTTTGTTTATGTTATCATGACTTTGTAGAGATTCACTAGCAAACAGAGGCCAAGTGAATGTGAAGTATATCTTCAAGTAGAAAATAATAATAATGTTCATGTTGAGTTCATAGGAACTGTTAGGATGTCTAAGACACTAGTTTCAATTTTTTTTTGATAAATATTTTTTATATGCCGTCATTTAGGCAAAATTTGATTTCAGTTTTCTTATTTGATAAAATTGGATAGTGGTAATGATAAAATTCAATTTTCTTTAAATTCCAAAATTATTGGTGATTGTATTTTATCATCTGATTTGTATAGTCTATGATTGGCTGGTAATAACGAATATGGTCCTTTAGATGTTGTGAATGTTATATTTAAGAGACTTATCGTAAAGAAAGGTTTTCATAGTTGTTGTATAAACGTTTAGGTTACATTTCTAGGGAAAGAGTGAAAATGTTAATAAATAATGATATTCTTCCTCCCCTAGATTTTGGAAACCTTGAAACTTGTGTTAGCTACATTAGGGGTAAATTGATCAAGACTAAGAATAAAAGTGTAACTTGTAGTCTAGATCTTTTAGAAATCGTTCACATTGACACAGTGGACCTTACTCCCGTACTTTGTATGGTAATAAATACTTTATTACATTTATTGATAATTTCTCTCGTTCCGGATATATTTATTTAATTCATGAAAAAATTGATTCTCTTGAAAAGTTTAAAATTTTCAAGGTTGAGGTAGAAAAAATAATTCGGGAAAGTCATCAAAATTGTTAGGTCTAATCATATTGGTGAGTATTTTGGCAAACATAATGTGTCTTGACGACATTTAGGACCACTTATCAAGTACTTGTACGAATGTGTGATTGTTGCATGATGAACACAAAATAATATATATTTGATGGCCTCATTACATGCATTTTAACTTAACTTTTGTTATTAATTACTTAGAGTTAGCCAAAGCTGTGAATAATGTTGAAATCTTGTGGTTTCAAGTAATTATAGCTTAAATGATGGATTGTAGACATTGCAACTAAGTATGGATGTGTGGTGAAGGCATGAACACATTACATGAAGATTTGGAGGCTGAAAAGTGAAGAAATCAATGAGGCATTGGTGTTGGATAGCAAAGGCATCAGCACTCATACCATCTGGTAGAAGAGCCTTGAATTTCCTCCATTTTGACCATGATCCACTTCGAATCTGAAAAAGTTCAATGCACGAAAGTTGTAGATCTGGATGTCTTCTGTATTGTGTCAATATTTCAGCTCAATCGGATGGTTGGATTAAAAGTTATAACAATTCTACAAAAACTGGTCTGGAGCAGACAAAGTGTCCCGGTACGCGTACCGGTACGCCGAACTCCAATAGGCTTAGAGTATCGGTATGCATACCGGTACGTCGTGCCTTAAGTGCCCAGAACGACTGTTTTTCATGCTTTGCTCGCTTGGGGGTCTCACCTACAGTTCTCTCACTTGCACTCCAACATTTTTTGCACTTCTTCATGCCTCATACACCCTTGATGAAGACTTTGGAGGCTTGACATTCAATGTGGAGAGAGAGAAAAGGGTGAGGCTTGGGTGTGCAGGCTAAGCCTGTGCTTGCCTGTCATACACATCTCTTCAGCTCCCTATTGATGGGAAGCCTGTCATACAGCTAGAAGGACCCCCATGCACGAAATTGAAGGCTCTCACACTCCATATACTCAGAATTCTTCAAAATTGCAAAGTGGTGGCTACCTAAGCTATGAGTAGTTTTAGTGAAGAAGATGATGAATAGTGCTTAAGTTCTTGTATTTTCCCTTCCATTTCAATTGTTGTAAGCTTTAAATTTCTTGTAATCCTTAATCCTTGCACTTTAATCTCATTTATTTCAAGTACTTTGCAAGTTTAATTCTATATTTAAGATTTCACCATTATTGCTCTCAAGTTCTTCATTTCCTAGCTTTAAAATGGCCATTGCATATTTTTCATCTTATATTAAGTTTTCTTGCATTAAGTTAAGTTTTATGTTTCATGTCTTCATTATGTCTCTTTACATTATGCATTGCTTTCCTTTATTTATGAGTAGATAGATTTTAGTTGGCTAGTCAAGGGAGATCTCCCCTTGAGGATTTCATTTCAACTCTTCTTCTTTCCTCCACTTGGTGTATGGTGGTGTGGTTTGACTGGGTTGAGAGTGGATATAGTTGTGAGTCTTTGATATTCCATAGACCTAGTCACAGTTTATGCTTGGATTCTCACCATCTCGTCTCTAGCTTCTCACGAATCAATCGTTCATCTATGCACCATTGGAGGAATGTTTCGAGTTGAGTTGGGATTCCCATTGGAGTGAACCTTTTGGGTTAGCCAACACTTGTTTTCTTGCATTTTCATTTACAAACTTCAAACACTAAAACTCAAACAAAAGATTTTACACTTTTTCATTTTAACAAAATCACCTTCACACACTTGAACTTTCCTTCCCTAAGGAGACGACCTTGGAATACTTTCCAAGTAAAACACGACAAGCAAAAGATTTCTTGTACTTGGGGAGCACTTTTGTTCACACATTTTATGTTTTGTACATGTCATTTCTACCATATCCTTGCCCTTTCTTTTGACACTATCCCAAGGGAGAGTGACACTCCCCTTCATTCATACACTACACATTTTAAAGGATAGTTTTTAGAGGTTAGGAAACAACAAGGTTTTTCACCAAGCATTGCCCAATATATCATATCTAGTAGTCTCGAGCAGAATGGTGTGACTAAAAGGTGTAACTGCACCATTAAAAAATAATGAGGAACATGATAAGTAAATGTAATTTATCTAATTACCTCTAGGGAGAAGCTATTAAAACAGCTTTGTACATTCTTAATAGAATTCTTTGTATCTGTTTCAAAATATTTTGTGAATTATGACCCAATAAGAAACCAATCGTTAACCATTTTCGTATATGGGATTGTCCTACTATGATCAAAATCTATCAACCTTTTATAAAAAAAAGAAATTGTCCTTGTAGTTAGTATTCTTTGATGAGCCTGAATTTAACTAGACCAAGACCAATTTAAGTGAATCGAAAAAGCCCAATGTAAGGAACAATCGGAGTTAGGCCAACCCATCAAGAGGGAGTCCAAAGCATCAGGAGAAAGTTCAAAGCATCGGAGCCCAAAGCATCAAATGAACTAAGAAGCCATCCCCAAAGGGAGGCGCCGCCCAGGGACCCAAGTGGGCGTCGCCCATGTAGTCTCCAAGTGGGCGCGACCAATGGCATGCCTATCCTTTCCTGCCCTCTTGACTCCAATGTAAGTCCAAATGCAATCTACTCTAAATTCAAGCCACACCAACTCAAGACAAGTCCGAGCTCAAGATGAGGATCAGGTCCAGTCTAGTTAAGAGTCCTCCTTCGAAAGAATAGGAGCACAAAGGAGAAAATATCATGATAGACGCGGAGATCTCCTACCATAACTACACTTACCAAAGTAGTAGAATTCTTCTCCCTCACGTCACCGCCTTACCCCAGCTATATAATGTAAGCCCTCAAAAACCTCTACACATATCCTTATGCACACTGTTCTCTCTCACAATGTAACACCCCAAAATACACCCTGGACGGCATTACATTCAATAACCATTCCTACCATGAGAGCACTAAGATAAACCATCGATAAAGAAGACTTCATAGCAATGATTCATAACATTTACATCAACATCCCAAAAGAATATGCCATCTTTGGCCTTTACATTCCCAATGAAAAGATTACTGTTATAGCGCAGCGGAAATTACAAAAGAAACTAGACTACACAATGTCCAAAAGAACTTTCTAGTCTAGTACAAAAGAAATCACTATTCTAAATATCCACCTCGGGATCTAGGTACCCCTCGAGTGGAGCCTCCCAATGTCCCGGCTCGTCGATGCCGAGATCCTCCTCTAGCACTAAATCTAAAAAATGTAATTGTAGGGGATGAGCACGAAGCTCTGTAGCAAAATCTTTCCAAACTCAAACTAGGTTTGTAAAAATATATAAAATGGGTGGTCTCATTTCATAAATAGCATACATAATGTTTGAAGTAAAACGAGGACATTTAACAACGGATCTCAAGTTTAAATAACAATACTAATAGAAAAATACTATAACAACCAATTCCCATAAACATCCATTTTAAAAATATCACTATTTTCCAACACATGATATACTATTGTTCTCTTAGGAATGAGCATCCTTACAAGGAACCTCTCACCCCCAAGGTTCGAGTTATTCAAGAATCCTTACAAGGAACCTCTTGATAATGTCACAAATTGTCCTCTCTTGGCATGAGCATCCTTACAAGGAACCTCTCACCCTCAAGGGTTGAGTTATTCAAGCATCCTTACAAGAAACCTCTTGATAATGTCACAAATTGTCCTCTCTTGGCATGGGCATCCTTACAAGGAACCTCTCACCCTCAAGGTTTGAGTTATTCAAGCATCCTTACAAGGAACCTCTTGATAATGTCACCAATTGTCCTCTCTTGGCATGAGCATCCTTATAAGGAACCTCTCACCCTCAAGGTTTATCCAAATAACCACACAAGCCATACATTATCCAATATGTTCTCAAATGCCCAACTATTTCACAAGTCTCCAATTTATAAGCCAAATTTCTAAATTTATCATGTAACAATTTCAATAACCAAGTATGTAAAATACAAGAGATCACAACAACATCATTTTATTTTTCAATATGAAACACTAAGGTTTTGAAATCAAGGGTAAATCAAAATTTAGAGAAGGAAGTTCATCTCTCTTGAAAACTAGGGTTTAATGGTTGGCCCACCATTGATATTGTCTAAAGCATGTTATTATTCATGGGGATAACAAGAATCAATGATTTATAGTATACATATATAATTTAGAGTGTAAAGAATACATATAAGTAAACCTAGCCTCAATGTA
>CM042185.1:20182342-20207841 GCA_023539305.1 Ilex asprella | reverse complement strand
GCCTTTATGGCGTCGAAGATGTCACCCAGTTGATTCTGTACTTCCTTGATTTTCTCGTCCTAATGATTGGGGACTCTTTTTGGATGGGTCATGAAAGTGGCTTCCATGGTCCACACTTTGATTTTCCCCTCATCCTCATGGAAAAGAGGGTCTCCAACATGGGAAGTGGGAGCTACACTATGGTGATGATGAGGGGCTCCCCTAAAAAGGGTGCCCAACGGGGGACATCCTTGGTGCCTTGGGCAAGGAACTCCACTGGCTTGATGTTCTCCCATATGCACACCTCCCTGTCTAGCAAAGATCAATTGAAGGATCTACTAATTCTGGGTCACTAGTTACTGCATCATTTCCAGAATCTGTTGCGGGTTTAGAAGATGATTGGCTGGTAGAGGGGCAACCTCTTCCTCACATGGTGGATTATCCTCAGACTGATTCATGGATTTGGTGGTGTTTGTCATAGATACAAAAGAGGATGGTTGAGTTAAAACTTTATCGTTTCCATAGATGGAGCCAAACTGCAGATACACAAATTGATTTTGCACAACTCCTGTCAAGTAATTAATGCGGATAATAAAATAGAGAGGGAAAACTCAGCACAAGCAACATATAATATAAGTGGTTCGGTCAAGGTGACATACTTTACTCTGAACGACTAGGATGGCCTGAATATTTTATTGTTGTAGAAGTGCAATGAGAACATGTGAGAGCTCAGGTGAGAGCAACGATGAGGCTGTTGCTCTCACCGGAGGAATGAGAGCTCAGGTGAGAGCAGCGATGAGAGCTTAGTGACATCATCTTCGCAACGGATGAGACTGTTGCGGGGTTCTTCTCAAGACGAAGTCTTAGGATAGCGTGGTTGACTTCCTTGCTCCTTACTCCAAGGTGGTGTGGATGAGGTTCTTGGGATGGTGCGACCCACTCCTTGATGATGTGGCTCTTGGAGCCTTGACGAGCTTGACTAAACGTGGTTCTCTTTTGGGATGGACCCATTTGGTTTCCTCTTTGTGGGTCCTTTATTCAAGATGGAGCCACAACTTGAATTGTGTCTTGGGTCGGACCCATCAATGCCTATAAGGACGAGTGTGACTTTTTTTTTTTCATTCTAGACTTGATTTGAAAATAATCTAGAAAAAATTTTTTGGCTTTGGCATTGAATTTCCGTCATGTGTATAGTGTTCCACTTTAGTTTTCAGGTTGAATTTTTTAGGAAGTATATATTTTGTTTTAAAAAGTGTTTGTTTAGAACTTTTAATTTTCCAGAACTATAATATGGTAGATGGTGATTGAGTTGGTTTTCCATTATGTTGGTTTCTATAATTATTTTCCCTTTTTAATATGATAGCTCATATTTATGATTTTATTGTTATCTTAGTTGAGATTTATACTGTGTGTTATGTGGTGAGTTCAGTAATTGGTTTGAACCTAATTTTTACTGATAGACAATTTTTTTGGTTACACAGTGCCTTCAGACATGGGTTCGTAGCTATTGATTTTTTTTTTTTTGAAATTATGTTAATTCCAACTAACGAGAAAAAGCAAAGCGACATAAGTTTCAAATTTTTAGGTATACATGTGGGCATGCTTGAGATTATTTTTTTGTGACTTCCCATCTAGAAGGTTTTGATCTCAGTTTTGATCTCAATCAGACAATATTGTGGTGATTATTGTTAGCAATCTTATTGATATGTATTTTTTGATTGTCTCTCTTTGCTAAAAGAAGATGAAGTTGAAGAGAATTATTTCTCTTTGTACACGGGTGTTTTGTGTGTGTCAATTTTGTTTGTATTTTGTTTGTTCTGTGTATAGTAAGTTGAACAAATCACACATGACAAAATGTTGTTTGATGAGAATTGATAGTTGGATTTGGAATGGTGATTTCGGGGGAAACAAAGTTGAATTGTGATGATTATTATGTATGATTATGATGGTTATATGTTTTGTTTGAATTATGATGTTATCTTTGACTTAGGTTGGGTAATTTTTTCTTGAGATTTGTTATGCAATGGTTTGTGTTCGACAATGATACATACAATAAGATATATAAACTCTGTAGACAGATTGAGATTTCCTTAAGTTTTTATCTACAGAGGAAATTCTGTTTAGGGGCTTAAATGATTTTAATTTCTTTAATTAAAATAAGTAAAGAAAAATTTATTTCAAATTAACGGATATTTTAGTTAGTAAAGTGTCTTTAGGCATGATTTAATTTAATTTCCGTTATCCTGTGCCTTCAAACATAGACAATTACTAATGTGTATATATATATATACATTCGAACAGTTTGTTAGGCATTGGGCCGAATATAGGATCCCTAGCATTAATAATGACAAACGTATATAACTATATATACTTTTCGTAAGGTAGTATGTCAAATCGACAAAGTAGTGAATTACTTTTAAAAATCAAAGACAATAATCTATATAAAAATAGAGTAGATTTCAATAAGCTTATCTCACAGTCTTAAATAAACTAATTAAACAGTCACGAACATCTCTCTTAAAACTATTCACATTGAATTATTTTTTTACCCAAATCCATCTAGCCTTCTGTTGTGGGTTACCCTAGTAATCTATATAATATGCCCTTTACGGCAGCAACATACTTGGTGTTGGTATGTGGTAGAGATCCTTCAAGGTGGTCACCAGTGGCGAGATAGGATAACCAATTAATCATTCTTAAAATATCGCCAACTATTACGCGAATTTGAGTTTAAATTTTAGTAAAAAATTTGATTTGGTATAGAGTACTCAAATGGCTAAACTCAAATCTTTTAAAAAATTTCTTTATTATCCCAAAACTCATTTTTTTGTGCCATTCAAATCATGATATTTAATAAAATAAATGAAACTTTCATATATCTCCACAAATGGGTAATTCAAAAAAAAAAAAAATTGAATGTGTATATAACACTACATGAGAATAAAGAAACCACCCCACAATTCTAAGATTGTTCTAATTATTTATAATTTTTTATATAAAAAAATTTTAAAAATAAAGCTATTTTGACAAGGGTCTAATCTAAAGAACACAAAAGTATATAATTGAAGAAATAAAATGACGAATTTTTTTAAATTTGTGGGTAGTGAAGATTTGAAAATTTAGGAAAAATCAATGGCCTGAAATTGTACTACTGATAGTGTTGAACTCAACAAAATTAAAGAAAAATTTGACGGGTAGGCTTAGGGTTTATATAATATGAAAGATAGATGAAATTAGAGTTTTGAAAAATATAAGAAATTAAGAAGATAGAAGATGATAAGGAAAAAACTTGCTTACATGCCTTCAAATAATTTGTGGAAGTTTCATTGGTTGTCGGCAATGGAAAAAGCATAGTAGAGAGAGACAAGACGAGGTAGAGAACAAGTCGTCGTATAATTCTTTTAGTTTTGAATAGGTTAAAAAATTACCGTTAGAAATTTGGTACAGAATTTGAGACTATTTTAATTTGGGTCTAAAATAAGTTTTGTCTTGATTTGGTATAAGTTTGAGTCCAAGGTTAGGGAAGTTTTTTGAGTCATTTTGACTCAAATTTAAATTTAAGTCTACATTTGAATCGGTTTAGAGATTTTCTTACATTTGCATTTTAATTTGTTGTTTTGAGTGCCAAGCTCGAAAACAAATATCGTAGTTTACAATCATGTCATTATTATTTCTTTCTATAAGCAACCGTGTTCATTATGGTAAGTTCCTATATTGGTAATCATTTAATTTTATTATCCACAGTAGTTTCATTTCACTCTTTTGAGGTTGTATTTAAATCTGAATGTTATTTTTTTGATGTTATATTGTGTTTTTACTTCATGTAAATCATTTTGTGAAATAAATAGAGTGATTGATTATTAAAATTAACCCTTGACGACAACAAACACAAAGTCATTACTAATGTGATAGGTCAAAATATAAATTTATTAGTTTATTTCTAACTTATACGTGACCTTAAGTAGATTTGTCAATAGATCGAATTTTGATCCAAATTTGATTCAAATTTAAATTTGAATGCAATTAACCGATATAAATTGATAATTTTTATTGATAATCTAAATCCAAATTCGAATCCGCTATTTTGTATTTTAAATTTTGATATATCTATATCTAATCCAAAAAAATATATATTTTTATATAAATATTAAAAAATTGAGTTATAATTTGAAAACAGTTAGTTAAAATTCAAATGTAACTTATTAAATTTAAGCTAAATTAAATTATTCAAATTATATTGAATTTTAAATTATTAATGAATTCAAATATAAATTATAAAAATAAATTTTATTAGATAATTCGATTGAACTTTTAAATTCAAATTCAAATTTAAATTCAAATTAATCAAAATCCAATAATTTTGTCTCAATATCTTGAAACGTTAAATCCAAGAGACAACCCTTTTCATTATGATTTTGTCTTTGAATGTGATAGACATTCCCAGCCTAGCCTAAAGAGAAAAAGAAGAAAGGATTGAAATGAAAATTCAAAATTTTTCTCATCATAATATTCATTCTTCCTCTATTTAATTTTTTATGAGTAATACTACACTGACTAATTTTTAGAATCAAATTTAGAACATAAATGACATGACAACAGAGTTGAACTTCTTTATTTGATGTCATATCATTTGAGTCTCAATAAAAACTTCAAATAATATGTTGTTATGTCATTTGAGTTCTAAATTTGATCTCAATATTTGATTAGTGTAACATTAGTAATTTTTTATTATTAAAACAATTAATTATTTCCTTTTATATCACTTAGTCCACCCTTTTCATAAGTAAGCACACCTTATATTATTCACATGGGAACGGATATTTGTGGTGTAAGTCATCCTGCTATGCATACGTCTATGATGTAACACCACCACCACCACCACCACCACCGTACATGCTTCGAAGAGTAATTGTTCATTATCATCCACTCGTTCCGGAGAGAGAGGGAGAGGGAGGGGGATATGGTGATGCATATCTGGTTCATCATTGTCGTCTTGCTCTGCATCTCTGCACTCTTGAAGCCCCTTTTCAATCTTATTTTCGTCTCTTCTTCCTCTTCTATTAACCACTTCAAGAAGCCGAAGAAGAAGAAGCTCCCTCCAGGACCCTCTAACATTCTGGTGATAGGAAAACTCTTATGGCCGCTGAAGTCATTCTCCGAGATCGAACCCATACTCCGGGACCTCAGGGTCAAATACGGCCCTCTCATCACCCTGGGGATTGGGTCTCGGCCGGCCATATTTGTGGCTAGCCACTCAATCGCTCATCGAGCCCTCATCCAGAATGGCGCCGTTTTCTCTGACCGCCCAAGGGCCCTGGCCACCAGCAAAATCATGACTAGCAACCAGCACAACATCAGCTCAGCCGCCTACGGCTCCACGTGGCGCCTCCTCCGTCGCAACCTCACCACTGAGATCCTCCACCCCTCCCGGGTCAAGTCCTACTCTCCCGCCCGTCGTTGGGTCCTTGGAATCCTAATTAATGGTCTCCTCAAATCTGGCCAATCGGAATCGGTGGTGAGGGTGGTGGACCATTTCCAGTACGCCATGTTCTGCCTGTTGGTCCTCATGTGCTTCGGTGACAAGCTCGATGAAAATCAAATCAAACGTGTTGAGACCGTACAACGCCGTTTGCTTTCGAGTTTCAACCGATTTAACATTCTCAACTTCTGGCCGAAACTGGGAAAGATTTTGTTTCACAAACGATGGAAAGAGCTCTTGCAGCTGCGCCAGAATCTGGAGGACATATTGATCCCTCTTATCAAATCTCGAATAAGAGCAAAACAAGAGCAACATCGCGAAGAGAATGAGGGAAGCAAGGCTGATGGTGATGAGAAAAAGGAGGACATGGTGGCGTACGTGGACACTCTGGTGAATTTGCAGCTGCCGGAAGAGAAGAGGAATCTCAACGACGGGGAGATGGTGAGCCTGTGCAGTGAGTTTCTCAGTGCCGGCACTGACACCACGTCAACTGCTTTGCAGTGGATCATGGCCAATTTGGTGAAATACCCTCACGTTCAGGCCAAGCTCTACGGAGAGATCACCGGCGTTGTGCGACCACCGCCAGCCCCACCATCCTCTAAAAAAGGGGAGGGAAAGGGAGAAAAGATGATGAGAACCGTGGAGGAGGAGGATCTGCAGAGGATGCCATACCTGAAAGCCGTGGTGTTGGAAGGTCTGAGGCGTCACCCACCGGGGCACTTTGTGCTTCCACACTCTGTGACGGAGGAGGTCGAATTAGAGGGTTATGTGGTGCCAAAGAATGCCACAGTGAATTTCATGGTGGCCGAAATGGGTTGGGACCCAGAGGTGTGGGATGATCCCATGGGGTTCAAACCCGAGAGGTTCTTGACTGCTGCTGCCACTGCTATTGTCACTGATGAAATTCATGGTAAAAGCAGCAAGGACGGAGGAGGAGGGGAAGCAACAGCAACTTTAGATATAACGGGGAGCAGACCCAGAGAGATCAAAATGATGCCATTCGGTGCGGGAAGGAGGACATGTCCTGGCTCTGGTTTGGCTTTGCTTCACTTGGAATATTTCGTGGCCAATTTGATTTGGTACTTTAAATGGGCGGCTGCTGGGAGAGAGGATGGCGATGGCGTTGATCTATCGGAGAAGCAAGAGTTCACCGTCGTCATGAAACATCCACTTCAGGCTCGCATTTCCCCCAGAGACGAATGCTACGCCAGTGAATTAAACTAATACTTATATATGTGTTTGTAAATATTGATCTACTCGTGTCTTATCCTATGTGTGATTATTATGTGTTGTTGTAATGTTACTTTAATTTTGGATTTTAATATGTATGGTGGTTTATATTATACAATACAAAAGCTAGGCCTACTTAATCTTTGCTTGCTCAGTTGCCATTATCCTTTGATTCTAGAATGGAAAATGCTATTTGGACCTAATTTAGGGATCTAATGATGTACAACTATTGGATTGGTTGTAAGGTCTATCTAACATTGGAACTCACAACTAATCTAATGGTTGTATTGAGATCACATCATTAAGTCCCCTTGTTAGATCCTCAAATAAGGACCTGTAGCATTGCTTGTAATGGAATTGGTTGGTAGTTGAATTGGAAAGGTTTTTGCCATCCCGCCTTCTTTTTTCAACAGCTGCCCACAACTGATTCTAGATTGTGGGTGTCAATTGATTGAGTTTGGTCTGGTCTCATTTGGGACATCTCACATCATAAAGAGTCCAATTATAAATATAACAATATATTTAAGACACGAGTCATATACAAAGGACTTACCAAAACAATGAAAAGATTAAATAGCCCTGTGGTTATATTTGATATGATTTTCAATGACAATTTTTCTGGTGTCTTGCTAAAACCTATTATATGGAATGACATTCCTAAAAGCTCATTTTCATTACCAACAGTTTGCACAAATACTTTGCAGTCCTCAACAACTTGATGGCAAATAACCTAACCATTTCAGCAATCATTGTCTGCAATCTGAATTGGTGCTACTTATGAATTCTAGTAATGATTGTGTGATCCCTTAGTTTGTTAGGGTATTGGAGGGAATATTTGGACATTAAAAGTTATGTTCATTAAGTAAAAAGTGACATTTAGAAGTTAATAACGTGACTTTCTAGAGATAAATTCTTTTTTCCTAAGGTAAGATTCAACGGTGTAATGTCTCTTCTATCCTTTCCAGTGTAGATCGTGCTACCTCAACAATGATCGAGCTGCTTTGATCTAAACTATTTTGACAACTCTTTAGCTGGATCGTGCTTTGATTGACTTGGACCCTGAAAAATCAGGTAGTCAGGCTAAGGTTAGATTAGTCAATCCTTTTGTTATGTTGTAGGCTTTGTTTGGATCATAAATTTAATCTTCTTTTTAATAGGAAATTAGAAAATTACAGATATAAAAGAAAAGAAAAAAAATACAAAAGGCATGTCAAAGTTAGACAAGAAACCCAAACCAAAGAAAAGAAAAGAAAAAAAGCCTAATCAGAAAACATTAAAACAAAAAATCCAAAAAACAACTAACTATCCACATGAAGTTGTCCAACTTGATATAATGTAGAAAAGAGGGACAAAAACTCTTTCGTCATGAACATCCAAAAAGAAGCCAAAAAATAAATTTGCTCTCAAAGATTTTCAATCTCATCTTGATGATACCAAAAATAATTCTAAGGTGTGAGGTCAAGTCAGGAGGTCAGCGATACAGAAGGGATCTGGGAGTCTGAGCTCCGCTTTATACAGACGGAGGATTGATAGGAATGACATAGGGACAGCTGAATAGATAACAAACATTCCCAAAATAAAAGGATGAGAGCTGAAAGCTTGAATCAAGGCATAAAACTCCCAACTAACCAAGATCTTCTCCAAAAAATAAAAAAAAATTCCACTGATGCAAGTCAAAGATCTCGGTGTAGATCCCTTAGAACTAGGAATTAGTCTATATATGCTGAACAATGCCTCCATAGAGGCATGAGAGACCTTAGAGACATAAACACTATTCTGTAATTCGAGTTATCTATAAAGAAAAGGGAGCAAGAGCCTCCATTAAAGAGTTGGCTAGCCAAGCTCTATAGCTGGTGAACCACTATATTTCTTCTGTGCCGTTTTCTCTCTACAAAAACCTACCCTAACCTACATAAGCCATTCCACGAGCCATGCAACTCTAATCTCACCTTAGTATTACATCCATTGGCTTAGCTCATCCACCTAAAAATTACACCATCATTTTGGCGTTGTCTGTAGGAACGATTGTTCTCGTTTAACAAATACACTGATCCTTCAGTGACCGATGGTCTCAACCCGCAATATGAGCCGAAGTCAAACTAATCCACCTCGCATACAAGACCAACAGAAAGCTACAAATGGCAGACAAGCCGAGAATGATCCAGAGACCAATCCCCCCCATAAGGGATCCCCCTATGAATAACGAATTGGATGTCCTCTGTCTTGTTGATCAACGTCTGCTATGACAAAATGAGGAGCTATTGAAACTCTTAAAATGCCCACAGGAGGCACGACCGGCCCAAGAAGGCCCGGGCAATCTCCCTCGTAAAGAACAATACCACCTCGACCCCCTCAGAGAGGTCAACGAAGGGGGAAAAAATAGCCAGACCTTGGGGAGGGATCCACAACTACTCCCTAGGAATGGTCACAATGAAGAAGTGCAAAGTCAGAACGATGGGGGGAGGAGCGATTTCCTCCCTTCTAGCAGGAAAGAAGAGAATGGTACTAGGAACAACGCTTCGAGGATATCAAGCAAGAGCTCCGCCATATGAAGGAAGCTGTTAGGAGCAAGGCTCCTGTCACGATGGATACCCTGGTACAGCAGACAGAGTCACCTTTCACCATGGGGGTGTTGCACTTTTCACTCCCCCCAAAATTCAGGTTGCCTCAGATTGAGGCCTTTGACGGGACCAAAGACCCTATGGATCACCTCAACACCTACAAAAATCAAATTAAGTTGCATGGGTATCAAGATCCCATGCGATGTAGAGCCTTTGCCATCACTCTTAAGGGATCAGCCTTAGTGTGGTTTAACAGACTTCCCCCGACCTCAATCTTTTCTTTCAAAGAGCTCTCAATCTCCTTCGTATCCCACTTCATAGGAGCTCGGATATACAAGAAGCTGAGTTACCATCTTTTAAATGTAAAGCAAGGACCAGACCAGAACCTCAGATCATACGTCTAGAGGTTTAATTCAGAATCTTTAAAGGTGGACGTCCCTGACGAAAAGTTCGCCATTATCGCCTATATTGTAGGGCTCAGGGTACAATCGAAGGATTTGATGTTTTCCATATCAAAGAACCCTTAGACAAGTATGACTGAGGTGTTGGCTAAAGCAGAGAAGTATATAAATGGTGAAGAAACACTTTTCTCAAAGATGGGAAGTTCTTCATCACGAAAAGAGAGGGAGAATGAAGAAAAGAAGAGGGAAAAGAGTCCCAAGAAAGAAAAAGAGCGAGACAGATCTCCTAGAAGAGACAGAGATCGTTCCCCAAAGAGGAGAGGTGATGTTTGAGATCGCCTGGGGCCCCCACAGCTAGAGCTGTAGTCGAGGTACCCACCTCGACAGCTAACCCCTCTCACCGCTTCTATATCACAAGTCTTGTACGAGGTGCAGAATGAGAAGTTCCTAAGATGACCACCTCAGATGAAGGTAGATCCGACGAAGAAAGATCCTACAAAGTACTATGATTACCATAGAGATCATGACTATCACACAGATGACTGCATTCATCTTAAGAAGGAAATTGAATTTCTGATCCAGCGAGGACAATTACGTCACTTTGTGGCCCAGGACAATCAAAATCGAGCTCTTCCACCTCCACCACCTTAGAAACAGGCTCCTGCGCAACATCAACAACTAATGGGGGGAGATCAGGGTGATATCAAGAGGGTTTACGGGAGGAGGAGAATCCAGCACAACCAGAAAGACTCATCTGCGTAGAATTCGAGGTGATGAGATGCTAGAGGTATGCGTCACATATAAAGCACCACAGTTAGACACAACCATAACCTTTTCAGACTCGAATTTGGAGGGCTACCACCATCCCCATGATGATCCGTTGGTAGTAAGGTCTGTCGTGGCCAACAGAACAGTGCATCGAGTCCCGGTAGACAACGGGAGCTTGATAGATATCATCTTTGCGTCTATTTTTGACAAGATAGGCACAGAAAGAGAAAAGCTAGAGCCAATAAGTACCCATCTGTTGGGGTTTTTGGGAGAGAGGGTGTTGCCCCTTAGGTAAATCCAGCTCATACTCACCATAGGGGACCTTCCCTGCCAGGCCACCACAACTCTAAAGTTTCTAGTGGTTGATGCTCCCTCGACATACAATATGCTGTTGGAGAGACCTTCCCTCAATGCAATGAAGGCCATCCCTTCAGTTTATCACCTTGTTGTGAAGTTCCCTATAGAAAATAGAATTGGAATGGTCAGAGGAGACTAGTGTGTAGCTAGAGAATGTTATATGGCCTCAATAAAGCAGAAAAGAGGTGGAGAGCATCCAATTGGACGAGCTCGACATGAGGGATGATCTAGAAACTAGACCAACGTCATCAGAAGAGATGGAGTCTGTTCAGCTCGATGAGGAACCAGAATATTTTGTCTATGTCGGGTCCAAGCTAAGCAAGGAGATTAAAGACCTTCTCATCCAATTCCTGAAAGAAAACGCTGAAGTATTTGCTTGGAAGCAAGAGGACATGGAGGGCATTGATCCCTCGGTCATCACTCAAAAGTTAAGGATAAATCATGCCTGCAAGCCCGCCAAACAAAAGCGAAGAAGCTTTGCCCCAGAACGCTAGAAAGCCATCAATCATGAGGTCGGAAAGCTTCTCCAAGCCAAGGCTATCAGAGAAGTAGATTACCCTATCTGGTTGGAAAATGTGGTCCTTGTTAAGAAAAACAATAGCAAGTGGCGGTTATGCATAGACTTCACTGACCTCAATCGAGCCTGCCCCAAGGATAGTTTTCCTTTACCTTGGATCGACTTGATAGTGGATGCTACCGCTGGACATGAGCTCCTCAGCTTCATGGATGCCTTCTCTGGGTATAACCATATCAGAATGGACCCCTGTGATCAAGAGAAGACCTCATTTGTGACAGAACAAGGAACATATTGCTACTAAGTCATGCCTTTTGGCTTAAAGAATGTAGGAGCTACCTACCAGCTCTTGGTGAACAAAATGTTCCAAAGACAAATTAGAACAACTATGAAAGTCTATATTGATGATATGCTGGTAAATTCGTTAAAGGCCTAGCTCCATATCCAACATTTGGCGGAATCCTTCCAGGTTCTCAAAGAATACAAGATAAAGCATAACCCTGCCAAATATGCTTTCGGGGTTTCAGCATGGAAGTTTCTAGGCTTCATAGTGAATAGTAGGGGATAGAAGCCAATCCTGACAAAGTAAAGGCAGTGCTAGACATACAACCACCCTGACAGGAAGAATAGCTGCCTTGAGCCGTTTTGTATCTTGGCCAAGTGACAATTGCTAGCCTTTTTTTCAAGTATTGAAGAAAGCTTTTGAATTTGATGCTCAATGTGAGGAGGCATTCAGGTCATTGAAGGTTTACCTTAGTTCCTCCCCCATTCTGGTCAGTCCCATAGAAGGAGAAATGCTCACCCTATATTTAGTTGTCTTAGATTTCTCTACCAACACAGCGCTTGTAAGAGAAAAAGATAGAGCTCAGCAACCAGTATATTACTGTAGCAGAGCTCTGAGGGGTACAGAGGAGAGATACTCGAATATGGAGAAACTTATCTTAACTTTGGTCACCATAGCCAGAAGACTCAGACCATACTTTCGGGCCCATACCATAGAGGTCCCGACGGACCAGCCGATGAAGCAAGTGTTACACAAGCCTGAATCCTTGGGAGACTGGTAAAGTGGGCCATTGAGCTCAACGAATTTGAAATCAGGTATAAACCAAGAACTGCTATAAAGGGTAAGATTTTGACAGATTTCATTGCAGAATTCAAAACATGAACACCTATGGAGACCACATAGCTAGTACCTGATCTCCCAATATAGAAACTTTCAGTAAATGGTGCAACTAATGCCCAAGGAATCGGAGCGTGCCTAATTTTGACCTCACTAAACTGAGTAGAAGTCAAATACGCCCTCAGGTTTGAGTTTAAAACCTCAAATAACGAGACAGAGTATGAGGCTGTTGTTGCAGGGCTCAATCTGGCTCACTCGATGGAGGTGGAACAGCTACAGATCTGCAGTGATTCACAGCTTATGGTAAAAGAAAATAGAGGAGTCTTATGAAGCTAAAGGGGAGAAAATGATCCTTTACCTCAGAAAGATACAAGAATTAATCAAGAAATTTGTACAAGTTAAGGTCAAGTATGTTCCCAGATCTGAGAACTCAAGAGTAGACTCTTTGGCAAGGCTTACAACTGCCTCGCAGGAAAGTTTGGAAGAATAATTCTTGTAGAGCATCTAGCGAAACTATCCGTCGACATTGAGAATGAAGAAATACTTCCTGTGCAAGCCTCACTGAGCTGGATGGACCCTATTCTGGGATACCTTCAAAGTAAAATCTTGCCAGAGGACCCCAAAGAAGCAGCAAAGTTAAGAACCAGGTCAATCAGATTTTTTAGTTTGTAGGAAAGCCTTTACAAGCGAGGTTTCTCAACACCTCTCCTTAAATGTGTGGGGAATGAAGACGCCAATTACATACTTAGAGAAATTCATGAGGGAGTTTGCGGAAACCACATTGGAGCACGGGCCTTGGCAGGAAAAGTATTAAGGCAGAGATATTATTGGCCTATAATGCTCAAGGATATCACAGATTTAGTCAAGAAATGCACAGTCTGCCAAATGAACGCCAACCTCCCCCATTGCCCACTAGAGCTCTTGACCTCGTTGGTTAGTCCTTGGCCCTTTCAGCAGTGGGGTTTGGACATACTCGGGCCCCTTCTAATCGGAGTGGGATAGTGCAAATTCGCTATCATTGGAGTGGACTACTTCACTAAATGGGCAGAGGTGGAGCCTTTGGCTACAATCACAGAGCAAAAAGTCCAGAACTTCACATGGAAGTCAATAATTTATAGATTTCGATTCCCTAGGGCAATAGTTTCTGACAATGGAAAATAATTCAACAACCCCAAGTTCAGGAGATTCTGTGCTGAGCTAGGGATAAAGAACCATTTTTTAACCCCAGCTCATCCACAGTCCAATGGGCAAGCGGAGGTAACCATCAAAACCATCAAAGCTGCTTTAAAAACTAAGCTTGAAGCTCTGAAAGGAAAGTGGGTAGAGAATATTCCAGAGGTGTTATGGGTTTATTGAACAACTACGAGGTCAGCAACCTAGGAAACACCATTTGCTTTGGCTTACGGAACAGAAGCAGTATCTCTAGTAGAAATCGGGATCCCGTCTCCAAGAACCGAGCTCACAGATCCAGAGCACAAAGATAAGTATCTCCTACTAAACCTTGATCTCTTGGATGAAAGGAGAGATAGAGCTCTACAAAGCATCCAGGATTACCAAAGGAAAATCGCAAGATATTACAACAAAAGAGTCAAGCACAGAAGCTTTTTGGTGGAAGATTTGGTGCTCAGGAAACTCTTACTCGCCAGAAAGAACCCCTCCCACGAGAAGCTGGGTTCAAATTGCGAGGGTCCCTTCATCGTGTCCAGGGTGATAAGACCTAGAAATTACTAGTTGCAAACCGAAGAAGACAAAGTCCTATCTCATTCTTGGAACGCAGAGCATCTCAAAATTTTTTTTCAGTAAGTACTCTTTGTAATAGGGTCATTTCTAATAAAGTGAAAATTCTCGATTCAGACAAGTGTGATTCTTGGAAGTAGCTAAAAAGCCAAAGATGAGCTCATCAGCTCATAAAATAAACAAAGAGATTTATGGCTCGAGATGAGCTCGTCAGCTCACAAAAAATGCCAAAAGAGCTCTATAGCTTAGAAAAAGAGCCAAGTAGTTCGGTAAGAACTCATGAGTTCGTAAGAAGAGCCAAGTAGCTCACGATAAACTCTCCAATTTATAAATCAAATAAAAGCCAAGTAGCTCACGATAAACTCTCTGGTTTATAATTCAAAATAAGAGCCAAGTAGCTCACGATAAACTCTCCAGTTTATAAATCAAAGAAGAGCCAAGTAGCTCACGATAAACTCTTTAGTTTATCAATCAAAGAAGAGCCCAGTAGCTCACGCTAAACTCTCCAGTTTATAAGTCAAAAGAGAGGCCCAACAGCTCACGAAAAACTCTCCAATTTATATATCTAAAAAGAGCTCGATAGCTCACGATGGACCATTCAGTTCACAGAAATGAAGAAGAGCTCCATAGCTCACGATGAACTATTCGCTTCACAAAGTATGGAAGAAAGCTTTACAGCTAGCCATGAACTATAAAGTTCATGGAAAGAGCTCAGCGATTCAAGATGAACCGTTCGGTTCACAAATAAAAGGTAAATTACGCATATCCCAATGAGCCCTGAAGGTAAGAGGAACCCACCAGGCCTTAGGAATTAAGATTAGCTATCCCAAATTATGAGATTCATAGAAGTGTTTTAGGATGAACAAATAGTATGCCATGAAGAATCCAGTATACAACAGATCAGCAACAAAAAAGAAAAGTTGTTCAGATTACATCAAAGGGCTATAATAACTGTAGAAACCAAAATTGCATAAAGAAGACCTCTGGAGCATCTAGACAGAACTACTAGTTCTCCCCCAAGCGTTTCTTCAACTCAACCACCTCTTCCTGCAAACGGATGTTCTCTTCCGTTAATTCTTCCCTCTCTTTCTCGGCCTTTGAAAGTGCATTGAGTAGTTTGGCTCTAGCAGAAGAAAGAAAGATTGCGCTAAGAGAGGAATCAGAAGATGAAGGAGACTCGCACAACTTGCGCCTTTTGGAAGACGGTCCCGCCCCCTCGTCCTCCTCAGACTCTGAGGAAGAAAGATCTGACGAGCTGCAATAGAAGTGAAAATCAATAGAAGCTGCCACTGCACTGAACAATAAAAGGTTACCAGACGTCATCAATTCTGAGAAAGACATGGGACTGAATTGCTTCACTTGCTCAATTCTTATTGCCTCTGGCAAATCTGGGTTAGGCATAACTGCACAATGAAGTAAAAGTCAGAACAGAACGCTAGAGAAAGGGAATGATCAAGAGAACCGTCAAGTCCCTTACTTATGCGATCAAATTTCCTCCAAGAATGTGGGATCCTGTTTTCTCGTCAGCGATCCTCAACAGACCTCCAAGAATCCCCAAAAACAAAGAAAAATGGCTGAGCCACCCCTGGGAGGGAGAAGGAATGTCAAGCACCAGTCGGCGTTCGAAGAAGTGTCTCCATCTGAAACAGCAGAAACAAGGAACATCGTTTGTCTTCAAGACAATGAAAGTACAGAAACTCGGCAGCCGTGGGGAACTGGTCATTGCCCTGGAGGCACCAGAACAAAAAGAAACTAATTAGCACAGCCCACCCTTGAGGTGATAAACGGGAGGGGGCAGACCATAATACGCCAGAATACACCCGATAGAGGGATGGACAGGGAGACGAAGGCCCATCTTGAAGGCACCTTTGAAAAAGTAGACCTCACCCCGGGGAAATAGTTAAGAGGTTCATCTGAAGTAGGAACTTGGAGAGGCAGTTCCAGTTCTTGAAAGAACCGTTTCTTGATTCCTTCCAGATCAGAGGAGGAAAGGGAAGAAGGAGCCAAGAAACGAGACTGAAATTTTCAGTCTATTTCGAAAGAGGAGCGGCCTTCAAAGAGAGTCGAAGTAGGAACAACCATTAGAATTCCCAAGCAAAAGACCAAAGGAATGAGAAAGACTCAAGAAAATCTTCAAAATTTATAGACAAGAAAGGGAAGGCACGAAATTTAAAGCCTTAGCCAGTTTTAGAAGGACCAAGAATCACGCCAAAGGTTGGCTACTCTTTAGACTTCCAAATTTATGAGGACGGGTATGGTTTAGGAAAGCAATGGACTGATACAGATCACTCCGACAGTGACACGTGGGGAATCTCCAAAAAATTAAAAACCATAGAAATCGGAGGAACAGTCTACGACAAAAAAGGAGGCACATACAACAGTGCTCACTCATCATCATCTTCCTTGACTTCGTCCTCATGAATCGTAGGAGAGTCAAGAACATCTGACCTCGAGACCCGACCTGACCTGGGGTTGGACCACACATGCCCCCAAGGAGACTCTTTCACAGTTAGCTGGGATGAGGTCAGTTCGATTGGACACCTGGATAAAGAGTTTGGCAGACCTCCTGCCCTCAGGGGGGATAAGGACCCTAATACTCCTTGTCCACCTTGACAATTCTCAACACTCACAAAGAATGGAAAGTCCAGTACAATAAGTTGTAGCTCCAATTTGAGGGGTAAACTAAAGGCTCGTGATAATGAGGCTCGTAGGTATATGCAACTATAAAGATCATACCACCAGCAATGCTAGCAAGCGTGATTTATACGATTACATCCTTGTTAATGAAACACATAACAAGTCAATGATGGGGTGTGTTGTGCTTGATCTTGTCATGGTTAATCAAGAGAATCCTAACACGGCCCCTGACACGGTAGCCTGTCTCACCCTGCCTCCTTCCCTTGGGTTTGACTTGGAAATGCTTAGAGTAACCCTCCGACTTTTTAGCCTTGATGAAGCCACATACGCAGCTACATGAACCCCTCTTTGGGTACTCTCCAGAACCCTGTTTTTCAGCTCAGCTAAAACAATTCAACGAATCGTTCTGGGGAAACACATCAGACCTCTTTAGGCCGTGGCCAGTTCAGACTTTTCAGCATGACCCCTTCACAGGGGTTCTAAACTAAAGTTCTCAAGGGTATATGCCATAAGACCTAGTCGCAAGTTCAGTAATATTGCTTCAAGGAAACCTAAAGGTCTCGTCAAAGCAGAGGGAGGTGGCTAAGTACAAGTATACACAAAGCTCAGTGAAATGAGCACAACAACAAAGACAACTTAGAAAATTAAGTAGCGATCATACATTGGAGTCATATGAAGCGTGCAAGGAGAAAAATTCATATAAAAGATCAGAAGAAGAAGTTACATTAAGGTCATGTTAGATATCTTCAAGTGTCTTCAGAAACATTCAAGTATTTTCAAAGTATGTTCAACATTTGCCTGAATAACTTAAGGTAAAATAGTAATAATAATAATAAATATATATATATCCTAGGAATCTGTCGGAGCAGGAGGAGGAGAACTGAGTAGATCAGTAGCTGATGTCCCAAGAGACTCTGTGGGCAGGATTGCAAGCAGTTCAGGGTTTAAAGCTTCAGGCAAAGGAGCAGGAGCAGGGGGATTAGCGGGCACAAGAACTGAAGAAGTTTCAGAAGTTGCAGTAATAGTGGGAGCAATCTCAGAGGAAGGAGAGGTCAAAGGCACATCTTTGGCTTGAGTCGTTTCCCTTCCCTCCTCAGTAGGGATACCAAAGGTAAAGTCTAGGTCAGGATAGACCTCTTCAGTTTTTTCTTGAAAGGCCAGCCACCCTTTAGCCCACTCAGTGATAACATCATCGGACAACTTGACAATCAAATCATCCTTCTTATTGGCAGCAGATCTCCCTTCCTCAAGCTTCTCCTGAATAGCATTGTTCACCTTAGTTAGGATGTCATACTCCCTTTTTATGCCTTCATATGAATTTGTAGCCTCAAGGGCGTCGCGGCTGGCCTTAATCCACCCCTCGCTCTTCACCCTGAGGCCTTCCCTTGTCTTCCCCAGGTCATCCTTGGCCTTCCCCAGGTTCTCTTTCTCCTTCCTAAGCTCATCCTTAGCTTGTGGTTCTCAGCCTCCAAGTTTTTGATGAGAGAAGATTGTTTCCTGACTTGCGTTTGAAAATCCAGCATTTGCGACAAAAGGGCATTATTGCCAAAGATCAGCTCAGCGTTTCTAAGCTCAAGGTCCTTGGAAACCTTGGTCGAAGCTTCCAAAGCTTGAATCCGCCTCAACAGATCACTGATGTGAATAGCCGCCTGAAACCCAAATTAAACCACAAGAGTTGGAATGAGTATGAAACAAGATAAAGGGAAAGGGAAAGCCATTAGGAGTCAGCCGGTTACCGAGGCAACCCCAAATAAGGCTGTAGAAATAGAAGCCCCAAGGGGCAAAGAAGCAACCCTCTGAATGTCGGATTCAGGGAGGATGGAAGCAATGACCTCTACAGCACGCTTGACATTGTTGATGAGAGAATCGCCAACGGGAGCGCCTGTGGAGGGCTTTCTTTTTTCCCCTTCTAGCTCTCGCAGAGGTGGTTGAGAGGCGCCCCCAGCTGGGCCCATAGGAGGAGAAACTATGGTAACTGTTTCCAAAGCCCTCTCAGCCTCTGTTGAAGAAGGGGAGGTTGGCTTAAGACCCAATTCTATGACCCCCTCAGAAAGCGGAAGGACCTCCTTTTGAGGAAGAGAAGCCTTCACGGAGCTCTGAATGCCCAGATCAAGGGCAGGGGTTACTGGAGCTAAAGAGGGAAGAGTGGAGGATAATTCCAACTTTGGGGCCTTAGCTGAGGGGTGGATCCACTACTAGCCCTAACCTCAGCCTTACGTTTGCCCCTCTTCTTCCCCTCCTCAGCTCTAGCTAGGCAGTCTCTCGTAGAAGGGTCCGTTGATGAAGAAATGGGGAAAGTAGAGCTGCAGCCTACAAACTCTCTGGCTACAAAGGGAATAGGAGCTTCCACAGAAATCGGTATTGGGGCTTCTACAACCACTCCAGGGGGCTGAATCCTGTCTTAACTAGCAACCAAGGTTTACTTCGATGGCCCACACTTCTCAAGGGCGAGTAAAACTCTCTTATCCTCAACACTAAGATTAGGCCTCATCCCTGAAAGGAACAACACACAATAAATGAGATCAGCATAAGCATGGGGAAGGTCAGGACCAGTTCGATTTCCTAAAGCAGGGGCTTACCCAGATTATCAGAGGCATTTCACGTCTGAGGAACTGGCAGAGTGTTAGATTTAACAGTCGGATTATATTCCCAATTTTAACCGTGGACAAAGAAGAAAAGTTTTTTCCAACCCTTATGAGAGCTGGGTACGTCAGAAATGATCAGTTTGGCTCTTACTCGTTTTGAAATGTATAAGAAGCCATCGTTTGGGATATATTTCACATCAAAATACTTCAAAAGCAGAGAAACGGTGGGGACCCCTAACGAATGCTGCTTGAAGTAAACGAGGAGACCAACCAAAACCCTCTAGAAATTGGGGGCAATTTGAGCAGGACAAACATCGAAATGTTGCAAGATGCCCTTGATGAAGGGATGCAGAAGAAAACAAAGGCCGTTCTCAAAAGCGACAGTGAAGAAACATACCTTTTTTTTACAGAAAGGACATAGGGGTAAAGGTGTATGGACACCAGCATTCAACACCTGGAGGAAAGCCAAAGCGGGCGCTAAGGACTTTCATGGTGACGGGAGTGAGCTCGCTCGCACCAGAGCTCATTGCAACTATGAAAGCCGCACTAGAACCCTTAGGACCTTCGCTCTCCTTGGCCTTACCCTTGTCCTGGGGCTTAGAAGAAGAAGATGGGGGAGGCTCCACACCCTCTTCCCCCGCCTCAATAAATTCAACGCCGGGAAAGTTATCAATCTCCTCACCAACCTCACCCAAGTCAACATCCTCCTCGACAGACCTCCCTTCTGTAGAAGAGACAGAAGAAAGAGGATTTTCGAAAAGGACAGACATAGAGGGACAAGAATAGGGAAGGATAAATGAACGATAGAGAGGGGGGATGTTCACTAAACACTCCTTAATAACCTTAAGGTTAGCGCAATAGCTTCCAACACTAAGAATTTGCACGATAGCAGACCAATCAACGAAGTGGGGAAGGGGGGACAAGTAATAATCCTGATTTCAGAAGTAAAAGAAGCGAAAAGCCCAAAAAATGTAATAACCACCTCGAAATCGAGGGATCCAGAGTGAGAGAAGTAGAAGAAAGGGTCAAAGGACGTACCTAGACTGAGACGCTCGACGAATTGCGAACCAGATGGAAATCGAAATAAGAGGGCACTAAGAATCTGCGAACCAAACCAGAAAAGCTTGAACTGAAAGGAGAAATCAGAAAACTCTAAACTGGGAGGCCAAGAGAGCAAGAAGAAGGTGAAGAAGAAGGAAGTCAAACAGTGGAAAAAGTCAGTTTCAATAGCCATTTTGGCATTTATAGTTTGAAAGACAACTGCTGTAACGTGTACGAAAATCGAGGAAGCCGTGATTGATCAAAACTGCCTTAAACGACTCCCACGTGCAATTCAAAGACAACCACGTACAAGCCCTATTCCTTTCTTTTATAGCTCAGCCCTTGCCAAAGCCTGCTTGGGCCATGGGCTGGGGGACAACTGATGATACCAAAAATAATTTTAAGGTGTGAGCTCAGACCTCCAGGTCAGGTCAGGAGGTGAGCTGATACAGAGGGGCTCAGGGAGTTTGAGCTCCACTTTATACAAACGGGGGATTGACAGGAATGGCGTAGGGACAGCTGGATAGACAACAAACATCCCCAAAATAAATCGAATGAGAGCTGAAAGCTTTAGTCAAGGCATAAAACTCTCAACCAACCAAGATCTTCTCCCAAAAATCAAGAAAAATTCCACTGATGCAAGGCAAGGATCTCGGTGTAGATCCCTTAGAACTAGGAATCAGTCTATATATGCTGAGCAGTGCCTCCATGGAGGCACGAGAGACCTTAGAGGCATAAACACTATTCTTTAATTCGAGTTATCTATAAAGAAAAAGGAGTAAGAGCCTCCATTAAAGAGTGGACTAGCCAAGCTCTATAGCTGGTGAACCACTATATTTCTTCTGTACTGTTATCTCTATACAAAAACCTACCCTAACCTACATAAGCCATTCCACGAGTCATGCAGCTCCGATCTCACCTTAGTATTACATCCATTGGCTTAGCTCATCCACCCAAAAATTACACCATCATATCTTATCATAAAAAATTCTTCTGATCCTTTTCAACCAATCTATATAATAAAGTAAGTAGATTTATTTGTCTTTAGCTTCTTGTGGCTCAAATAGCTTGGCGATTATTGATCCGATGATGCTCATGTCAAATTTTTTTAAGACTCCTATCTCTTACCTAACCCTCTTTCCCTTTCTTATATTAACTGATACAACTCTCTCTTCCTAACTCTAATACTCATCTCTCTCCTTCTCTTTTAAATCTAAGAGCAACTTCAACCCTACTTAGTAAAATAGCTACCCAAAATATATTTAAATATTAGATTCTCTATTTTAGCTAGCCACTTTTAAAAATTTATTTTAATCACGTTCTCTATTTTAACTAACTACTTCAACTAACTTTTAATAATATAATTCAAAAATACCACATGGCATAACACGCAAGCGCCATAATGATAACAAAGCATGATGATGTGTCATGTCACGTTATCAAATTTACAAATTTTAAATTTTACAATGGTCATATTTTTAACGGTCATATTTGCAATGATCATATTTTCAGCGGTCATATTTACAACAGTCATATTTTTAACTATCATATTTACAACAGTCATATTTTTTAAAATGTATAAATAGGACCTCCCCCTTCTCATTATCATATATCTCAAATTTATTTTACTGGTATTGTACTCATATTTCTTTGTTATGGCTCGTGATGGTAAATTGAAGATGATTTTTAATGATTTCGACTCCGATCATGAGTTAGAGATGTTAGCGGCTATTACTATGACAATGGAGAAACTCAATACTGAGAATAACTCTGCAAAACGTCGCGGTTCTATTCAAGGCCATTATGGGCATGAGAGACTTTATCGTGATTAATTTGTTGAATCACCTACCTATCCCGCAAATTTAATTCGGAGGAGGTTTCAAATGAATCGATCTCTTTTCGTTCGTATTCTATCAATGGTGGAAGCTTATGATCCATACTTTGTCCAAAAAAGGGGTGCTCTTGGAAATATTGGCTTGTCTCCCGTTTAAAAGATGATTGCCGCTATAAGAATGCTTACCTATGGAGTTACAGCAAATATTGTTGATGATTATGTGAGGATCGGTGAAAGAACCACAATAGAAAGCCTGCAAAGATTTGTATTGGCCATAGTAGCAATTTATTTTGATGAGTACCTCAAGTCACCAAACAACGCAGACATTGCTAGATTATTGGCAATCGCGAGAGACATGGATTTCTTAGGCTACTAGGTAGCATTGACTCCATGCATTAGAGATGGAATAATTTTCCAACAGCATAGAAATGTATGTATTCTAGTCATGTCCATGAATCAACAATTATTTTAGAGGCGGTAGCTTTATATGGTCTATGGATTTGACATGTCTTTTTTGGGTTATTTGGGTCCCACAATGATATAACTATTTTGTTTTTACTCTTCTTTCAGAAGGTAGAGCTCCTCCGACCAATTACTCTATCAAGGGAATGATTATACTGTGAGATATTATCTTGTTGAGGGTATATATATGCAAAGTGGGCCACGTTTGTCAAAACAATTCCATCTCCAAGAGGCAATAAGTAAATACATTTTTTACAAGCTCAAGAACCAGCCAGAAAGGATATTGAGAAAGCTTTTGGAGTGCTCCAAGCACGATTTTCTATAGTTCGTGGACCACCTCATTTTTGGAAACTTGAAGTGCTTAAGGATATTATGAAGGCATGCATAATATTGCATAACATGATTGTCGAGGATGAGATGGACGGTAATGAAATGGACTTTAGTTATGATGCAACAGATGAAATTCCTACTCCTACATTGATATCGGAACGGAGTTCAGAATTGCTCCAATTTATTTGTACTCAACACTCATTCGAGACTCCAAACTGATCTAGGCGAACACCTATGGATTATGCATGGAATATTTTAGGCAGTAATATGCTACAAATTTTCTATGAATATTTAAACATTCATTGTCTACGAATATTTAACCATGCATAATATTGTAGTACTTGTTTGTTATACTACTACTCAAAAGTTGTTAGTCTATGAATAAGAAAGAACTACATTTTCTTTCCCATGATTTTCATTTGGCCGCGTTTAAAATATTCAGCTTGAATCAGAGACATGACACTCGTGGCCATCAACATTATTCTGTCTTCCTCCTTCAATTGGTTGATTTGTATCTTCTCTTTATCATAAGCTAGTCTCTCTTGTTCAACAACTAACCATTTTTTTATCATGAACTAGTCTCTCTTGTTCTTGAAGATATGATTGTTCCATGAATTCGACTTTCTTCTCCATCAACATATTTTTCTCCACCTTCAATTCTTCAAATAGTTTCACGAAATAGGTTAAACTTGAATTATTGCCTTCAGAGAGTTTGCTCTTTGAATTTCTTTCTCGCTCTTTCGCAACCTTCCTTCTAGTTGGCCTCTCTAAGCTCCCATATGAACCACTGTCGTCTCCTTTGCTTACCGATTTGGGTGTTGAAGGATTAGAGTTGTTAAGAGTTGCACCACCTTTTATTTTTCTCTTCCTAGACTAGAATCCTCCATCCATTTTGGTTGATACCACAACTCATTCCAACAATGTTCAAATGGAAAAGATCATTTATACAGTTCCTTGTACACCTTTTTTGTATGTATCATAAATGAAAAATGCCCTATTTTCACACTCGTAATTGAAAATGCACTCATACATTGTCTTTCTCAGTCAGACCACTTTGATTCTTTGAATTTGGTCAAAGCAACCACAAAATTTATTGGTGGCTAGTTGAATTGTAGGCCAACAATTCATCAAAGAAACCAGATTGCGATTTCAATCTGACTGAGATTTGTATTCGTTGAAGTACTCCCAAACCCTTTGCTAATACATTTTAGATTTTTACTCATTTTCATGCATGACATCCATGCTAACATTAAGCCAAAACGAGATTAAAACTAAGTCATCCTCAACTGTAAAGTTACTGCCTCAAACCTTTTTAGTGGTGGATTCTATTTAAGGTGATATTGATGAAGAATGACCGATTTAGTCTACTGATTCAACATTAAACTCATTTAAGTTTGTTTCGTCGTTCAAGAGATTGGTGAAGTAATATCCATGTTCAAATGGTTCCATACGTAATGCCTAGAAATCAACCCAAAACATACATTATTCATTTAATTCAACCCAAAACATACTATAACAATAATTCTAATCAAATTTCAATTAATACCACTTAATAGCAATTTAACACCCATCTACTTCAAGGTAGTAGCCACAACAAAGATCAATTCACAACTACTCCAAGGGCCTAATAAGTCATTACCAAAGCACTTAATTTACAGGTTTTCAACAGAATAAGGGAGTCATCAATTAAAGATATGTTTCCATTATTTTTCCCTTTGAATTAAGGGAAACTATAATAACACTAGAAGCTCTCACCTCTCTGAGCTGTTTTTTTTATAAGGAACCAAATACCAAAAGTAATAAATTACAATTAGGGTAGCATAATTGCAATTTTCATGATTAGCATCCCTAGTTATTAACAAACAACTACTTCCACTTCATTCTTGGTGACATAGCTCTCTCTTAATGAACCAAAGAAAAGACACAACTATTTTTCAATATGATTATTAACATGTGACATGGAAGGATCTTCCATTTCAAATGAAAAGTTGCAGAAAATATCAACTTAAATCAGGATTAATAGATTATAAATTACTTAAACATGATGTGGGAACATGACAAGAATTGAATCGATATTCAAACATATAGATATAAAGGAAAAAAATTGAGTAGATATGTAAGAAATTCACTTCCTAGCATAAACTTCATTTTTCTTTTTACATCATAGTAGCAATTTTTCATATATCAACACAAACTAAAGGTACTAACAAAAATCACCAAAGAGAACTAGCCACATATGCATATTATGTAGAAAACCTCAGCAAAAAATTTTCATTCAACGACCCAAGATCATATAAACAAATTATGGTGCACAAAAACTAAATCCTGCTTCACAAGCACTGGTACTATCACTTTGTACACATTCGCATCTTCACATTTTGGGGAGGGGGAGGGGTTTTCGATAGCAAAATAGGCACAAATCAGTTGGGATGAGGAGGGTTTTTGGCAGCAAATCAGTGGGGAG
>CM042185.1:20171558-20181942 GCA_023539305.1 Ilex asprella | reverse complement strand
ATAGCAAATTTTTGGGCAAATCAGTGGGGAGGGTGAGCAGGGATCAAAATAGTAAGAAGTAGCAGCAAGGAGTAGCAACAAGGACCATCAATGAAGACCTCTCCAGATTTGGCGAGCAATGAAGACCTCCTAGATTTTGGTGAGGAGGATAGATAGTGGGTTGAAGCTGATTTTTTGGGAGCTACTTGCCAAAATAGCTAAAATGGGAGAATGGTTAGTAGGATTGGAGTTGCTCTAAGACTCTTATCTCTCATCTAACTCTCTCGCCTATCTTATCATAATACCTCACCCATCTACTCTCTCTCTCTCATTGTGTTCCTCTCCCCCTCTCTCTTATTCCCCCTAGACACTCGTTAGTGACTGCCACACCAACAACACCAGGTATCTCTTCCATCCCTCACTATCTACTAATCTTCTTGCCTCTCTCTTATCAATTTCCTCCCAGCCCTGGTCACCATCCACATTCTCTTTGTATGCATATAAACTGTTTGTTGAAATGTCTTAGATAAAGAGTTTTCCTTGCTCGAATTACTGATATAAGAAGGTGACTTCTTTCCATAGTTTATTTGGAAACTACCTACATCTATCATATGTGCTTTTGATGGATCTTTAATATGTGGAATATTTGTGATTGTATGATCGTAGTTTTTGATAAAGTAGGGAAGCTTTGCTTTTCACATTGCTGGTTGTTATATCTCTACTAACTTACGCCTTTTGGTTGTGTTTGATTGCAGTTGGAAATTCCAAATCCTGACAATGAGCTTTTCCAGTTTGATGCATCATGGAATTGTAAATCACTACAATTTGGTTTCGATTGCCGAGTGCTGACTGTTGTGAGTTGGCTTGACCTTAGTATTGGCTATGGTAATTGTTTTATTTGTACAATCTCGTGGAAACTTCGGATTTTTTTTTCTTTGTGTAGACACCATGCTTAGTAATTTTGTCAATGGAATGTAAAATTAAACTCCTCAACTAGAATACTTATTTTGCCAATAGGTGTAAAATGCCATAAAGAAATGCGAAAACTACCTTCTTTTTTCATGATTTTTGGTGAAACAAATAGAGAAAGATATATTAGAAAGGCCCCTTTTTTTGATAGCCTCAAGATTCTTAAGTCTATCTCCTAATGGAATTATGTAACATGGGAACTTTTAATTCCACATTAATGGTAGTGTTTTTACCTGTTAAACTAAAAACCCAATTATAATGTCTTGGCAGATGGTATTGTCGTGATGTTTTAAATATTGTTCCTGGTGCCTTTTTACACTTTTTTCTTTTAAATGTTTTAGTGATTGGTTTTCATGAGCAATTCTATATAGGATTCTACTTTGTTGTTGCTGGTGCCTTTTTCTGAAGGATTCTACTTTTTAGCTTCTTAAACAAATTTTTATAATATGTTTGGTGAAGTTCAAGAGATTACTACAAAATTCTTTTTATTTGATTTGACTTGTTACTACAAAAAATTCGGTAGTCATATTTTTTGGTTAGGGATTTCCTTATATTTGTATCCCCTCTATATAGGTATTTATGGATTTATTTCAGTTGTGTGTGGCTTTTTTGATTAGCTGCAAATTTAAATGATCGATGTTTGAATTCATTTATTGAGATCTAAATGTTTGATTTGAAATTCTATCTTTGAATTGTGAAATCCTGTTTTGATTATTTTGGATTTGAAAAAAAAAAAAAACCAATCTCAGAATTCTTGGTACCCAAAGAAATTTTCAAAAGAGACCAAAGATGCTTCTTTCAAAGTGCTCAGTGAAGTATTCAATAACTATATTTTGGAACTGTAGATGTGTAGCTGCTTGAAAGCAATGTGGAACATCCTTCACTCTTGTGACAACTTAGTTGCTGCCATTCACATGTTATGTTCGTTTTAATTTTTTTATTTGCTTATGATACAATTCTAGAATTCATGATGCCTCTCTACATGTACTATAAGTGGTCATGCTTCTTTGCTAGCGATCAGTTTATGGACTTCTTTCATATGTTATTAATTGGGTTTCTTTGTGCTCATAGATTGGAATTGTTTTATTGTGCTGCATTAATTCAAACATTTGAATTCATGTTCGGTGTAAAAGTTCATTATTTGATTCGTAAAAAAAATGAGAAATTACTTATTTTTTGTTTATTAGTTCAATTAGAATTGCTAATTTTAGTAAATATAAGTCTTTATTTTAATCCACTTATTGAATCATATCAATTGATTAACTTAACCGTTGATTTTGATTGCAGAAATAGAGAGAATACGCTTATAAACACTATCACAGAGACTCCTTTGTGTGACTGTTGGGGAGATATTAAATTTAATTATTGTTGCAAGATTAGTTTAGTTAGAATTTCATATGTTAATATTGGTTGGGATTGTGAACTAATTGGGATTGTGGTGTTATGTTATTTGGGATTATCTTTTTATTTGACTACTTAGGTTTGTTGTGCTAATCAAGATACTTGGATCAGACTATTTCAATTCTAGTAATTTTCATAGATGTAAATTGTGTTGATTTGTATTAAAAATGGGATTTATTTGGATTTGATAACTTAGAATTTCGTATGTTAATATTCGTCGTGCTGATTGTGTTTTGAGGGTCGTCACAATCCAATCGTGACCCGTGTAATCTAAACATGTTGATTGTGTTGATAGTGAGTAGTGTCAAGTTGGATATATTTTATTTTTTAAGTGTGTTACACGAGTCATGCTTCTATTATTAGTGTTATAAGCGAATTGTATTTGTATTATGTCATTTTTACATGATTAACTATATAGTTTATGTTAGGTTTGAGTGATTTTTGACATGAATCCAAAATAACATAATAGGGTTTGATTGTCATCCTTACTTCAGGTATTATGGATGTTTAATAGTAGAATCAATAGACCAACACCTTCTATCCACCACATCATGAGTGAGTGAAATACTATGAAGCAAAGAAAAAAGATTAACTAACTCCTCACACTCTCTATCATTAAGACTCCCACGAAAACCAAAATAACATAATATAGGAATTGAATATGAACGAATAAGAGAAGTAATCATCCGACCATGAGTCCCAAAGAGTCTATAAAGATGCAGAAAGAGATTTAAAAAAGAAGAAGCCCCGACCCAAATATCCTCCCAAAAAGCGAACATGAGATCCATAACCCACTAAGAGCTTTATCCTCTAGGAAAAGAAAGAGAACCCCTGAGAAATAAACTTCCATGGGCTTCTAAAACTACTCCTAAGAACCCCATTCTTATCCCATCCATAGTCTGTAATCCTTGCTTACTCCTAAGTACGACGCACCACAAAGAACTTTGTTCTAAGGGAACCTACAAAGTCATTTTCCTACTAAAATTCCATTTCTTTTCAACAAATTTCCAACCGAAAGACTATCCTTAGCCTTAGATCTATACACCACCTTCCGTGAAATTAAGTGCTCCCTACTACCCTCTCCACTTCTTTCTCATCATCCCTTGAAGTTGCCTAGCAACCAAACTAGGAACCCTAAATAAAAAAAATAAAAGTAATTAGAAATGTTTAGGAACCCCAAATAAAAACATAAAAGTAATTAGGAATGTTAGCTAAAACAGACTGAATAAGTGTTAATCTATCACCCCTTGACATGAAATCTTCCACCCATCAAACTTTTTACCAACCTTCTCAATGACCAAATTCCAATTCACCACGTGCATTGCACGTGAATTTTTTTGTTGAAATATTTAATAAAATACGTAAAAAATCTAATTATGTAGCTAAATTAGATATTATCTCATATTTATCATACTTAAACTAATAGTATTCTCTTTATAACTATAAACATCAAATGGATTCATTTTTTGTGATTCTTTCATTCAAGCTACCAAGTAGTAAGAGTTATAGATTTTTATTTTTGTTTTTGTCTTTCTTGTTTTTCTTTTGTGACACAAAAGATTTTTACCAAATTATTTTGATTGTAAATGTAAACCCCACACTCTTATCTTTATATGGCAAGTAATTATTTTTGAAATGCTAATATAGGTGATGAGTTATGCATGAACCCTATAGATTTCAATAGTATGAATAAATACTAGGGAGACAAATTAATTGTGAAATTTAATTGTTGGAAGTGTTTAAGGTTGATAAGTGTAACTAAGTAAAAATATTAATTTTTATAGGTCAAAATAATATTATCATTGAACTTGGGAGATCCAAAAAACTTGGAATAACCGTTTAGCATATATAGTGGTTCGGAAGAATAAAATAGTAATTTTTGTGTTTCGAGTGTAAATTTATTTTAGTAGTGAGATAACTCATAAAAATAAATATTTTTAGGTTAAAATAACAATAAAAATGAATCCGGAATGCCAAAAAACCTTAGGGTAGTCATATGGATCAAATTGAAGATTTGTAGTGGCAAAATCGTAATTTTGGAGAAGGCCCAAACAACCTGTGAATAGTAACTTCGGGACTGTTGTGTTTAAAAAATATATTTCAGCCCCTTCACTCCCGTTCTTTTCACTCCACTCTCACCCCAAACCTCTTAGTACCCTAAGAGAAGATATAGGAAATAAGGAAAGGGAGAAATGAGGTCTCTAGAGCTTGAGTGTTTGGTTTGGAACTTTAATTCAAGGTAAGAATTTCTTCTCATTCTCCTACATTGAGGCTAGAGCTTAAGTATATATATACTCTTTTGACTCTAAATTCAATATGTATGTTATAAAATCTTTAATTCTTGTAATAAATGTCATGTTTTAAACAATGTGATGGTTGAGTAACAATTAAAACTCTCTTTTTCAACTTCAAACCTTAGATTTTAAGAAGAATATATTTTTATCTTCATATTTCCTTTGTTCTTAATTTCCAAACTTTAGGTTTTTCATTAAACAATGAAATTGTATTGATGTTGATCCCTTGCCTATTTTTCTTACATGATTCTATTGGATAACAAACGAGAAATTTTTGAGGATTTTGGGAATTCTGAACTTTTGTTGAGAAGTTGTTGGGGATTGTATCTTATGGAGGTGTTTGGATGACCATGAATGGTCATTGATCGGGTATCGTAGAGTGGGTAGATGTGTGTGGTTCTTACTCCGTGCGGGTTTAAACTTTTTCTACCACTTGTAGTGGGGTTGGTGTCTTACGAGGACCAAACTACTATTAGCTTATGGGTGCCGTGTCAGAGGATTAGTATACTATGTTTGGGTCGGATTCGTTATTGCCGGTGCATTAGTATGGGACAATGCATCGGTAGGTGCCCTTCCTGAAGTTGATATCCTTGCGAGGATTTGTGTGTGTGTGGGCTAAAATATTCTTTATGTGTTTATCCATGCGATTCTCTTACATCAGACTTGGGATGCATTGTGGTTATTATTTATTGCGTTATCTTTTGGATATGATTATCTTGGAAATTGTTGTGGGAATAATTCTTTTGGAATGTAATTGTCATAGTTTGACCTATTTTTTTGGGATGATATTGTGGATATTACATATAGTGAATGAATTTTATTTTGTGATAGGTAAATGGACCCAGTGTGGTCAATATTTATTCATAGATGGACTTGGTGTGGTCAATGTAGTATAATTGCACATGTTGTGTTTTTGGGTAGAGCTTCCCGTACAAAGGAGACTCTGACCTAATTTTGTTAAATTAAGGACTCCCGATTTTGGGGTGTTACAGTAAATGAAGAGAAAAACTATATATACCATTTTTGGGCATTGGAGATGATATTGTATCAATTGAGTTGTCGATATTTATTGATATTGAAATTTTGTAAAAAAAAATATTTTTTTATGTATCATGTTAATCATAACATGAACATTCAGAAGATTTCCAAAGATAGAGAGATTTATATGATTTGTTAGAGATTAATTTTTTATTTAAATACATAGGGATATAATGATAATTTATATATTTAAAAACAAAAGGATATGCTAGCCATTATAGGTTTTTATAAAGGCAAAATAGTGAATCAAAAATTTTTCATGCTAAGATACTTTTATTAGTAGTATAAATATAACAATAATGCTACACTGACCAAATTTTGAGACTAAATTTGGAGCTCAAATAACATGACAACATATTATTTGAAGTTTTTATTGGGACCCAAATGACATGACACCAAATAAAGAAGTCCAACTCAACTCCTATGTCATGTGGGCTCTAAATTTGGTCAGTAACATTACTCTAAATATAAATATAGATATAGATATATATAATGGGATTTGAAGGAAGAAATCTTGGCAAAATGACACAGTAAGATAAGTAGAGAAACCTAGTGGAACGTAACATTCTGGTTAGCAAGATACAAAAGAGATTCTACACAAAAAAGGAAGGAACAAGGTGGATAGGATCATTTGGTATGGTAGCTCTTCTGATCTATACTTGCAAAACACCTGCAATCCGCAAATCATTATTCTATGCTCACTATATTGAAAATTTTGTGCACACATACGCGATGGTTCTGTACGTAAACAAGGAACAATAATGAATAGTGCAAGTCAATGATCATTTTTCTCCAATACTTGAGAAAGCAACATTGGTTATCCGAATTATTTCCTTTCGATCAGTAACAACAAATTCCTAACCTTATTGACATTTGTAAATGGACTTCAGCACCAGACATACAGAAGGCATTGTTAGATAGGTAAATAAATATTTCTATTGTATTTTACCGAAGGGACAACAACTGATTTTCTTGAACATTGTGACTTAGCCTACCATCACAATGCGATACCAATAATCTATATCTATATCTATTTTTCTATATAATAAAATACAACATAAAAAATGACTTTTATTTTTTTCGACAGAGATTATTTTAAATTTTACTTTAAGATTAATCCAACGGCTAATATTAACTTTTCAAATTTAATAGGGAAAATATATCAACTAAGGATTTGTTTTGGGTGACTTTTTAAATGTGGTTTTAGGACTTATGAGTTTTGATAAGCACTTTAAAAATAATGTTGTGTTTGAAAAAACTTATTTTAATTACTTCAAAATAAGTCAAAATTAGTTTTACCACATAAATAAGTTAGTAAGTAAAAGTAAAAAACAAAATAGCTTCTACTTCTTTAAAATCACTTATCTACAAAACACTTCACCACTACTACCACCGCCGCCACCCAATCACCACTGTCACTGCCACCATTCCACCACTACCACCATCACCCCCACCCCCACCGCCCCACCACCACCATCCCAACAACTACCACCACCATCGTCACCGTCACCACCCACCACCACCTCTAGCACAACCAACATTGTCACCACCATCGCCACCACACACCACCACCATAACCCACCACCGCCACCATCACCATCATCGCTCCACCACTACCAACCACCGTCACTGTCGCCCACTACCACCTAGACCCATCACCACCACTGTCGTCACCCATGGCTACCGCTACCACTACCACCATTGTCATGCAAAACCCCACCACAACCATCACCATCTCCCACCACCACCACCACTATCACTGCTCAAGTCTACTATAACTGGTGTTTAAATTCTTCTCTTTCCTTTATGTTTGTGATTTAATTTTGGGTGTGAAAACAAATATGTTTATAATTGACAATTTTTTTTATTACTTCATGTCTTCAAGCAATGGCCAAAGACTTAAGCCATTCTTTGAGGGTTTTGAAAACCAAATGATGGAGGAGGATTTGAGTGACCTGGTGTATCCAGAGTTAGTTGAAGAATAGGAATTGGTCACTTTTTGTTACTGTACCGGTTCTTGTTAATTACTTATGTCCATTTTATTTCATGTTACTCACCTTTATGGTTGTATAGTGTTGTTTTCTCTTGAATCCGGCTCTTGGTGTGTTCGTCAAAAGCTCGAATGCGAAGTGTTCTCTTACCCTTCTTATCTTTTATCGTCTTTTATTGCATATACTATCTATTTTTGGTTGCATTGAGGACACTGCATATTTCAAGTTGGGGGTGTGGTGCACCGTGCACCATTTTATGATCAACCAAGTTTGTTGGAAATTTTTAATTTTTTTTGCTTGCATCAGTACAAAATATGTGAGAATTTTGAAAATTTTGATGAGAAATATCGATAAGTTGATCCATATTCCTTCATGAAGAAGTTGTAGGTTGAACAACATGTTAATCATTGTCTTGAACTTTGTGCATATGTGCATTCTATGGAAGTGGATCCTATGCTTAAGTATCACTTATGTATTGATTTTTGAACTCATTTTTATGTGATTTTTGAATGTGTAATTTTAGTATTTTACGGATTGAATTCATGTTTTATGCTTGGCATAAGTGGTGGAGATGAGTAAGGACCCATGAGAGCTTTAGTGCCAAACCCTTTTTGAGGGAAATTACAATTACTCATAGAACAATTTTTCAATGTCAAATTTGGTCAATAGTCTCATTATGCTTGCTTTGGTTAGTTGCATTGGATTAGTAGACTGATTTGTCTTGATCATATAATGCGTTCCCATGCGGACCTGGAAGTGATCTTAGGCCATCGTTGAAAACTTTGAGCCTTAGCCTTTTTCTTGTGCAAATTTTATCCCTAGTACCGTGATTGAGCCCATTTTTAAATTCGTTTCTATGCCACACATTCAACCAAGCCAAAGAAAATAAGAAATACTTACCTTACCTTGGTTGTTCCTAAAGAGTACATGAGAGATTGCAAAAGAAGGAATTGTGGTATGGAGATGAAACAAAAAGGGATGAATGAGTTTGTAACTCAAGAATTGAACAGAAAGGAATACAAGAAAAGGAGAAAAATGGGTGAAAAAAAGAAAAGAAAATAGAAAAAGAGAGAAAGAAAGCTAAGGGAGTGGTGATGATTGAGAATCAAAATCCCATGAATAGGGAAGTGCCTTTCCAAGATGAAAAGTCTCTCACTCGGAACAACTCCTTGTGTTCTCCCCTTATCCTTCATTTCTTTCTCCTACACATTACCCCAATGCCCCATTATAACCGTTAAAAGTCCTAGGTGATCTAGAGAAGTATGAGAAGTGCATAAATTCAAAGAAAATGATGAGTTTTGTCGTACTATCTAATGCACTAGCACCCTATTCATGAGACTATGCCAAGGCCGTTTCATTTCTACATATGAACTTCATTTTTGGATTACATGTGAACACTTTATTTTTGGATACAAGATTCTATGTCAGATGTACACATGGAGTGCATACCAGGATAGCTTGAGTGCATTTATTGCTTAAGAGTGTCCCTTGGTGAGTTTTGCATTGAAACTGAGTTTGTCTAGCTTTTCGAATATGAATTCTATTTGTAAATTCTCAAATTACTTGTTTAATTCATTTGCACACAAGTTGAAAATTAATTTGTAGATGCATACTTTAGGCTAGTATCTAAGACCATGGGGTTGTCCATGTTCACTTGGTTCAGTATTTTGAGAAATTTGTCATTTAGCTCTATGTTTTCAGAATGGGGGAATATTACTCAAGTTGATGATATTGGACATCATTTGGAAATGTTTGGTTTATGATCTTTTTGATGTGCTTTTTGAATGATCATTTTGATAGGTTAAGTTAGTAATTCATCCCTTGCCTATTAAATGCATCAAAACTTTAAATCATACTGCAATTCCGGTATTAAACTGGGCATGATGGTTCAAATTGGGGTTTTGAAATTGTCTAGAGTGTGGTTGTAGTCATGTAAAGGATGTTAGAATATTTAGGGAGTTCTTACACAGAAATGGAGTGGTGAAAGATTGCTCAGCAGGAGATTTGTAAAAACTCAGCCAAACTGTACCGGTACGCGTACTGGTATAATGAGGCTACTGGAGTTCGCCGTACCGGTACGCATGCCGGTACGCGTTATCTGACACACCAAAAGTCGGGGTTTTAATTTAAAACCTCAGCTTAAACCCTTCATTTTCCACCATTATTTTGGCCCTAACTCTTCATCTCTCTCACCCGAAAACCTCTCAACCACCCAAATCCCCTCTTCTCCCCCTATAAATCTACAAGCATCTCCACCTTAAAACCCTAGCCCTAGATACCGTTTTTTCCCCAAATCTTTCAAAACATCCATTCCTCTCCAAATAGCTTCAACTGTTCACCTGTTTTGGGTCTTTCATTTTATAGGCACTTTCATTATCCATGGCTCGGACCAAGACCGTAGGACCTCAACCATCTCCACCCAGAGGCGCCGGAGGTAGCAAAAGAACTGGTGAAGAGTCTAGCATTGATAGAACTGAGCAGAGGAAGAAGGTTAGAAATGAGGCCAGGGAAAGGCTGATTGGGGAAAAAGGAGTCACTTGTGAAAGGTATTTGGATTCTATCTCTCTTACCCCTAGGAATGAGGCTGTTCGAGTCATTGCTAATCACGGTATGAGTTTTTGGTTTGAACCTATGGATGACTATAATTTGTTGTTGTGTAGAGAATTTTACCAAACTTTGCGGGTGTCTGAAGTGAATGGGGAGGAGGTGTTG
>CM042185.1:20148242-20171458 GCA_023539305.1 Ilex asprella | reverse complement strand
CAAAATTTATATCACCTTCTTGGATTAGCCATCTGTTTGAGGATGAAAAGGCTATGCTGAAGTGTATTTCTATCCCCATGGCTTGTTGTAGACTTTGCCAAAATTGTGCCACAAAATGAGAATCACGATCTAACACAATAGAGAGTAAAACTCTATGCAATCTAACAATCTCACGAATATAAAACTTGCTCAAGGTCTTTAAAGTGTTAGTGGTCTTCAAACTCAAGAAATGAGCAGACTTGGTGAGCCTATCAACAATGACACATACGACATTATGCCCTCGTGAAGTCTCTGGAAAGCTAGACACGAAATCCATGTGAAAATCCACTCTGGAATAGGCAAGGACTGTAGTACTCCTCCAGGATTTTGATGCTCAATCTTCACCTATTGACACACCGCACAATTTGCAATGTACTTAGCCACATTTGTTTCATCCCTTTCCACCAGTATTGGCGCTTCATGTCCTTATACATCTTAGTACTACACGAATGTATGGAGAATTTTGAACAATGGAACTCACCCAACACTTCCTCCCTTACTTGGTCATTGATTGGTACACATAGTCTTCCATGAAACCGTAGCTCATCATCACGTATAAACCAGTTTTCAACACCTCATTTCTCTCCAATCTATCCTGGATAGTTCCCAACTCTGTATCCAATTGTTGCACCTCCACAATCCTTTTTCGGATAATTGATTGAGCTACAAGATTAAATAAGTATGGCCAAGTCTTCTGTCTATCCACCCGTAGATCAAATTCCTCCAAAGCATCAATCATCTTCCACCTATTAATAGCAAGAACATTAAGTTCACCCCAAAACTATTTGCTCAGTGCATTTAATAATACATTAGCTTTCTCCAGATGGTAGTTGAGTGTGAAATCATAATCTTCTAAATACTCAATCCGCATTCTCTGCTGTAAATTCAAGTATTTCTATGTGAATATATACTTGAGACTCTTATGATCAGAAAACACTTGAAACTTCTCTCCATACAAGTAACACCTCCACAACTTAAGAGCAAAGACCATAACAACAAGCTCTAAGTCGTGAGTGGGATAGTTCTGCTCATGTCTCGATCCATAAGCAACTACCTTGTCTCCCTATTTTAGCACACATCCCAAGCCTCGTAATGAAGCATCGGTGTAAACATCGTATTTTTTCCCACTACTCGAAATAATAAGGACATGAGCTGTTGTCAACCTCTCCTTCAAGGTGTGAAAAGCTTGTTCACATGCTTGAGTCCACAAAAATCTTTCCCCCTTCTTTGTGAGGCGAGTCATTGACATTGCTACTTTTGAGAAGCCTTCCACAAACCTCCGGTAATAGCCTGCTAATCCCACGAAACTACTGATTGAAAAGAAATAATGTCGTTTCCCTACCTCTAAACACCACCCTCAAATATGTAAGGCTTATGTGTGAAGGGAGTGTCACTCTCCCTCGGGATGATGCAAGAGATAGGAGACAACGGAATGTGAACGGTGAGAAATGGATAAACAAAATATGTGTGAAATGAAATGTGAAATGTGCATAAAAGTGCTCCCCAATTGCAAGAAGTCTTTCGTGGTCGTTGTTTTACTTGGAAGAGTATTCCAAGGTCGTCTCCTCAGGGAAGGAAAGGGAGTTTTGTGAAAGCGATTTTGCAAAAGTGAAAAGAAAGTGTAAAATCTTTTGTTTGAGTTTTGTGTTTGGTTTGTAAATGAAAATGCAAGAAAACAAGTGTTGGCTAATCCAAATGATTCATTCCAATAGGAATACCAAATCAACTCAAAGCCTTCCTCCGATTGAGCATAAATGAACGATTGATTTGGGGGAAGCTAGGGACGAGATTGGTGAGTATTTAAGCATAACCTGTGACTAGGCCTATGGGATATCAAAGGCTCACCAACTCATCCACTCTCAACCCCGTCAAACCGAACCATTTGACTCAAAAGGGAGGAATGAAGAAGAGTTGAGATGGAATCCCCAAGAAGAGGTCTTCCCTTGGATTACCCAACTTAAATCTAGCTACTCATGCTAAAATGAAAGACAAGCATAATATAAATGGACATAATGAACAAATGTAGCATGGAACTTAACTAAATGCAAGAAAACATAAACTAAGAAGAAAAATATTCAATACCCATTTTAAGCTAAGAAATGAAGAAAACATGGAAGCAACAATGGTGAAAGTTAAAGTAAAGGATTAAACTTGAAATAGACTTGAACTAAATGACATTAAGGTAATAAAATGAAGATTACAAGAGTATGAAAGCTTACTACAACAACAACCAGTGAAATGGGAGAAGAAAATGCAAAAACAAAATTACTATTCATCATCTTCAACCTTGGAACTATCTCTCTATATCTACTCCCAAGCTTAGGTAGCCAACCCTCCTTGTGCCGAATAATGTTGAATATAATGGAGTGTGGGTCTCTCATTTTCGTGCAAGGTGGTTCCCCTGGTGTTAGAGCCGGCCTTCCCATCCATGGGGCTGAGTTGATTGAGTCTTGAATGCTAGGATAAGCTTAGCCAGCCTCCCCGCTTGCCTTGCTCTTCTCACCCATGCCTCATTAATGTCAAGCCTCCAAAGTCATCCAATAGGGTGTAGGAGGCATGTGGTTGTGTAAGAAAATGTTAGGGAGCAAGTGGGAGAAGAGTAGGTGGGACTCCCAAGCCGCAAAGTTGAGTTGCAGGCGATTCTGGGCTATTTCGGGCATGTCTTCCGGTAGAGTGTGAATGTCTACCGGTAGAGGGCACTCCAGTAGCTTTACCCTACCGGTAGGGTCTATCGGTAGAGTTTTTGCTGTGGACCACCTTCGGTAGAAATAGCATGACTCATGATATAACCGTTGGATTGAGCTGAAATTTTGACACGATATAGAAGACATCCAGATCTACAACTTTCATGTTTTGAAATTTTCCAGATTCTGAGTAGATCATGGTCAAAATGGAGGACAACCGAGGCAGTGCTATACAGTGGCATGGCTGCTGGCGCCTTTGTTCCAAAACACCAATACCTCCTTGATTTCTTCACTTTTAAGCCTCCAATTCTTTATGTATTGTGTCCATGCCATTACCATACAACCAACATAGTTGCAAAGTCCTAAAATCCAACATTTAAGCTATCAAAACATGCAACATCGAGAATTCAACATTATTCATAAAATAGGCTAACACTAAGTAATTAAATGCAAAAGTTGAGTTATGATGAATGTAATGAGGCCATGAAATGTGCAATATTATGTGCTCATCAACTACGTACTTCGGTCACATTCCTTGATGGTTCCCATTTCATCACTACTTCAATCTTTGCGAGGTCAACAACTACACCCTGTTCAAACACAACATGACCAAGGAATTTCACTTCCTTCATCCAAAACTCGCATTTACTCATCTTAGCATACAACTTATGCTCTCTCATTGTCTATAGCTCAATTGAGAGATGACGTTCATGTTCCCCATGTGTCAGAGAATAAATCAATATTTCATCAATAAACACGAACGACATTACCGTACATTCAAAATGACCATACCAGATACGAAAAGTTGTCTTAAGAATATTTTCCTCCTTGATCCGCAGTTGGTGATACCCTCTTGGAGTAATACTTAGAACTCCTCAGCTGATCGAATAAATCATCAATTCGTGGCAACACATGTTATTTCTTCACTGTCACCCGATTCAACCTTCGGTAATTTGTGCATAACCGAAGTATTTCATCATGCTTCTTCATAAAGAGGACCGGGGCTCTCCAAGGTGAAGTGCTTAGACGAATAAACCCAATAGCCAACAGATGGTCCAATTGACTCTTTAGCTCCTTCAACTCCAAAGGTGCCATTCTATAGGGAGCAATGAATATCGGTTCAGTTTTCGGATAAAGATCAATTGTAAACTCAACCTATCTTTGTGGAGGCAACCCAGGTACTTCATCTGGGAAGACATCTGAAAATTCGGATAATATCAATACCACGTCCAATTGCGGTCTATCCCGATCATCTCCCATCAAGCTAGCCAAGAAACTCAAATGCCTCGCCGCCTTAGCTTTCAAGAATCTATTGTCTATGGTAGGAAATGGATGAGAAGAATTTTGATCATTAATAAAGCTGAAAACTACCCCTCCCGGTAATTGAAATGAAATCTGCTTGCGAAAATAATACATTACCGCACGAAAAGTGGACAACAAGTTCATCCCAAATATTATGTCATACCATTTCATGTCTAATGAAATCAAATCTACAATCAATTCTTGTTCCCCAACTCGAAGCACACAACCTCTGCACACCCTTCTAGTATCCAACTGTTCTCCCCGTAGGCATGTTCTAACTTCTCAAAATTCAATACCAAATTGAGAGCAAATGTAGTGCATATGAATGAATAAGTAGCACATGGACTCGAGCCCAAGAATTGTAGAGAAGAACAATACCTTCATCAATTGCATTAGAAACGTCTTCCTCCGGTTGAGTCAAAGCTAACACTCTTCATTGATTAGCGCCGCTTGGGGCTCGAGTTCCTAGCGGTCTTTGTTGTACTGACTGTTGTAGTGGTGACTTGTTTTCTTATACCTATCCTGCTGTCTGTATAGTCTTCTATGGTGAAAAAATCTGGCAACGACTCCGAATATGTCCTAAATCTTCACATGTAAAGCAGGATCGTGGGTCCATTCCTACCCTCTCTAGTGCGCCTCTAACTCCTCAAGCTGTATGAGGTCTCTGTCTAGTCACCTAGTCTGGGTGATGGTAGGGTGCCGCTCTTTGCACTCCACTGCTGCTAGCACTCGTCTTGATCGGACCTCTCCTTGTGAAGTTCTGTCACCTCTGGTTGTTCTCCGTGTCTCACTCCACCAGTGCAGCTCTATCAACTAGATCAATCACCATTGTCCCGGATCTTGAGAGCCATAAACTTCTCCCTAATGGCAGGCCTCAAGCCCTGCTCAAAGCATTTGGCCCTCCCAGCCTCGGTAGATATGAACTCCGTGGCATAGCTAGATAACTCATCAAACTTCCTCTCATACTTAGCTACCGTCATGTTACCCTATCGTAGAGCGAGGTAATATGCAGTCATCTTGTCCCTGACCGATTCAGGAAAATACTTATCTTAGAAGATTTGATCAAATTTCTCCCAAATAAGAGCATATGTGTTCCTCCTTCTCTTCACCGTGTCCATCCAATGATCTGCCTCCCCTTCTAGTAGATATGTAGCTAGGCCGACCCATAAATCCTCGGCCACTCCCATACCATCACAAATTTTCTTCACCTGGTGGATCCATTTATCCTCATCCAAGGAGTTAGAGCTTCCTTGGAAAGTAGGTAGGTGTTGACGTAGAAATTCTCGAAGAACCCTCATATTCTGATTTTTGTTCCCATTGCCCGGCACTTGAGCTAATGGATGAACCCCACTATTATGGTTGTTGTCCTTATTTTGGTATTGTATCAAAGTGGTTAGCTATCGTAAACATTAATAAATGTCATTCATGGTATCGGGAGGTGGTGGTGGTAGGTGTGCTTGGTCACTATGTCCACGTCCTCGTCCACCCTCCATCTTGTACATAAATTCACAATTTAGTTTCCTTGATATACAAGACATAGTTAGGATGTCTTGATTTAAGCCTATGACTTGAATAAAATTTCAATCAACAATTTCATTTAACCTAATCCTACCTCTCTAGTGGTAATCCATAACCTATAGCTCCCATGTAAGACCTAATTTCTAGGCTCTGATATCAAAACTTGTAACAACCCAAACTACACCTTGGACGACATTACTGTCTAAAACTATTCACATCATGAGAGTAACTAATAAAATCTATCAATAAAGAAAATTCTTATTCACCATACATGATATAGGCATCCTCAAAAGAATATGTCAAATCATGATCATCATGTCCAAAAGACTATGCCAAACTATGACATTTACATTCAAAAGAATTAAATGTATCTTGCAACGGAATAACTAAAAAATATTAGACATTACATTGTCTCAAAATAGATTCCAAGTGTAGAACATAAGAGCATGTAGCTCTAAACATTCATTTCGGAATCCACGTTTCCCTCTAATGGAGCTTCCCAATGTGCTAGCTCATCAACCTTGAGCTCCTCCTCTAGGCTTTAGTCTAAAAGGGATATGATTGTAGGTGAACACTAAGCTCTGTAGGAAAAACCTTCCAAACTCAAACAAGGTTTAGAAAACATATAAAACAAGTCGGTCTCATTTTGTAAATATCATATATCAATTTTTTTGAAAGAAAATAGGGACATTTCAATGGATCTCAAGTTTACACAATAGCAATAATTAAATGAACATTAAAATAAATTTTACAACAATAAGCTATTCCAATATTAAACCACTCCAACAAAAGGTCATTTCAACAATAAATCATTTCCCACATTTGTACAAGGACACAACCCACCATATATAATCAACCACAATATGTATCTGTATCTCAAGTTTGATGTAAGATATCACATGAATAAACACATCAAGAATATCTTGGCCCACACATACACACCCAAATCCTCACAAGGATTTCCAACCTTTAGGAAGGGCGTATACCTACTCATGGCAGTGACGAATTGATTGTTGAAAACGTTTGTTGTTTCCTATACTCCTAACATGAACCCTCAAATATATTTATGGCTTATGTGTGTGGGTGAGTGTCACTCTCACTCGGATTCATGCAAGAGATAGGACAACGGAATGGTGGAAATGAAATGAACAAAATGTGTGAAATGTGAACAAAAGTCCTCCCCAATCGCAAGGAGTCTTTTGAATGTCGGTGTTTTACTTGGAAGTATTCCAAGGTCATCTCCTCAGCGAAGGAAGGTTGAGTTGTGTGAAGGTGATTTTGTTGCAAAAGAAAAAATGTAAAATCTTTTGTTTGAGTTTTGGAGAGTTATGTGTTCTTAAGGAAAATGCAAGAAAACAAGTGTTGGCTCATCCAAGAGGTCACTCCAATGAGAATGCCCAATCAACTCGAAACCTTCCTCCGATGGTTTATAGATAAACGATTGATTCGTGGGAAGCTAGGGATGAAATGGTGAGGATCCAAGCATAAACCGTGATTAGGCCTACGGAATATCAAAGACTCACCATCACATCCACTCTTAACCCAGTCAAATCGAACCACCGTACACCAAGAGAGGAAAGAAAAAGAGTTAAAATGGAATCCTCAAAGGGAGGTCTCCCTTGGATTATCCAACTTAAAATCTAGCTACTCATGATAAAATGAAAGACAAGTATAATGTAAATGGTCATAATTAAGAAAGGAACCTTAGAACGTAACTTAAAGCAATAAAACTTAAACTATGAAGAAAAATATGCAATACCCATTTTAAAGCTAGAAAATGAAGAAAACTTAAATACAACAATGGTAAAATCTACAAGGCATAACTAAACTTGCAAAGCATTAGCAATAAATGACATTAAAGAGAATAAAAGAGGCTTACAAGAGATTACAAGTGAAATGAATGGAAGAAATACAAAAATTTAAACTATGTCACTATTCATCATCTTCCTCTACTCCTAAGCTTATGTAGCCACACCCTTGAATATGCCGAATAATCCTGAGATATATGGAGTGTGTGTCCTCAATTTTCGTCCATGAGAGTCCCTAACATATGTGTGCAGGCCTCCCATCCATAGGGGGTTGAATTGATGGCCCTTGACAGGCTAGGAAGAGCATAGCCTGCACCCCTCAAGGCAGCCCATACCTCTCCCATCCTCCATCAATGCCAAGCCTTCAAAGTCTTCCAAATGTGTAAGGGAGACATATAAATGTGTAAGGAAATGTTGGGGAGTAAGTGGGAGAAGTGTAGGTGGGACCCCCAAGCAAGTGGAGTTGAGTTGCAGACGGTTCGGGGAAGCTTCAGGGGAGAGTACCGGTACGGTTTAGCTACTGGAGTTCGGCGTACCGGTACAGTTTAGCTACTGGAGTAATGTGTACCGGTACGTGTACCGGTACTGTTCCTTCTCTCCTCTGGACCAATTTTTGTAGAATCGGCATAACTTTTGATCCAACAGTTGGATTGAGCTGAAATTTTGACACGATACAGAAGACATCCAGATCTACAATTGTCATGTTTTGAATTTTTTCATATTCAAAGTGGATCATGGTCAAAATGGAGGAAAACCGAGTCTCTGCTTCCAAAAGATGTGGCAGTTGGTGCCTTTGTTCCCAAACACCAAAACGTCCTTGATTTCTTCACTTTTAAACCTCCAAATCTTCATGTATTGTGTCCATGCCTTCACCACACATCCATCATAATTGCAAGGTCCTAAAAACAATGATTTAAGCTATAAATGCATGCAACATCGAAACTTCAACATTATTCATAAAATTTGCTAACTCCAAGTACTTAGACGCAAAAGTTGAGTTAATAATGCATGTAATGAGGGCTTCAAATATCCAATATTATGCACTCATCACGAATCCAACCAAAGAATAGTATACTAACCCTCATCCTCAGTACTCGTGAGTGAATAGTGGTTTGGTCCTCACATGAGGACCATAGGCTACCACCCTACCTTCCTGCATCACACATAACCTAATCCCTCTCATGAAGCATCACAATAAACGGTATAGCCAATACCACCCTCAGGTATAATCAGGACAGGTGCTAAAGTCAACCTCTTCTTCAGCTCCTGAAATGAATGATCACAATCATATGCCTACTCAAATTAATGCCCTTCTGCATCAGACGAGCCATCAGCGCAGCAAGAAAAGAAAACCCCTCTATAAACCGATGGTAGTACCTTGCTAATCCTAAGAAACTCCAAATCTCAAACACACTATTCAGCCTCTTCTAACTCATAACATCGTCAATCTTAGAAGGATCCATATATACCCCAAAAACTGACACAATAAAGCCTAGAAACTGCACCTCCTAAAGCTAAAACTCACACTACAAGTACATAGGGAATAAACGGTGTTCCCTCAATAAACGGTGTTCCCTCAATAAACGGCATCACATTTTCAGTCTGCAGGTGAAAGGCATGATCATCCTTAGAAGGTGAATAAATTAAAATATCATCATCAAACACCACAACAAACGTATCTAAATAAGGACTGAAAATGTGATGCATCAAGTCCATGAATGTCGTCGGGGCATTCGTCACATCAAATGGCATAACCACGAATTCATAATGGCCATAATGAGTGCGAAAAGTTGTCTTCATCACATTCTCCTCTCGTACTCTCAATAGATGATACATCGATCTACGATCAATCTTTAAGAAAAATCTCGAACCCCTAAGTTGATCAAACAAGTCATCTATCCTCGGCAACGGGTATTTGTTCTAGATAGTGACCTAGTTCAGCCTCTTATAGTCGACACACAAACATAATGTCTCTTCCTTCTTCTTCACAAATAGTGTCGAAGCACCCCATGGAGAAGTACTAGGACGAATAAAATTCTTACCCTACAAATCAATCAACTACTCCACCAGCTCTCTCAACTCAACTAGAGCCATACAATAAGGTGGAATGGAAATAGGCATAGTGCCTGGGATAAGCTCTATTGTGAACTATATCTCTCATCTTGGCAGTAGACTAGTCAAGTCATTCAGGAAGACATCTGAAAACTCATCCACTACGGGTGGTAACACTCTCTATAGTCTCACCCCCATCTACTACCAAACTAGCCAGCATGTAACTATCACCTCCCCAACTCCTCGAGTCATACAAGGGTGGAACTAAGAAATCTCCACGATCTCCCATGAAATAAAAGCTATCTCCCTCAAGAGTACACACTATCACTCTCCCCCTATAGCAATTTATACTCACCCGAAAAGTAAACAACCAATCCATCCCCAAAATAATATCAACACCAGACATGTCAAGTAGCATGAAATCAAAATAAAGGATGCGATTAGCAATCTCTATCGGTCAATCTCTACAGATTCTCGTCAATATCAAACTACCCCCATCTGGGGTGTCAACATGCAATAGAGGATCTAACTAATCTATGTCCAACTCTAATGTCATGACAAGCATGGTAGATATGAATGAATGAGATGCACCCGAGTCTATCAGTACACTAGCCTGTGAACTAAACACAAGGAATGCACCTCTAACCACTGAAGGTCCAGAAGTAGATGTTTTTAGTGTGGCCACTACATAAATATGACCCTGAGTAGACTAGCCCTGCCTAACTTTTCATGCAATGAATAATTTCTTTACTCCATATTTCTATCCATTCAAAGGCTTACCATGTCATTTTCAGTCAATCTTCAAGCAAAGTCATCTAATATAATTCATCAATTATTGCGCCACAATCTTCCAATCATATTTTTTTTGAATAATTTTTAAAACCCAATTGTACAAAAATTAAGTCAACACTTAACATTTAATTTTTTAACCCAAAGCAACACTATCCAACTATTCATACTAATTCTAGACCACTATTAATAACCTCATATAAATGATCATATAACAATCTCCAATCCACTCATAAGCAAAATCACAATTTGTACTCTTATTCCAAAATCGACACAAATACTTATTCATTTTATCATGCACCTCCAATTGATTGTATTTGAGCATTGTACTATTTTATAGTCATTTTGTCGCCCTAATGGAAGACATATCTAACTCAAAGTTTTCACCATAAAATCAAAATTTTCAATCTTTCCGCAATTCTTAACATCTCTATCAATTTCAATAACTTCACCTAACCAAAATTATATAAAGGAAGCCATAGTTGACCTTATCTCCAAGCAACAAAATTGAATTACCACACATATTTGACTTCACAAATTAAAACAACTAAGGGACGAAAAAAATAATGAAAATTAACATAACCTAAAAAAAATTATAACATCATAAATCATCATACCTTGAAGTCTTTTTACTTTTATAGATTCTCAGAAAAAATACACTAATATTCTCTATGACAAGAAAATCTCATAACGTAAAAATAATTCATTTGTCACCACACATGTCTCCTAACTATCTCCAATCTTAGTGTACCCATTTTCCTACAACTCTTATGTAAGATCTAATCCCTAAGCTCTGATACCAAGTTGTCATGCCCCAAGTTTTCACAAACTCAGGGAGTGAGTGAAAAGGAATAAGAAAAGTAAATGAAAGGTCATTTGGTTGGATAAATTGATTTTTCATTCATTTCCCACGTTTTTTCATTTTTCTCCCAAAGTTTATCAAGCCACTTTTCTTCAAAAAAATTTACCCTATTTTTTCAAGGTTTCTAAACCTCCCTCTTAATATCCTTCCCACCTATTTAAAAGGTTTTTTACACACTTAACAAGTCTTTTAATTTTATTCATAAAATTTTGGCATAACCTCCTTTGTTTTTCAAATCTTTTTCCCACCTAATATTCACAATAATTCATATGCATAAGTACATCACAACCCACTCTCACTCGGTAGCCACAATCCATGTAAATTAAACATTCGTCCCTTGTTCTCAACATACACATCTAGTTGTCTCAATATACACATATGATACTTATTAAATAAAGATTTCCCACATATTAAATAAAGATTTCACTTTTACACTTTAAAATGGCCGAAGACCAATGTCCAATACTTTTTCAAACAAAAATACAAGTCATTTGGTGTAAAACCCGGAAAAATTTGATTTTTTTCTAAGTAAGGGCAAAATGTTCATTTTGCTACTATAATGCAGAATTAAAATGCGTGTTCTCTAGAGCTGGTATGGTACAAAAGACTTCGCAGTTGGAGTCAAATTACGAATTCTAGTCACCCAGACGAATTTTGTCAAATTCTGAGTTAGTCAAGTTTTTGCACGTTTAAGACGACTATGTGGCAAATGACCCCACAAAGGTCCTCACAAATAAATTTTATATAATTTATGTATAATAAGATAAAATTTTAAATAAAATTAATTTGAACTTAAATTGGGATCAAATAAATCGTTTCGATCGAAAACGGACCCAGATAAGTAGGGGACACTTGACGTGATTTGAGCCAAGTCGTGGAAATTATTGAAAGGGGCTAAAATTAGATATTTTGCACAAAATATCCCCATTAATCAGATGTTCACACGTTGGAGAAGAGAGAAGAGAGAGAAAAAAGAGAAAGATTAGATCTACAAGCTTTCTCTGTCGATTCTCGGAGTTCCGTCGATCGGATTCTATCGAACCAAGATGTAAAGTCACTCTCCTCGACAAAGGGTAGGAGGTGTTCTTGAAGCTCTTGCTTTCATCTCATGCTCCAAGAGACAATGTTTCTCCTACTTGGGTTCATTCCTAACCTAGAATATCTATAAGGGATGGTTGGGGTATGTGGTTATGTATAAAACTTTTTATAGTTATGGAAATGAGAAAAAGAGCATAGAAATGATGTAAATGATTTCTAGCTTGAATTTGATAAATAGAAGTTTCTTGAGTACTTTCTTGAAACTTGGGACTATGTGAACAAATTTGTGGGTTTACATTAATATTGCATTGAATGTGTTTGATAAAATGCGTTGAGTGATTGAAAATTATTGTTTTGATTAAATTGAAATAACATGCTTGAGTTGAGTTATGTGATAACTTGTGAAAATTATATGCTTATTGATATATTGAACATAATGATGATTTGTGGAAGTTATATGCACATGATATACATTTCCGTGGAATATGGTGATAAGTGATAAATGTTGCTCATGTGGCATTCATTATATGGGACATGACATGGATAAGCAATGGTTCATTACATTGCATTTTCATGGAATATCTCATCACATAGGTGTGTGCATGGTTATCGTCAATACCATACTTGGTGATTGACAGAAGACTTGGAAAAGTTGGGCCGAAGGCTTAGCTGAGTCGTATGAAAGCATGATAAATTAGGTTTGGGGTTAGCAAGAAGGGGCTAGAAGATCTCTCGAGTGAGAGACCTGGGGATTGGATACGCACTTCGTTGGTACAAGAGCCCATAAAATGTGTCAGTGTACGCCGAACCGTTGGTAAAAGTCCATGAATTTCGTGTCGATTGGGTGCCGTTGGTTTAATTCCATGAATATCCAATCCCAAGAAAGACCCTAGATTTATAAACGTCATTTGATGCGTAACATGGATGACAGGTTCATACACATTAACACTTACATGTGTTAAGGAGCCGGGAAGGGCTCGAATTGAGTTCATGAATGAGTCTCACCTCATTGCATGACATGTCATAAAAGATTCCATCATTGAGTTGCATATACTTGATTGAAATTATTGTGGATAATTGAATGTTGCATGTGAGCATTCCATGTGCATCTAGGTGGAGAGTAGCCTCTATAGAAAATATTCTACTGAGCGTGGCTCACCCTATATGGGAGCACATTTTAGGTGTGGCCCACACGTCGGTGGACGAATCTCATTCAGACCATCAAGGGTGAGGGGCCGACTTGTGGCCTTTAACCTTGAATTTTTGTACAACATTCATTAAAACTATGTTTCAGCATGTATAAATATGAAATACTTGTAGTAGTACTTGTATAGATCATGTATAATGTTGAAAAGTTCATTATACATGTTTGGGATAATTTTGGAAAGGTTTGAAATGGATTGAAATTTGGAAAACAAAGGTACATACATTTTGGAATTGGGTTGACGTTTGAATGCCAGTCCACGTTCGAACGTGGGGAGCTTAAAATGCAAAAATACTTGGAGCACTTGATGTTCAAAGTCGAAGCTACGTTCGAATGTAAAGCAGACGTTCGAACGCCAATTAATGTTCGAACGTGAATCTGAAATTAAACTTTTAAGATTCCTGCCCTATGCTTTCTGGCTTGGGTTTCTTTGGTTCAAAGGTCAAATATGGACCTCAAATGAGTTATATTGGGATATATTGGACCCCGGTTGATTTAAATGGTAGCATGTACATGGGTTGGACATGTGGGTCATAATCTCGACTTAAGGGATGATATTGATTGATATTTGATGTAATGTCGGATTGTGCGACACTCATTGGTATTTCAGTCGGTTGACGGGTGGTCAACGGTCAATAAAGGACCCCAGAATTTTGTGGTGTCTCAACTTGGTATCAGAGCATAGGTATACGAATTACCTAGGATTGATGGGCATTGATTCTAGACCATTGCATTCATTGTGCATTTCATGTTATATGTTTTACTTGCTACATGTTATGTGCTATGAGTTATGTCAATTATTTGCATGATGAATGTGCATGGTGAATGGTATTCTAATCCTAGTGTTTAGAAAATATTACATTGGGTTCGGAAAAAAAAAAGAGATGAACGGGATAGTTCAAGGTTTAAATGTCTACTAGTTTGTGACATACGCTCTACTAGTGAGACAATAAGAAAATTCTCAGTTTAAAATGTTGATCCCTATCTTGGGATACTATGTGAGGCTTTATAGTTATCTAATTTGGGTGTAGATGGAAAATAGAGGAAGGGGATACCGAGGCGGTGGGTGGAAGCTTCACGATCCACCCCCATTAGCCCACGAGTACTGTCATTGATCAGATTTGGGGTTTTACACCACAGGATCTATACCCTCATAATACATAGCACCAAGTGCTCAACCCACACTATGCTTCCAAGGATTGATGTATGTCAAGATGCCTTGATTTTTCTCAATGTAAATTTCATGGAACATTTCATCAACGCATGACGTATAACTAAAAATGTGCCTCATTCATAAAGTAAAGCATAACTTCAAATTCATAACACTTTGTCTGCATGAAAGTGAGGCAAAATTCATTGAATTAAACATATGACCAAGCTTCATATTTATTACTTTCACAATTTCTCAAAAAAACTACAAACACAAACTACCAACTCATAGGCAAGTCTCAAGTACCAGGAGCTTAATATGTAATATGATGTCCCACGAATGGGTTAGCTCAACTGCTGGTATGAAAAAATACTAATGCTAGGAACAAACTTAAGGCTTGACATGTGCAAGTGTACATTTTAAAAGCTATAACCACATAGTCCCTTAATGCTATGCAATGTCAATATGCATGACACACCCATGCAACTCTATGTCACCTTTATCTGGCTTCATGGTCCACCCCGTTAGCCCGCGAGCATTGTCATTGACCAGATTTGGGGTTTTTCGCCACAGGATCTATACCCTCATAATGAATAGCACCAAGTGCTCAACACTATGTTTCCAAGGATTTATGTATGCCAAGATGCCTAGATTTTTCACAATGTAAATTTCATGGAACATTTCATCAACACACGAGGTATAACTTAAAATGTGCCACATTCATAAAGTAAATCATAACTACAAATTCACAACACTTTGTTGACATAAATGTGAGGCACAATTCATTGAATTATACAAATGATCAAGCTTCATATTTATTAATTTCACAATTTCTCAAAGAAACTACAAACACACAACCTACTAACTCATGGAATTAATCATAACTCTCAAACCACAAGAGTTTTTCTACGTGAATATAAGCTAGAATATATTAATCAAACACATAAGCAAGGTACATCGTTATCATAGTAACAAATAGTCAAGAAACTCAAAGAACGCAAAAGTACTTAAAATACTACCCTAAGTTTTCAAAGAAACTACCACCTAAGTGATTTTCTTACATCAAGTAAACACCTAAATCATTCAATCAACACATAGGAAGGCAATAAAACTTACATCTATTCCCAACTTAGCAAAATATCACACCTAAAATAGTTTTTCTCAAACCAAGGGAGTTGTGTTCGCTGCACAACCAAAATGATCAGTGAGAATGTAGCACTTGTTGAGAAGAACAACTTCTTAGAAGGAAGTTTTGCCAGAATCTAGGCCTATGAGTGAGTTTTGGTGGCTTGAAGATTGAAGAACCTAGGATTTTTTTTCATTTTTTCTCTACGAACGTGTACTTCCCCTTCCCAGACCAAAAAATGATATTTTTACACTAAAGCAGGTTATATTTATAGTGGAGGGGTAGAGATGTAAAATGACCCTTTTACCCTTGATGATCTGGGACCTTGTTACACTATAACCCATCCCAAAATGCCTCAATTCAAAATTTTATTTTAACTAAATTTCTTAAAATTAGTTTAAATGACAATTTTCATAAAAAAATATTTTCGCTAGTTGTCGGTCCCACCTAGGCCACAGGGATACTTTATTGTTCAATTTTTGAAACTATTTTTATTTAGGCTCAAATTCATACAGTAAGTGTATTTTAACATTATAAACATATTTATCTTGTATGGCATCCTCAAATTATACTTCTAAACATGACCAACACCTTAATGAGGCATATGTAGTTCCATATTGGCAAATGGTGCATTAATAGTGTCCTATCGACAAATGGTGCATGAGTAGTGCCCTACCAAAAAATCTTAGAATTCCATCTCTTCTCTAGGGAAGAAATTCAATCCACAATAGAACACATAGGAAAGTTCCCTTTTTAGTGTGAGGAGGTTGAACACAACGAAAATTTAAAAATGAAATTATTCCCACAATCACTTACAAAAATTACTTTCGCTTGGTTCATTAACTTGCCTGCTAATTCAATTCAAACATGGCAAGAGATGGAGGAGTAGGTTTATGCTCAATTTTCATAAACGAACCATAAGTCTCGATAGTAGATTTTTCTAGATTAAGACACAAATCAAACAAATCGGTAGAATAGTACATCAACATATTTAAAAAGGTTATACACAAATGTCATGTTTACTTGCCTGAAGTAGAACTGGTGAAATTGACACAAAATGGCTTAGACTTTGTGTTATGAAAGAAAATCGAGGGAATGGAGTTCAAAGACCTATTTAAATTCTCATTCATGGCTATTAGGTATGATATGTTGCTTAAAGAAGAACAGTAGATGAAAAATAGTTCATTTGGAACTTATTTCCCAAACTTTGGCGGAGAAGTTGAAATAGACCTGACACAAATTATTGGGAGATAACCAATCATGTGTGATCCATTGACAAAGATGGAAAGGCATGTCAACATGCCATCTAATTATCCTTTTAAGAAGGATACCCCTAGACTTTTAGACAGTATTCATTTAACCTATCGATGGCTAATGCTCTTTGATGAGATGTTCAACCAGAACTTCATCGTCTTGTCACAGGGACATAGTATCCCACCAAAAAAAGATAGGAAAGGAAAGGAATGCTATAAATGACATAATTCCTTCAAGCACTCAACTAAGAATAGTATTTCCTTTAGAAATCAAGTGCAAGACTAAATTCAAAAAGGGATGCTTAAATATGCCACCAAAGAGGAATAAATCATAAAAGAAGAAGTAAATGTTAAGATGACTTGTGTTAACATGTAGGAAGGCAAAAAGGCTATTAGTTCTGTGGTTGGCACGGGGAAGGATTGTTCACAAGAAGAGGATCCCAATGCATAATAGGCTTGACCCCAACAAGGAATAGCCATTGGTGATATGCTTCTAATGTGCTAAGAAAATAGTCAAACCAAATGCAGTCTCATTGGATGATATAGTAAGAGAGTTCACTGATAAGGAACTTGAATTTAGCAACAGAGATGAAGGAAATATGCAAATCTATAATGGCTATGAAAAAATTTTCAATGGTGCGGACCCAGACATCTTTCCAATCAAATAGAGATATCAGTCTGGTCCCCATTATCTCTCTGAAATTAGGAGGGATGCAAGGGATAGTAAGCACCAAGGAAAAAGAGGATAAACACAAGAAACAGACCATTCTGCTAGACCATCGATTATGTAAACCCCCACATGTTACTATTAATAGAATAATAATAGAATTATCAGTAATTTAATATGTGTAATGGTGGAGAAATGAACCATATAGGTTATAACTGTAGGAAATGCTAATATTGTAAATAATAGTTAAAGCTGAGTTGTCGCTTGTAAACATAGGGTATCGTTTGCAATAGAACTTATACTACTAGACTAATGCACAAATGTAGGTAGTATAAGTTTGGGTTGGTTTTGGAAGGGTTTGGAATGAATTGGAAATGAAAAACAGATAAAATAGGCAAAATTGGGCAAACCATACCGGTATTGTACTGTACTGGTACCTCGAGGTCCAGGGAGTTTGCCGTACCGATACAGTGTACCGGTACTACTAGAAGAGATCTGACTTTTTAAAGTCGTGATTTGTGGTCCATTTTCGCCCTATAAATACATTAGGACGCTTCCTCTAGTCCCATTTCAGCACCTCTAACCCTAGAAAATACTAGAAAGGAAGAGAAAAACACAAGATTTAAGGGGATTTGCACCGTGGATTGGATCAAAAACCTAGTTTCAAGAACACAAGGTAGGGGTTTCTTCTCATTCTCTTACATTGAGTCTATGGGCTTATGTCTATATGTATTCTTTTAACTATAAATCTCCTAGGTATGTTATGAAATCATTCTCTCTTAGTATTCTATAAAATATTACCTTTTTTAAAACAAATATATGGTGAAATAGCCATTAAATCCGTTCCCTTGCTTTAAAACCCTTATTTTTGAGAAATATGGATTTTCCTCTTAATGTTCACTTGTTCTTGAACTCAAAACTTTATCCCTTCGTATTGAACAATAAATGATGTGGTTGAGGATCTCTTGCCTGGTTTTCTTAAAATTGTGTTACCGAAATAATATTTGTGAAAAATTTGAGGATTTTGGAAATTTGTTTGTGATTTGTGAAAATTGGTTTGGATTGTATATCTTGTATAATTGTTTGGATGACTATGGGTGGGCGAGTTGGATTTTCGTTGGCGTCACTCTGATATAAGGCCTTCTTAGGAGGTTCTTTGTAAGGATGCCTGAGGAACAAAACCTTGAGGGTGAGAGGTTCCTGGTAAGGATGCTCTTGCCAAAGAGGGCAATATTATACCATGTGTGGGCCAAGAGAATTTAGATGTGTTGATTCATGTGATTTTCATACATCATTCTTGAGATACACAAATATGTATTGTTGATTGTTGTTTATTGTCCAAACAGTGGATTGAGATCCATGGTGGTTATGATTTATTGTGGAAATGGTTTCCAATAAGAACTTGTGGAATTAGGGGATTCTATAAGAACTTGTTGGAAATAGTTTAATGATGGAATAGTTTACTATTTAGAAATTGGTTTTACTCTTCATTTAATTTATTGCTTTTGCTTAAACTTGAGATCCATTGAAATGTCACAGTTTTCTCCTCAAAATTGATATGATACTTATGAAATGAGACCGACTCATTTTATATGTTTTCTAAACCTTGTTTGACTTTGGGAGGATTTTCCTACAGAGCTTAGTCCTCACCCTCTACAAATAATTTCTACTTTCATATTTCTGTTAGAGGAAGAGCTTGGAATAGATGAGCAAGTAACTTAGGAAGCTCAAGTCAATGGGCAGGTAGATCCGGAGGGGGATGTCTAGACTGTGCTTTTCGATTCTACACTAGGAGACACCTTTTGAGATCATGCTCATGTTAGTATTTGGTATTCTGTTGCACGATTTGGTTGGATTCTTTTGGGTGTAAATGCCTTAACTTGACATATTCTTTTAGGATAATGTTGTAAATATTTGATATGATGAATGAAATTTTCTTTATTGATAGATTTATTTAGTTGCTCTCATGATGTGAATAATTTTAGCTAGTAATGTCACGCAATGTATATTTTGGGGCGTTACAGATTACCAAAGCAACTGTGTGGCAAATGACCAAGAAACAAGAATGCCAAGAGTAGCAGTCTTAGAAGAGAAAAGGGAGATTTGAGATCATTTAGGAGTGTGGATCAAGAACAGTGAATCCCCCAGAAGTGACATTTGTCAACTTCAATGCCCTTTGCCGACACAATGTGGCCCAACACGATTCCTTCTGTCACCATAAAGTGACATTTTTTTTCAATTCAATACAAGATCCTTTTCTTTACATCTCTCCAATACTCTCTCTAAGTTCTCCAAGCATCCGTCGAAGGAATCACCAAAAACAAAAAAAATCATCCATGAACACCTCCACAATCTTTTCCACCAAATCGCTAAAGATCCCCATCATGCACAGTTGAAAAGTCCCCGGGGCATTGCATAGTCCGAATGAAATACGACGATAGGTGAAGGTACGATATGGGCAGGTGAACGTTGTCTTCTCTTGGTCCTCCAATGCTATCTCAATCTGATTGTAGCCAGAGTACCCATCTTAGAAACAATAGAATAGGTGCTTTATGAGCACATAATATTGCACATTTCATGGCCTCATTACATTCATTATAACTCAACTTTTGCATTTAATTACTTAGTGTTAGCTTATTTTATGAATAATGTTGAATTCTCGATGTTGCATGTTTTGATAGCTTAAATGTTGGATTTTAGGACCTTGAAACTATGTTGGATGTGTGGTAATGGCATGGACACAATACATGAAGAATTGGAGGCTTAAAAGTAAAGAAATCAAGGAAGTATTGGTGTTTTGGAACAAAGGCACCAGCTGCCACATTACTAGGAAGCACTGCCTCGGTTCTCCTCCATTTTGACCATGATCTACTCATAATATGGAAAAGTTCCAAACATAAAAGTTGTAGATCTGGATGTCTTCTGTATTGTGGCAGAGTTATGTCATTTATACCGAAGGTGGTCTAGTGTAGAAAAATAGTACTGATACCGGTACCTAGTACCGGTACCACGAACCTTCTGGCCGAAAAACAGTCTGTAACTCAACTTTGAGGCTTGGGGGTCCCACCTACATTTCTCCCACTTGCCCCCCAACATTTCCTGACACAAGAGCACGCCTCCCTTACACATTTGGAAGACTTTGAAGGCTTGACATTTAATAGAGGATGTGAGAGAAATGGCGAGACATCTGAGTTGCAGGCTAGCTCTGTCCTAGCCTGTGTGACCCATCAAAATCACCTACCATTGATGGGTGGCCTTTCACACAGACCCTAGGGACCCTCATGGACGTTTTTGGCAAGGCATACACTCCATATATACAACAATATTCAACATTTGGTGAGGGTGGCTACCTAAGCTAAGGAGTAGATATAGAAAGCTCCAAGGAGGAAGACAATGAATAGTGTAATGTAAATTTCATTTTTGCTTGTTCTTCACCATTTTCATTACTGTAAGACTTGTGTAAGCTTCCTTATTTACTTTCAATATCATTTAATTCCATTGCTTTGCAAGTTTAGTTTAGTTTCTTAGCTTTCACCATTTATGTTTTCAAGTTTTCTTCAATTCTTAGTTTAAAATGGGTATTGAATATTTTTCTTCTTAGTTTATGTTTTCTTGCATTTAGTTAAGTTCCATGCTTCATTTCTTCATTATGTCCATTTATATTATGCTTGTCTTTCATTTCATCATGAGTAGCTAGATTTTAAGTTGGTTAATCCAAGGGAATACCTCCTCTTGGGGATTCCATTTCAACTCTTCTTCATTCCTCCCTTTTGAGTCAAATGGTTCGGTTTGATGGGGTTGAGAGTGGATGAGTTCGTGAGCCTTTGATATCCCGTAGGCCTAGTCACGGGTTATGCTTAGATACTCACCAATCTCGTCCCTAGCTTCACTCGAATCAATCGTTCATTCATGCTCAATTGGAGGAAGGCTTTGAATTGATTTGGTATTTTCATTGGAATGAATCCTTTGGATTATCCAACACTTGTTTTCTTGCATTTTCATTTGCAAACCAAACACAAAACTCAAATACAAGATTTTACACTTTCTTTTCACTTTTACAAAATCACTTTCATAAAACTCCCTTTCCTTTCCTGAGGAGATGACCTTGGAATACTCTTCCAAGTAAAACACGACACACGAAAGACTCCTTGCGATTGGGGAGCGCTTTTGTGCACATTCCACATTTCATTTCACACATATTTTATTCATCCATTTCCCACCATTCACATTCGTTGTTGCCTAATCTCTTGTATCATCCCGAGGGAGAGTGACACTGCCTTAATCCTATAAGCCATACACACATTTGAGGGTGGTGTTGAGAGGTTAGGAACAACAACCTATTTCCAATCAATCATTTTGGCGCCGTTGCCGGGAAAGGTTAAGCGTCGAGTCGAGGGTGATTGTGGATGGCATGGCAAGTCTCGTGATTTTCATCACGGGCCAAGGTATGTTGTTTCATTTGTAAATATTTTGTTTTAGTTTGTGTTTTTTTTTATGTCTTATAATTTTTATGAAAATGTATCAAATGCCTCTTATTATGAAAATGTGTGTGAAATTTGCAATGAGTATGGGCATGTTACTAGTGAGTGCCCAAGAATGGCCTCTTATTTTAAAAATGTTTGCAAGATTTGTGGTAAATTTGGACACATCACTAGTGAGTGCCCTATAAATGCCCCTTATTTTGGAAACGTTTGCGAAATTTGTGGCGAGAATGGACACCTCATTAATGAATGCCCATTAAATTATTCGGTTCAACCCTTTGAATGCGAAGGTTCAAATTCAAATTTGGCCTCCGAAAATTTTTACCCCAACCATTATGTTACACCGAGTCATCCGAGTCATGGTTGGGAGAATGAACCGTATAATTTTTCATCCAATCTCACACCACCAAATGAATTCTCCCACTATCCAACATATGAGTACTCAACTGAACAAGCATTGGAAAATACTTTTTATGAGTTTATGCAATACCAAATGGAATTCAATGCCCAAGTAGCCCAACAAATTTCTAAAATTAGAGATCAACTTAATACATTGACCAATGCTATAATTATGCATGATGAACAACATTTTGAGCATAGTCAATGTATTGAGTGTGATCTTCCCAATGAATTGCATATTGATGTTGAATCTCCCACCACTCTTGATTGTGAAAAGTTTAATGAAGATATTATCTCACATGAGACTAATGAGCCCAAGGTCATTTTTCCATCTAAGAGTGGTGTTGAGATTCACATTTCTCAACTTGGGAAGGGCTTTGCAATGGAGTCAAGTGTTGAAACTTGTAAAGAGGAATTATATACTCCATTGTTGGTATTGTATAGACTTGCCTACACGTCTTTTTGGTCGAGATTTTTGATTTCTTATCCCTTGTATTGTTGAATAAATTGGTTAGAAAGGGCATTGATGCAACAAAAAAATTTTAAAATCAAAAAAATTCATGGGCGCAAGCTCATATCCGAATTGAAGCCGGATTGACATGAGCCCTTGTTGTTTTATTTCCATGTACATAGTAGTTAGATTTCTTTTATTGTTATATTTTTATTTTCATAACTTTGTAGTGTAGATTTTAACATGAAGTTTGTTTACTTCTCTCTAATTTGGACTCATTTCACTTGAGCATCATTGTAGAAAATCTTATTGGGTATCATGTTCTAGTCTAAGTTGGGTGGTGTAAATAAGCTTTGTGTGTTTCATTTTCTCTTTTATGTTTATAAAAAAAAA
>CM042185.1:20130925-20148142 GCA_023539305.1 Ilex asprella | reverse complement strand
GGGGAGCGCTTTTGTGCACATTCCACATTTCATTTCACACATATTTTATTCATCCATTTCCCACCATTCACATTCGTTGTTGCCTAATCTCTTGTATCATCCCGAGGGAGAGTGACACTACCTTAATCCTATAAGCCATACACACATTTGAGGGTGGTGTTGAGAGGTTAGGAACAACAACCTATTTCCAATCAATCAGTGCTCTACTACCCTTTCCAAAACTTGATCTAGAAATGGCATTGGAAAGTGATCTTTTCTTGTATACGAATTGAGTTTTCGGTAGTCAATGCAAACTCTCCATCCGGTTATGATTCTTGCCGGTATGAGTTTATTTTCCTCATCCTCCACTACCGTGACTCCCGATTTCTTTGGTACTACTTGTGTGGGACTTACCCATTTGCTATCGGCGATCGGAAAGATGATGCCCACATCAAGTAGTTTTAAAACCTCCTCCTTCACCACTTCCTTCATGTTGGGATTTAATATTCTTTGAGGTTGTCGGAAGGGTTTGGCATCCTCCTTAAGGTAGATACGATGGGTGCAAATCATAGGGTTAATCCCCTTTATGTTTGCGATAGTCCACCCAATTGCTCCTTTGCGCCTCCTCAACAAGTCCTAAAGTTTTTCTTCTTGTTCCTCCTTCAAGGTTGAGCTTATGACTACTAGGAATGTCTCTCCTTCGCCAAGATAGGCATATTCAAATCGAGAGGGCAACGACTTCAATTCCAGCTTTGGCTTTTGTTCATCTGGCGGGAAAATTTTTCTTTCTTGCTTGGGTAACTCCTCAAAAATGGGGATCCAACTTCCGATCTCCTTCAAGTCTTCACTCTCCTCTTGCTTTTTCAATTCCTTAAGGTCAACAATTTGTTCCTCCTTTACTTTCAACATTCTTTCCAACTCCATTTGCTCCTCGACCAAGATGTCAATTCGATTTACCTCATTCACCTCCTCGTCATCTCCCGGTTGTTTAGCTAGGTTGAACACGTTAAGCTCCTTAGTCATGTTCCCAAACGCCAATTTTATCAAACCATTCTTGCAATTAATCACAGCATTAGATGTAGCAAGGGAAGATCGTCCAAGAATAACGGAGATTTGGGAACTCAGATTAGCTACGAGATGTGTATCTAAGACAATAAAATCAACGGGGAAGTAAAAATTATCAATTTGAACTAAAACATCTTTCACTACTCCCCTTGGTGTGCGGATGCTACGATCCTCCAGTTGGAGTATAATTGAGGTGAGCTTCAACTCCTTAAGTTGAAGTTGTTGATACACCGTGTATGGGAGGAGATTGACACTTGTACCCAAATCAAGCAATGCTTGCTCTACCCGGAAATTTCCTATGGTTATGGCAATTGTTGGACAACCAGGATCCTTGAATTTCGAAAGAGTGTTGGTCCTCAAAATGGAGCTCACTTGCTCAGTTAAAAATGCCTTTTTTAGAACATTCAACCTCCTCTTTACCGTGCATATATCCTTCAAAAATTTTGCACACGATGGTATTTGCTTGATAGCGTCAAGAAGAGGGATGTTGATCTTTACCTACTTGAACATCTCCAAAATGTCAGTATAATTAGTCACCTTAACCGGTGGCTTCAAACGATGGGGAAAAAGGGCAGGTATAGAAGGAATAAACATGTGCTCATCCATCACATTTTCTTTTTTAATTTCTACATCATCTCTATTTTTGCTCTCCTCACCTTTTCCGGCAATACTTTCTTTGGCCTCATCCTCACTTTCTCCTTGTATTGACAATGGAGCTTTGGGTGCAATCTTTGGTACCACAGTCTTTTCAAATTGCTTCCCACTTCGAAGAGTGGTGACCGCTTTGAGTTGTTCACAACTCTCTTGGGTGGGTGAGGTCATTTCAACCACATGTTGGCCTTTGGGATTCTCTTGGGGTTGAGCGGGGAATTTCCTTTTCTCTTGTTGAGACAACCCAATGGCAATTGCTTATCTGGGTGAGTTGGGTCGAAATGTCCTTGTTGAAGGTGGTTTGGCTTTGAATGAACTTGTAAAGTACATCATCCAAGTTCCTCTTAAGGGGAGGTTGGTATGGGGATGGATTTGATGGTCCTTGATTAGAAAAGCCTTGTGGAGGAGGATTTTATGAAAAATTCTATTGCGGTGGTGTCGATTGATACCCTTACGGATTTATCCGAGGGTATTGGGAGCTAGACGCTTGCCCATGGTTTGGGTCTTGACCTTGTTTAGGTGGCACGGGAGATGAATATGCATTGGAGCCATGAGGAATGAAGTTCTCATTTCTCTAACTAAATTAGGGTGGTTGCTCCACCCTGGATTGTAGGTGTTGGAATATGGAGAAAATGATTGCCTCGGTTGATTTAAGGCATGAACTTGTTCATGGTATGCTTTCCTAAGTGTCGGAATGCACAGACACTCCGATGTGGAGTGATCAACATTCTCACAAATAGAACAAACCTCCTCGGTTCTTGACATTTAGAAACACCTCCCGTCTCTTATTCAACTCAAGATTCTCCACTTTCCTAGACAATTTTGAAATTTGTGAAAGTAGGTCTTCCCAGACATTTAGATCATAAATCCCTCCCCCTTTCTGTTGGCCACTCCCCTGAGGCAAAGATCTTGGCACATCGGTAGGATCAGTGATGTGCCATGACAGTGAATTTTCGGACATGGTATCAAAATAGTCCAATGCCTCATCAGGTTCTTTGTTCAAAAATTCCCGTTGCACATCATATCAATAAACTGTCGATGGCCTGGTGTAATTCCTTTATAGAAGAAACTAACCAATTGCCATGGTTTAAAACCATGATGCGGGATAGACTGTAGCAACTCTTTGTACCTTTCCCAGCATTGATAAAATTGTTTGTTGGGATTCTCTGAAAAATTTTGAATTTCCTTCTTAAGGGTGGTGGTTTTGTGTACCGGAGAAAATTTCTTCAAAAACACTGAGATTGCTTCTTCCCAATATGTCACAGTCCGAGATCTTAAGGACTGAAGCCAGGTCTTTGCTTTATCACTCAAGGAGAAAGGGAATAATTTCATCCTAGCTATTTCTTCCATGTTATGATTAGGGGTAAAAGTTGCAACTATTTCTTCAAAATCTCTTATATTTGAATAAGTGTTCTCACCCTCGATTCTGTGGAATTTGGGAAACAAGTTCAACATCCCCAGTTTGACTATGAAGAGATGAGCTTGGATTGGGAGAATGCATGAGGGTGTGGTGCATCGGGTTGGTTGAAGGAAATCCCTCATTGACCAAGTCGAAGGGTCAAGTGGGATGTTGTTCCCCTCATTCCTAGGTGGGGGAAAATGCACTCGGGGGTTAGGCCTTCTAGGTTGTTGCAATCCCCTATCCTCCTAGACATTAGGATTGGCACCAACATCATCAAAATTGTCACCCGCATCCTCAGGTGGGTCTTGGTTAATGTTCATATTAGGGTCCATGAATTGCCTAACCAATCGGTGTTGGTCGTCCCACCCCCACATACAACAAAGGATCTAAAAAAAAACTTTTGAAATTATACACAAACAAAGATATGTAAATGAACCACATACCTCAGCCTATGATGAAGATCACGGGACTTACCTCCGTAGTTCAGAAATCATCCTCTTGGTTCGATACTTGCCTTCCCTGGCAACGACGCCAAAAATAATTGATGGTTTACCATACCTCTGTTAACCTCCAATTACTGTCCCTTAGACTATACAATATATAGACGAAGAGAAGGATTTCTCTCCCTTGGGATAGTGTCAAAAGAAAGGGCAAGGAAGAAGGAAATTGGATGACGTAAATATGAGATTTATGTGCACAAAAATGCTCTCTAATTGCAAGGAGGCTTTTGTGGGTCATGTTTTACATGGTGGTAGTCCAAGGTCGATTCCACGGGGAAGGAAGTAAACTAATGTGAAAATGATTTGGTGAAAATGAAAGTGTAAAATCTTTGTGGTTGAAAGTTTTTTGGTGAAGTGTGTGCTAATGAGAATGTAATGAGAAAATAAATGTTGGCAAACTCGAGAGGTCACTCCAATGGGAATACCATCTAAACTCCAAACCCTCCTCCGATAGAGCATGAATGAACGACTGATTCGCGGGAAGCTAAGGATAAAATTGGTGAGGATCTAACCATAATCCGTGACTAAATCTACGAAATATCAAAGACTCATCAACTCATCCACTCTCAACCCGGTCAAACGAACCATTGAACTCATAAGAGAGGGAGGAGAATGAGTTGGAATGGTGTACCCAAGTGCGGGTTTCCCTTGGATTTACCAACTTAATGGTTTAGCTACTCATGCTTGAAATGAAACCAACAATGTAATGATAGTGCATGGGAAACTATGAAGATTTAGAGTAACTAAGTGCGAGAAATTAAAGGCTACTAGTGAAAACATTTTAAACCCATTTACAGCTAAGAAAAATGAAAGACTTGGAGCATTAATAGTGAATCTTTAAATGAGCATGAAACCAACAAGAAATATGAAGGAAAATAACATTAATGACACTCAATGAAGTTCTAGATATCCTTACAAAAGATTACACGGCAATGTAATGAAGAAAATTCAGAAAAATCAATTTATCTCTCTAATAGCACTATTCATTGTCTTCTACCCTGCTCCCTCTTCTATATCTCTCCATTAATACTGAACTCCTTTCTCTATTTCCCTCCAAAACGTGCCTCTAGAGGTCTGGGGTAGCTTAGGAAGTCCCTTCTATCCATAGGTAGCAGGTGGCATGCATTGGAGAGGGGTGTGCAGAGCTTGTCTGCACACCCAGCTTCTTCATCTCTCTCTCTCTCTCTTGTCATTTATCACCCAAGCTCCAAACATCCAATCCATGGTGTGAAAGAGATGAATAGTATTATGGCATGTCAGGGGAGTAGGGGAGAGCTGATGGTGGGGTCCGCAAAGTGACAGAGCTTCAACTGTAGAGATTTGGGGACAAAATTTGATAGACAGTACCGGTACTGCGTACTGGTACTTCGAACTCTTGTAGCCTTTGCGTACCTGTACGTTGTACCGGTATGGTGTCTGCTATTTCAGCAACCTTTGAGCGTTCCAATTCTCATTCTTTCATCCCCTTTTGTCTCCATCCTTGTTGAAGTGCCAAAGGGAGTCTTGTTTAACACCTTTTAACTACAAATGCAAAATGTCATCATTAATAACTCAAGATATATAACTCCCATCAATAACATCATAAAAATCATTAATTAACGGATGCTTAGCACATAAAATTATGCAATATTTTGTGCTAATCACACACCCCAACTTAAGTGTTGCTAGTCCCTAGCAAACAAGTTATTTGTAGTATGAGACAAAGCATCCTTAAGCATACTCAATCCATTCAAACATCCTTTCATCCAAACAATTTAAAAGCAAAAATCATAATGCAATTTACAACATAAATATGAACACAATTTATCAAACCATGGTTTTCTATAAATAAGTCATTGAGTTGGAGTACATAGAGTAGGACATAAAAAACAAACAACTTAGCCTACCCCCTTTTCTAACAACATCCTTCGCAATACAAAAAGAAACAAAAGATAACACCCTATTCTTCATCACCATCTTCCTCATCGTCATCTTCCTCGTCATCATCCTCCCCCTCATCGTCCTCCTCCTTATCATCATCCTTAACTGCTCTTGACGTAGAAGGACCAGAAGTAGAAGTGGCACCAACAGAAGCAGGGGATCCATAGGGGATGGGTCTCCCGGGGAAAGTATGCATGAAAAGCTCTTTCATCGTAGCCATCATCCCTTGCATTGATCCCTCCAATGCATCAAGACTTTAGTCCGTTGAACGCGTTGGCACAGATCTGAATGGCCTAGTGGGAGTAGTTGGCAGCAGGTCATCTAGGTCAGCCTCCATTTGAGCTCATTCTGCACGGCTCATTACTTTCCTCTTTTTACTACTGGTTTTGCCAATAGCTTCTGTCTCGGGAGGGATGATCTTGTCGAAAGCGTAACCCTTCAGTTTAAAATGCTTGCACATCTGGGTCACCAGACTCCCGTATAGCAAGTTGGTCATTAGCTAAGGCGGGGAACCGTTTGAGTTTCTTAGCTAATTTGATGGGAGATAATTTGGATAGATCCCAACTTGATCTGGTGTTGATAGTATCGAATGTTTTGGATGTCTTTCCAGACGAACTACCCGGGTTACACCCACAGAGAGAGATTAAGTTCACGATTGATCTCTATCCGAGAATTGACCCTATATCCATTACACCCTATCGGATGGCACATTTGGAGTTAAAAGAGCTAAGGAATCAGTTGGATCACCTCTTGAATATTTGGTTTATCCGTCTAAGTACTTCACCTTGAGGAACCCCAGTTCTCTTCATGAAAAAGTATAATGAAACGCTGTGATTATGCATAGATTACCAAAGGTTGTATCGGGTGACAAGGAAGAATAGATATACGTTACCACAAATTGATGATTTATTTGATCAACTGAGGGGTTCTAAGTACTACTTCAAGATTGATCTTCGCACAGGGTACCACCAACTACGGATTAAGGAGGAGGATATTCCTAAGACAGCTTTTTGTACCTGATATGGTTATTTTGAATGTACGATTATGCCATCTGGACTGATTAATGCTCCTATAGCCTTTATGTATTTGATGCACAGGGTGTTCCGATCGTATCTAGATTAGGTGGTTATTGTGTTTATTGATGACATATTGATTTATTCACGGACACATGAGGAACATAAACGTCATCTCTTGATTGTGATACAAACATTGAGAAAGCATAAGTTGTATGCTAAGATGAGAAAATGAAAGTTCTAGATAAAGGGAGTGAAATTCATTGGCCAAGTTGTGTCAGAATAGGGTGTAGTTGTTGACCCTGCAAAGATTGAGGCAGTGATGAAATGAAAACCACCGAAGAATGTGACCGAAGTACGTAGCTTCCTGGGATTAGCAGGATACTACCATAGGTTTGTGGAAGGGTTATCAAAGCTAGCGATGCCAATGACTTGCCTTACGAGGAAGGGGAAAAGATTCTCGTGGACTCAAGAGTATGAACTGGTCTTTTGCACCTTGAAGGAAAGGTTGACAACCGCTCTTGTCCTCATTATTCCAAGCAGTGGGGAAGGATACGATGTTTACACCAATGCTTCTTTACGGGGGTTGGGATGTGTGCTAATGTAAGGGGTAAGGCAGTAGCTTATAGCTCGAGGAAACTAAAGATTCATTAGCAGAGTTATCCCACTCACGACTTGGAGCTTGCTGTTATGGTATTCGCTCTTAAGTTATGGAGGTGTTACCTTTATGGAGAAAGGTTTCAAGTATTTTCTGATCATAAGAGCCTCAAGTATATATTCACTCAGAAAGACTTGAATCTTTGGCAAAAAAGGTGGATTGAGTATTTATAAGATTACGATTTCACACTCAACTACCATCCTGGGAAGGCGAATGTAGTAGCAGATGAACTGAGCAAAAAGTCTCGGGGTGAAATCTATGTTCTTGTTGTTAAAAGGTGGAAGATGATTGATACTTTGGAGAAATTTGATCAATGGGTGGATAAACAGGAGGAGCAACCATGCTTATTTAATCTTGCAGCTCAACCAATCCTCCGACAAAGGATTGTCGAGTTGCAATGAGTAGATACCGAGTTGGAAGCTATCTGAGGTAGATTGGAGAGAAATGAGATTGTTGAGAATTGGTCAATACTTGAGGATGAGTTACGGTTTCATGGAAGACTATATGTTCCAAACAAAAACCAAGTGAGGGAAGAAGTGTTGGGTGAGTGTCATCGTTCAAAATTCTCCAAACATCTAGGTAGTGCTAAAATGTATAGGGACATAAAGCATCAATATTGGTGGAAAGGGTTGAAACAAGACGTGGCTAAGTTACAAAATGCGCGGTGTGGCAGCAGGTAAAGATTGAGCATAAAAAACCCAGAGGACTACTACAGTTCTTGCCTATTCCAGAGTGGAAATGGGATCACATCACCATAGATTTCATGTCGGGCTTTCCATATACTTCACGAAGGCATAATGTCGTATGGGTCATTGTCGATAGACTCACCAAGTCCGCTCATTTCTTGATTATGAAGACCACTGACACTTTGGAGACCTTGAGCAAGTTGTATATTCGCGAGATTGTTAGATTTCATGGAGTTCATATCTCAATTATGTCAGATCGTGATTCTTGTTTTGTGGCGCAATTTTGGCAAAGTCTACAACAAGCTATGGGGACAGAGTTGCACTTTAGTACTGCCTATCATCTCCAAAATGATGGTCAATTCAAGAGGGTGATACAAATTTTAGAAGATATGTTACATGCTTGCGTGTTGGACTTCAAGGAAAGTTGGAGCGATCATTTGCCATTGGTGAAATTTGCATACAACAATAGCTATCAGACAAGTATCATAATGACTCCTTATGAGGCATTGTATGGAAGACCATGTAGGTCCCCGACCTGTTGGTTAGAAGCGGGCGAGAGTAGTTTGTTTGGGCTAGAAATTATTCGAGAGACTACGAAGAAGATTCAACTTATCCGAGAGAGATTACGCACGACACAAAGTCAACAAAAAATCTATGCGAATAGAAGACGAAGACCCTTAGAGTTCCAAGAGGGAGACTATGTGTTCCTCAAAGTGCCACCCAAGAATGGAGTATTTAGATTTGGCAAGAAGAGAAAATTAGCTCTAAGGTATATCAGACCATTCAAAGTGATCAAAGTAGTGGGCAAAGTGGCGTATCAACTTCGGTTATCAACTCAATTGTTAGGGGTACACGACGTGTTCCATGTTTCAATGTTGAGAAAGTGTCAATCGCATACAGTGCATGTCATGGATTTGGAGGATATAGAAGTTCAAGATGGAACAACCTATGAAGAATAACTGGTGAAGATTCTCGATACCAAGGAGAAGGTGCTTCACAATAAAGTCATTCAATTAGTGAAAGTTTTGTGGCAACATCATGGGATGGAGGAAGCTACTTGAGAACCCAAGCTGGAGATGCGAGAGAAGTATTCTCATTTGTTCGCTACTTGAGGTAAGTTTCGAGGACGAAATTTTCATTAAGGGGGTGAATTGTAAACCTGTGCATGTAATAGAACTTGTACCAACTATATTTGATGTACAAATATATATTTTTATAAGTTTGGGTTGGCTTTGGAAGGGTTTAGAATGGATTGTAAATGAAAAATAGACCAAAAAGACAAAACTAGGCAAACTATACTAGTACGCGTACCGGTACGACGAGGTCCAGTAGGCAGTGCATGCTGGTACACTCACCGGAACACTTTGTAAAAATTTGAAGTTTTAACACTCGTTTTCCAAGCTTTTGGACTAGCCATTTCATCCTTCAAATGTTGTAAATGGATAATAATAGAGTACCAATAGTGGTATGTTAGGCCTCAAACTGATCAATCAATCAAAGATATAATTAGACCTTTTATTTTAAAATTCCGATAAACATTTACTTGGAGTATTAGGATAAATCATAAAACTAAATATTTTTAGGTTAAAATAACATTAAAAATGAATACGGACCGACGAAAAATCTTAGGGTGGTCATGGAGATCAAAATAAGAGATGTTTGGGGGCAAAATTATAATTTCGGATAAAGATGCAATTTTAGGGCTAGTGAACAATAAAATTCGGGATTTTCAATCTTATAACACCATTCTCTTCTTTTCGCTCATTTCTTTCACTCTACTCTCACCCCACACCTCTAAGAACCCTAAAGGAAGAGTAAGGGAGAAAGCAAAGGGAAGAAGGAGGGCTCTAAAGCTCGGGTTACTCTTAGAACTTTGGATTCAAGGTAGAGTTTTCTTCAATTCTTGTTCATTGAGGTTAAGACTTACTTATATGTATTCCTTTGCTCCCAAATCCTACATATATGCTATGAAGTGTTTGTTTCTTTCTATTCTCTCAAAGATTATAATGTTTTCAACAAAACTGTAGTTGAATAACCACTAAACTTTATTTTCTTGTCTCAAACCCTAGTTTTCAAGAGGAATAGAATTTTTCCTTGATTCTTCCTTTGTTCTTGCATTCAAAACCTTAGTACTTTATGTTGAACAAAAAAATGGTATTTTTAGATGATCTCTTGCTTACTTTTCTTGAATCACACCATTGGGCAAATGTCTATGGTATTAAACCTTCTTAATTCTTTTACCAAAGGTTTGGTTAAAAATTTAAAAGTTACTAGTTGACCAAAAGGTTTGGTGGTTCCTCCATCTACATCTGTGGTAAATGGATATAGTCAATATATGAATTGTACACCAAGAATAACTTTGTCTACCATATTTGGTACTAAGACAAATGATGTTTTAAAGCATACATTATCTTGATAAATATGTACTTTTGCTAACTTTTGTTTTATACTCATTTTACTACCATTTGCTGAACTTAACTTTTCGGTTGTCTTATGGTAATACTTTGTTAGTATAAAACCCTTCTTGTATGCAATTTAAAAATGCACCAGTGTCAATAAGGACAAAAATTTCAACTTCAAAATTATTAACTATGACAAGTTTAACTTTGTAATGTCATTTTTGAAGATTTAACCTATTAATTATATTTAATTGATTATCTTCGTTAACTGCTTGTGAACATCCATTAGGTGATGGCATCTTCATTACACCCAGGGATTTCTCATTAGAGGTAAAGTTTGTGGGCATTCATTCAAAACATATCCTGTTGGGTTCTAGATTATTTGAATCGGTTTTAGATTCACTAGAAGTTTGAATTTTTATACTAAATAGTGCTAAAATCCTAAAATTAATTAGGAAATAGCCAAATGTGACCCAATTATCGTTAATTACCTAATTAGGACATTAATACATATTTTGCCAAAAAATCCGGGTAAATTTGAACTTTTTATGATAAATGACAAAACGAAAAATTGTCAATACGGTGCCAGTTGAGAACCCTTATTTGTCTAGTGCTCAGATGATAATATGGACCTCACCGTTGGATTCGTCTCACGAAATCTAGTTACCCAGATTTTTTTTTTTGAATTCTGAGATAGTCAAATTTTTCGAGTTTTAAGAGGCGATCGGGTTTAGGGTGACCCAAAAATGAAATTTTTAATAAAATTTTAAAAATAATTCAAAAAAATTTGAACTGGTGCTAAATTTAATCGTTTCGGTACGAAAACGGACTGGAGAAAGGGGGCGTGTGACGCAACGTGGACCAATCGTTGAAGTGTATAAATAGAGACTAAAATCTAATTTTTTAGAAAACTCTCTTATGGTTTTCTATTGGGCTTCACCTTGGAAGCAGAAGAGAGGAGAAAGAGAGAATTTCAATGTTCTCTCTGAGATCTACGAAGTTCCGCCGGTCAAAATTCTTCGAACCAAGTATTAAAGTCGATCTCCTCAATGAGGGCTACACAACCATACCAAAAATGAAAGATTTCACTGAAGATTTAAAAACGAGATTTTGGGGGAATCTTGAATTTGAGCTTGTGTTGAATCTTTGAATTTCCTACGTTGATTTTATGCTTCAAGAGGTAGGGTTTTCATCGTAACTAGATTTATTTCTAACCTATGATGAATATATGGAATGGGTAGGTTGTTATGTATATTTTAACACTTGCCAATGGTAGTTGATTTAATGAAAACTGGTGGATTCAATTTTAGTATGTATTGGTAATTAGAAATTGCTAGTATGTGATTTCTTTAAAGTTTTAATAATTGGATAAGTGGAAATCACTTAATCTCATTTTTTTCAATTATGTGATGAATTGGGACATTTATGTGATTACATGATTTGGTGCTTTGAAGGTTTTTAATAAAATGAGTATATGAAATAAAGTGTGTTAATTTCATGAGATTATGTGATAAAATGGTTGGGCATTATAGTTGATATGTTGATATATGTTTGTTGATATATTGACATTGTGATGAATCATGGTAATTATATGCTTTTGTTATAAATTACCATGAAATATGTAGATATGTGGTTAAATGGTTCATATGACACTCATACATATTGGACATGACATTGGTGATTCAATTACACGTTACGTTGCATTTGCACGGAGGGAATGCATTCATGGGCACGAGGCATGAGTGTGGGTGTGCGTGCATAATTGATAAAACATCATTATTGGTGAATGATTCATGGGCTCGGGATAGTTTGGCCGAGGTTTGACTGAGCCACATGGTTTGCATTGAAAATAGGGTCGGGGTTTGTAAGAAGGGCTAGAAAATTCTCTCGGGTGCAAAAACCGGTGATTGGGATACGCAATATAATGCCCCAAAATTCTCCTTGGACAACATTATTAACTAAAACCATTCACATCATCAGAGCAACTAAAAGAATTCATAATCAAAGAAAATTTCATTCATCATCCATAATATTTACAATATTATCGAAAAGAATAGGTCAAACCATAGCCATTACCTCCAAAAGAATATGCCCAACCATGATAATTACACCCAAAAGAATATGCAAAACTATTATCTTGCAGTGGAATACGAAAAATATTAACATGAACATTATCTCAAACTAACTCTCCTAGTCTAAAACATAAACAGAGAACCTGTAGACACCCCCTTTCGGATCCTCATGCCCATCCACTTGAGCTTTCCAAAGTACTTGCTCGTCCACTCCGAGCTCTTCCTCTAAACCAAAATCTAAAAGAATATTGTTTATTGGGAGAGAGCACTAAGCTCTGCAGAAAAATCCTCCCAAACTCGAACAAGATTTAGAAAACATATAAAACAAGTCGGTCTCATTTCAAAAATATCATATATAACTTTTGAAATAACCTAGGACAATTTATAAGATCTCAAGTTTACACAGTAGCAATATATGGAATGAAGAAATAAAACCAATTCCCAATAATAAGCCATTTCCAACCTTAGTCCATTTCCAACCTTAAGACATTTCCAACAAGTTCTTATGATAAACCATTTCCACAACAATAAACAATAGCCCACTATTTGTACCATTTTTCACAAAGTATATCGAGCCACAACTTGTATCTTTTACAACATTATGTATATCTATTATTATGCCCAATTGTTTCTCAAATATAATGTATGTCATCGCATGAATAAACACATCGAGAATATCTTTGTTAGATCCTGGTATCTCACATCGGTTAAGGAGGAAAAGGTTGCTGAGTTTATAAGTAAGACCCTCACCTTATATGACATAAAGTCTTTTCCTAGGTGTACTGGGAGAAACAAAATCGTAAGGGCTAGTGGACCCAAAGCGGATAATATTATGTCATGTGGAGGATGGGGTGTTACAAATTGGTATCAGAGTCGACTCTCGCCTGGATCGAGTGTGGGGCCCTGCCGTGCTCGCGTGTAGTGGGCGGGCAGGTAACTGGCAAGCTACTACATAGGGACGTGCAACCCTGAGGGGGTGGATTATGAGATCTTGGTATCCCACATCGGTTAGGGAGGGAAAAGTTGTTGGATTTATAAGTAAGCCCCTCACCTTACATGACATAAGGCCTTTTCCCAGGGGTACTGGGAGGAACAAAGTCGTGAGGGCTAGTGGGCCCAAAGCAGACAATATTATGTCATGTGGAGGGTGAGGTCTTACAATCTTGGCCCACACACACACATCCAATCCTCGCAATGATACACAACTTTTATGAAGGGCGTATACCGACACATCGGCAGGGACGATCCAAACCAAGAATAGTATACTAACCCTCAGTCTTGATAACATGTGAGCGAATAGTGATTTGATCCTCGCATGGCACTAATCGCACTACGAGTGATAGGGAACCTTCAAACCCACACAAAGTAAGAAACGCATCTAACCCACTCTACGATCTCTGATCAATGGCCACCCATGGTCATCCAAACATCCACAATAGGTACAAGACAAACCCATTTCCTCAAATCACAAGAGAATCCAAAAATTCCCAAATTTCACAAGTATTATTCCAATAAAACAATTTAAGAAAATAAGCCAAAGGTCATCAACAATATCATTTTATTGTTCAATATAAAGCACTATAGTTTTGAAATCAATAACAAAGGAATATTGAGAGAAAAAATCATCTCTATTGAAAACTAGGGTTTTCAAGACAAGAAAAAGGACGTTTCTTGGCTATTCCACCATAGCTTCCTTTAAAATATGATAATAGTTGCAAGAAGAACAAGAAATAATAATTTTATAGCATATATATAGAGTTGAGAGTCTTATATTTATGTCCTTGCCTCAATGGACAAGAGTAGAAGGAAACCCCTAACTTTTTCCTTAGTTTTTGGTGAAGAACTTGAGATTTTGATCCACTTCAATGTGAAAATCCTCTTTGATCTTATGTTTTTCTCCTTTTTTATTCCTCTCTAAGACTTTCTAGGGCTAGAAATGTTGAAATGCGGCTAATAGAGGTGTTCTTAAGTATTTATATAGTGAGAAATAGTCTCATGTGCGCGATTCTGAAACCCAAATTCGTAAGTTATATTTGAACGTCATTTGGCGTTCGAATATCAATAGTGCAAATTATTGATTCACGTTCGAATGTTACTTTAGAGTTCGAACGTTGGTTACTACCAGTACTTTTTACATTTCCATCAGAGCTCTGCAGACACCAAAGTACTGGGACTCACAGTTGTTCAAACGTCATCCCATTTTTTGCTAACACTTCCAGATAAACTTTGACCTATTTAGAGGTCGATTTGAAAAATCTTCATGAAATACTATTTTTTAGCCTTATAAGTCTATTATCTACCGTCTAAATTTCAGATGAAATGAACACCAACGTAAAAAGTTATGATCCATACACTAGGGAGGTATCCAAACTCCTTCCTACTCAAATTCTCTTTAAAGTGTGTTTTCACTCTAGAATATTTCCAAACTTCTATAACATACCCTATCACCCCAACTAACATTTTTATTTCTACTCTTATAATCTACATAGTTTATGCATACATCATTACTTATATTATCATTTCAAAACATAATTACATTGCTTTATAAAGATACGAATGTTGGGGTTTACAATCAACCCCTTAAAGAAAGTTTCAACCTCGAAACTTACCTTAAGTAGAGAACAAATGAGGGTACTTCTCTACCATCTCTAGATCTAGTTCCTAGGTAGCTTCCTCTACCCCATGGTGTTGCCACAAAACTTTCTCCATTTGGATAACTTTATTGTGAAGCACCTTCTCCTTGGTATCGAGAATCTCCCCCGGTTATTCTTCATATGTTGCTCCATCTTGAATTTCAATGTCCTCCAAATCCACAACATGTGTTGAATCCGATTGACACTTTCTTAACATTGAAACATCAAACACGTCATGTCCCCTTAACAGCTAAGCTGGTAACCAAAATTGATACGCCACTTTGCCCACCGCTTTGATCACTTCAAATGGCTCGATGTACCTTGGAGCTAATTTTCCTTTCTTGCCAAATATAAATACTCCCTTCTTGGGTGACTCCTTGAGGAACACATAGTTTCCCTCTTGGAATTCTAGTGGTCTCTTTCATTTATCAGCATAGGTTTTCTGTCTACTTTGAGCCGTGTTTAGTCTTTCCCAAATGAGTTGAATTTTTTTTGCAATCTCCCGTATAATCTCTGGCCCATACAAGATATTCTCTCCAGCTTCTAACCAACAAGTCAGAGATCTACATGGTCTTCCATATAATGCCTCATAAAGAGTCATTCCAATACTTGCCTGATAGCTGTTGTTATATGCAAATTCCACCAACGACAAATGATCACTCCAACTTCACTTAAAGTCTAACACACAAGCTCGTAACATGTCTTCCAAAATTTGTATCACCCTCTTGGATTGACCATCCGTTTGGGGATGAAAAGCGGTGCTAAAGTGTAACTCTGTCACCATAGCTAGTTGTAAACTTTGCCAAAATTGCGCCACAAAATGAGAATCACGATCCGACATAATAAATAGTGGAACTCCATGCAATCTTGTGAACATAATGCTTGCTCAAGGTCTCTAAAGTGTCAGTGGTCTTCATACTCAATAAATGAGCGGACTTGGTGAGTCTATCTACAATGACCCATACAACATTATGCCCTCGTGAATTTCGGGGAAAATCAGACACGAAATCCATGGTGATGTGATCTCACTTCCACTCTAGAATAGGCAAGAGCTACAGTAATCCTCCAGATTTTTTATGCTCAATCTTCACCTGCTGACACACCGCACACTTTGCAACGTACTTAGTCACGTCTTGTTTCATCTCTTTCCACCAATATTGATGTTTCATGTATCTATACATCTTAGTACTACCTGAATGTATGGAAAGTTTTGAACGATAGCACTCATCCAACACTTCTTCCCTTACTTGGTCATTGTTCGGTACATAGAGTCTTCCACAAAATTGTAACTCATCATTATGTATAGAACAATTCGCAATAATCTCATTCCTCTCCAATCTACCTTGGATGGTTTCCAACTCTATATCTAATCTTTGTAACTCTACAATCCTTTTTCGGAGAATTGGTTGAGCTATAAGATTAAATCAACATGGTCGATCCTCCTGTCTATCTACCAATAGATCAAACTCCTCCAAACCATCAATCATCTTGCACCTATGAACAAAAAGAACATTGATTTCATCCTGAGACTTTATGCTAAGTGTATCTGCTACTACATTAGCCTTCCTTGGATGGTAGTTGAGTGTGAAATTGTAACCTTTTAGATATTCAATCCGCATTCTTTGCTTGAGATTCAAGTCTTTCTATATGAATATATACTTGAGACTCTTATAATCATAAAACACTTGAAACTTTTCTCCATACAAGTAACACCTCCACAACTTAAGAACAAAAACTGCAGCATCAAGCGCAGAATCATGGGTGGGATAGTTCTGCTCATGAACCTTTAGTTGTCTCGATCCATTAGCAACTACGTTACCTCCCTACATTAGCACACATTCCAAGCCTTGTAACGAAGCATCGGTGTAAACATCGTATCATTCCCTACTGCATGGAATAATGAGGACAAGACTTGTTGTCAACCTCTTCTTCAAGGTGCAAAAGGCTAGTTCATACACTTGAGTCCACAAGAATCTTTCCCTCTTCTTTGTGAGGCAGGTCATGGGCATCGCTAGTTTTGATAACCCTTCCACAAACCTCCAGTAGCCTGCTAATCTCAAGAAACTACGTACTTCGGTCACATTCCTAAGTGGTTCACATCTTATCACGACTTCAATCTTTGTGGGATCAATAGCTACACCCTGTTCTGATACAACATGGCCAAGGAATTTCACTTTCTTAATCCAGAACTTGCATTTACTCATCTTAGCATACAACTTATGATCTCTCAATGTCTGTA
>CM042185.1:20102538-20130825 GCA_023539305.1 Ilex asprella | reverse complement strand
GCATTTACTCATCTTAGCATACAACTTATGATCTCTCAATGTCTGTAGCACAATCGAGATATGGTGTTCATGTTTCCCTTATGTCCATGAATAAATCAATATGTCAGCAATAAATCCGATAACAAATTGATCTAGATACAATCGAAATACTCTGTGCATTAAATCCATGAAGCCTGCTGGAGCATTAGTCAATTCGAATGACATTACTGTATATTTGAAATGACCATACCGGGTACGAAAAGTTGTCTTAGGAATATCCTCCTCTTTGATCTGCAATTAATGGTACCCTGTGCATAGATCAATCTTGGAGTAATACTTAGAACCCCTTAGCTAATCGAATAAGTCATCATTTCGTTGCAACGAATATTTGTTCTTCACTATCACCCGATTCAACCTTCGATAATCAGTGCATAATAAAAGTGTTTCATCATGCTTTTTTACAAAGAGGACTGGGGCTTCGCAAGGTAAAGTGCTTAAACGGATAAACCCAATATGTAACAGATGGTCCAACAGCTTCCTTAACTCCTTCTACTCCAAAGGTGCCATCCTATAGGGAGTAATGGATATGGGTTTAGTTATCGGATATAGATCAATTGCAAACTTGATCTCTCTTTGTGGGGGTGTCCCAAGTAGTTCATCTAGGAAGACATTCGGAAACTCTGGCACTATCAATACCACGTCCAATTGGTAGCTATCCCGATCATATCCTATCAAGCTAGCTAAGAAACTCAAATGGCTCCCTGTCTTAGCTTTCAAGAATCTACTACCCATAGTAGGAAATAAATGGGAAGAATTGCTATCATTCATGAAACAGAAAACTACCCCCCAGTAATTGAAATAAAATCCGTTTACGGAAATAATCCATTACCGCACGAAAAGTGGACAACAAGTTAATCCCAAATATTATGTCATACCCCTTCATGTCTAGTGCAATCAAATCAACAATTAATTCTTGCTCCCTAATTCGAAGCACACAACCTCTACACACCCTTCTAGTAACCAACCAATCTCCCATATGTATTTCAATACTCAAGGCATATTCTAACTTCTAAAATTCCAATCCTAAATTAAGAGCACATGTAGTGCGTATCAAAGAATGAATGAGTAGCACCTGGATCAAATAAAATTCGAGCCCATGAATTTTAGAGAAGAACAATACCTTCCACAATGACATTGGAAACATCTTCCTCTGGTTGGGTCAAAACAAAAACTCTTCCTTGATTAGTACCACCGGAGGCTATAGCTCCTAATGGTCTCTAATGTAGTGACTTCGGTAGTGGTGGCTTATGTGCATTAACTTATCCAGCTATCGAAGTATTCTTTTGGGGTGGAAAGATCAGACAATGATTTTGAATATGCCTTAAATCTCCACAGGCAAACCAGGTTCGTGGGTCTACTCCTATCCTCTTCGGTACGCCTTTTACTCCTTGAGTTATCTGAAGTCTCTGTCCTACCGCCTAGTCTAGGCGACGGTATGGTGTCGCTCTCTACACTCCACTGCTGCTAGCACCAGTCCTGATCGGACCTCTCCTCGTGAAGTTCTGTCACCTTTGGTTGTCCTCTGTTTCTCTCTCCACCAAGGTAGCTCTATCAACTAGATCTCTATAGTCTTAAATCTTGTGAGCCAGAAGCTTCTCTTGGATGATAGGCCTCAAGCCCTGCTCAAAGCGTTTTCCCTTCCTAGCCTCAGTAGATATGAACTTCATGGCATAGCAGGATAACTCGTCAAACTTCCTCTCATACTCGGCTACCGTCATGCTACCTTGCTATATAGAGAGAAAATCTATACTCATATTGTCCCTTACTGATTCAGGAAAATACTTGTCTTAGAAAATCTAATCAAACTCCCACGTAAGAGCATGCGTGTTCCTCCTTATCTTCACCAAGTCCCACCACTGATTTGTCTCCCCCTCTAGCAGATATGTAGCTAAGCCGACCTAAAGATCCTCAACAACTCCCATGCCATCACACATTTTATTCTCCATATGAATCCACTTATCCACATCCAAAGAATGAGGGCTTCTTTGAAAAGTAAGTGGGCATTGCCTCATAAATTCTCGAAGAACTATCATCCTTCGATTTTCGTCCCCGTTGCCCGGTTCATAGGCTAAGGGATGAACTCCACCGTTGTGGTTGTTGTTTTCATTCTGGTGTTGAACTAAAGTAGTTAGCTCACTTAAGCATTGATAAATGCCATTTATGGCATCAGGAGGTGGCGGTGGTGGACTTGCTTGGCCACCACGTCCCCGTCCACGTCCACATCCACGTTCACGTTCACCCTCCATCCTGCACATCAATTCACAATTTAGTTTTCTTAATGTACAAGACATCCTAACTATCACTTTAATCTAAAGACATTCATATCATGAGAGCAACTAAAAGAATTCATATCATGAGAGCAACTAAAAGAATTCATAATATAAGAAAATTTTAGTCATCATCCATAATATTTATAACATTCTCCAAAAGAATAGGTCTAATCATGACCACTACCTCAAAAAGAATATGTCTAACAATGACAATTACACACAAAAGAATATGCCAAACTATTTTCTTGCAGTAGAATATGGAAAATATAAACATGAACATTATCTCAAAATGAATCTCCTATTCTAGAACATAAACAGAGCAACTCTAGACATGCCTCTCTAGTTCCACATGTTCATCCACTTGAGCTTCCCAAAGTACTTGCTCGTCCACTCCAAGCTCTTCCTCTAAACTAAAATCTAAAAAGAATATTGTTTGTAGGGGGTGATTACTAAGTTCTGTAGAAAAATCCTCCCAAACTCACACAAAGTTTAAAAAACATATAAAACAAGTCGGTCTCATTTCACAAATATCATATATAACTTTTGAAATAACCCGAGACAATTTATAAGATCTCAATTTTACACAATAGCAATATATGGAATGAAGAAGTAAAAACCAATTTCAAATAATAAGTCATTTCCAACCATAAACCATTTCCAAAAAGTTCTTATAATAAACCATTTCCACAATAATAAAAAATACCCACAATTTGTATCATTTTTCATAATGTATATCAAGCCACAACTTGTATATTTCACAACATTATGTATATGTATCATTATACCCAATTGTATTTCAAGTATGATGTATGACATCAAATGAATAAACATATCGAGAATATCTTGGCTGACACACACACATCCAATCCTCGCAAGGATACACAACTTTAGGAAGGGCGTATTTCGCCACATCGACAGGGACGATCCAATCCAGGAATAGTATACTAACCCTCAACCTCGATAACACGTGAGAGAATAGTGGTTTGGTCCTCGCAAGGCACAAACCCCACTATAAGTGATAGACAACCTTCAAACTCACACAGATTAAGAAATGCATCTAACCCACTCTATGATATCCGATCAACGACCACCCATGGTCATCCAAACATTCACAAGAGATACAAGACAAACCCATTTTCTCATTTCATAGGCAAATCCAAAAATTCCCAAATTTTACATATATTATTCCAATAAAATAATTTAAGAAAATATACAAGAGATCATCAACAATACTATTTTATTGTTCAATACAAAGAACTAGGGTTTTGAAATCAAGAACAAAAGAATATTGAGAGAAAAATCCATCTCTCTTAAAAATTAGGCTTTTCATGACAAGAAAAGGAGGTTTCATGGCTATTTTACCATATCTTCCTTCAAAACATGATAATATTTATAAAATGATCAATAAATAATAATTTTATAGAATATATATAGGATTGAGAGTCAAAACATACATATATTTATGTCCTAGCCTCAATGGACAAGAGTGGAAGGAAACCCCTACCTTGTGTCTTAATTTTGTGTGAAGAACTTGAGATTTTGATCCAATTCAATGTGAAAATTCTCCTTGATCTTGTGTTTCTATCTTTCTTTCTACCTCTCTAAGATTTTCTAGGGTTAGAAATGTTGAAATAAGGCTAATAGAGGTGTCCTTAAGTATTTATAGAGTGAGAAATGATCTCCTATGCGTGATTCTGAAACACATATTCATAAGTCACGTTCGAACGTCATTTGGTGTTTGAACTTCAGTAGTGTAAATTATTGATTTGCGTTCGAACGTCACTTTGGCATTCAAACGTTGGTTGCTTCCAGTACTTTTGTATTTCTATTAGAGCTCTACAGACACCAAAGTACTGGGACTCACTATTGATTCTCGTTCGAACGTCATCCCAGTTTCTGCTGAAGCTTTTAGTGAAGTTTTGACCTATTTAGAGGTCGATTTAGAAATTTTTCGTGAAATACTATTTTGTATACTTGGAAATCTATTATTTACTGTCCAAATTTTAGATCCAATGGACGTCAAAGTAAAAAATTTTGATTCAAACACTAGGGATGCATCCAAACTCCTTTCTACTCAAATTCTCTCTAAGATGTGCTTTCACTCCAGGATACTTTCAAACTTCTATAACATACCCTATTACCTCAACTAACATTTTATTTCTACTCTTACAGTCTACATATGTCATGTATACATCATTACATATATTAGCATTTCAAAACATAATTATGTTGCTATATAAAGATACAAATGTGGGGGTTTACATGCACTCCCTTGGTTCAGCCATAAATTATGTGGGTGTACGCGGAACCCTTGGTGGAAGACCATGAATTCTCTGTGGTTTGGGTGACCCTTGGTGTAATTCTATGAATACCCACCCCAAGAAAGACCCGAGATTTATAATGGTCATTTGTTGTACAACATAAATGGTAGATTAATACACATTGCCATTGCATTGTGTTGTGGGAGCCACAGAGGGCTCGGGTTGAAGTGCATGTGTGAGTCTCACCTCATTTCATGACATGCCATGGTGATTTTCAATATTTAATTGCATATTCTTGATTGGAATACTTTTGTGGCTTGTAGAATGTTGCATGTGAACATTTCATATGCACTTAGGTTGGAGAGTGACTTCTTTAGGAGATATCCTATTGAGCGTGGCTCACCCTTTACACCAGTGGACGACTCGTATTTGAGGCCTCAAGGATGAAGAAAAGTCGACTTGTGGCTTTTAATCCATATTTTGTAAAACATTTACAAATTTAGTTTTTGGGAATTTAATGTATGTAAAAGAATTATAATTTAAACTTGTATTAACTATGTTTGATGTATATTGGACCTCGGATGGGTCATTTGATTAAATGTTGTTATATGAGTATGGATAAATAGACCCGGTGTGGTCAATGTTGTATATTGGACCTCAGATGGGTCATGTGATTGTATGATTGTAGAAGTTGTATTTTAGGTAGAGCTCCCCATACAAAGGAGACTTTGTCTGAATTTTGTTAAATTATTGATCTTGGTAAATGGGGCATAATGGATTGATATTGAGTTACACAATATTCACGGGTATTCGGCAGGTTGATAGGTGATTAACGGGTTGATAAAGGACCTCTGGTTTTTTGGGTGTCACAAAAATTCCAAACTAATTATACTACTAATCCCTTGGATTTAGGCAAAAACTGATGGCAATTGATTCTGACATTAGACGGGGAAATTATTCTAATACAAAAATATTATCAAAAAGGGAAAAAAACACCATTTTTAGGTCCTAAACAAAGGAATTTACCTGAAATTTGCCATGGGTCATCGTATCCCCCATTAGGGATGTGATCAGTTCATTTCGCCCTGCTGTTGTTGACTGGACATGGGTGTTTGGAAACCCTTGTATGTGAAAATGCCTCTAAAAACGTCAACCAATTTGACCAACCTGAACCACCCTGACACCAGTCCCATCAATTCAAGTATTGTGTTCCTATACGATTTCCATTAATTAAACTTACATAAACACCACAAGGAAAAATAAAGGTTTTGATTTGAGGAATCAAATTGTCCATGTCCAATAATTTGCAAGGAAAAACTATCCAAGTTTGGCGGTTAGCTTTTCTTATTGTCATGACAAATGTTTTCTGTGAGTGTGAAATGCTAATTCAGTTTTACACCCCCTTCTCTTTCTATTTTTTTCTCTATGAGTTGAGATGGAGGAGGAAAAAAAAGGAAAAAAGCCATAGTGAGCCATCAATGTTACTGAACAAGCATAAGGTTCGTTGCCTACAGGAGTATTAACCAAAGGGGGGAGAAAAATGGGATCGATGTGTTCCAATTCCATTAACTTTGGAAAATTTGATAAAATGAGCTCTACAACCTCCAAACTAATTTTTTGCTATTTTTTAATTTCAAATTTGTTGAGTTTAGTTTTTCACCTACAACTTTTAATGAGTGTTGATCTTTTTGAAGATATTGAATTCTAGAAGATGTGGACTAATCTAGAGAATTGTTTATCAAATGGGATCAAAAGTATAACAATTGCGCATGCATTTTTTTCAAACCTAGAGTAATCTAAGTATCATAGTGTTCAAGCAACAGTGGGTCACCCAATTTTTAAGGATCCATTGGATTGTTATCCCATAATGCCTTCTAGTCTGAGTGATCTCACACCAACTTCTTTATCTACAGTTTCTTTTAATATACCAATTATAATTGTTTGCATGAAAAGAACACTATTTATTTGCCACTTTGATCTCTTTACTCGCTTATATATATGTACACACATACACACATGGTGTTAAATAGAAATTTTTTGTTCGAAACAACTATCTTGATGGAAAGACTCTCACTAACTCTTGGAATCAAGAGGACTAGACAAATTCTACCAATTGGTTCATAATTATTATAATTGGAAAGTATTCCCAATAGTTGATATGCACACATTTATTCTTATATTTTTTGGGTGGAACCATGTTTCTCAGTTAGGAGGTAAAAAATACTACTATAAAAATAGAATGGACATAATGTCAGTAGTCAATATGATAATTTTGAATTTGTTTTACTCAGTTCAAGAATAAAAATTAGTTTTAGAAAGTCAATGGACCACTGACTAACTAAAATTAAAATTTTTATTACCATTATACAAAGTTATAAAAAACTAAGGGGGAAAATCTTAAAATGAATAAAATCATAGTCCCAAACTATAATCATACAAAGGGATTTTCCAAAAGTGGTGGGCACCAAAAGGTGGCTTCGTCCTTGTTTATATTTAACCGATGTAGGATCGTATCTAGAAATATATTAGAAAATATAAAGGAGAAAACAAGAACTTTTTAATTCAATTACACTCCAATGGGTAAATATAAGTTCTAGAATGTAACTTGGAACAATACAATAATAATCCACTATATAGTGCTAAATGCATAAAATATAATTCCCAAAAAATGAAACCAAGTTTATTTGATAACACAAACAATGTCAAAGGGTCAGACACGAATCCAATTAGTGAAAAGCATAATTACCTTCCAAAAGGAAAAAAATGCACTAGAATGGGGCCACCACACCGTAGAATCTGTAATGGGTAGCTAACACATCTTGAATTATGGCGTCAGAAGCATATTGTGCAAAGTGTTTAGGGACATACAAAGGGACATACAAAGGGACACATCAAATAATATTAGTAAAAAGTAAGCCATGATAGAGAGAATGAAGATTAACAATACCAAGTAAGAAAATGAAAAACAATTATAAGATTATAGAAATCATAGGCTCACTTTTTGTCCTGCCATAACAAACTCATCCCCCCCATTTTTTAGATCCCCAAATGACTATTGGATGTTCTTTTGTACTATTAAAGTTGAGTGAAAACTTGTAACATCCCACCCTCCACATGACATAATATTGTCCGCTTTAGGCCCACTAACGCTCACGGTTTTGTTCCTCCCAGTACCCCTGAGAAAAGGTCTTATGTCATGTAAGGTGAGGGGCTTACCCAACAATTTTCCTCTCTCTAACCGATGTGGGATACCAGGTTCTCACAATCTACCATTTAGGGTTGCACGTCCCCGTTCAGTAGCCTGCCAGCTACCTGCCCACCCACAACACGCAAGCACGGCAGGGCCCCACACTCGATCCAGGCGAGAGTCAGCTCTGATACCAATTTGTAACACCCACCCTCCACATGACATAATATTGTCCGTTTTAGGCCCACTAACCCTCGCGGTTTTGTTCCTCCCAGTACCCCTGGGAAAAATGTCTTGTGTCATGTAAGGTGAGGGGCTTACTTATAAACACAATAATTTTTCTCTCCCTAACTGATATGGGATACCAGGATCTCACAAAGCTTCTTCAAGTTCGGACACTTAGATACATGGATATAGTTCAAGAAAGAAAAGGGAAACTGACTCGTGTAGATGCTCTTTAGCTTTGGCAGACTTTCTAACACTAATATTTCTAATAAGGAAGAAATTTTGGGTATAGGCCGCCATTTTCAAATAACCCAATAAGTCTAGGAAACCCTTGCTTGTATATTAGCCTAAAATGAAGCGCCCACAACCTATCCACAATAAGAGTAGAGTGGACCAAGCCCAAGGGTAAATCTTAACAGTACCAGAAGACTTGAAGTTTAGTTTAGCCCCAATCCAAATCAGCTGAAAGACATCTCGGGATAAAGGAGCGTAGCCTATGCCTACCTTGGAGCACTCCCATCACGCCACATGTCGAGGACAAAGGTACCACTTCTGACACCCATGACGATCACGCACTCCCTGGTGCAGAGGGTGTTGGTGTGCATAACCTTTCAGGGATTGTGGGCATAGTGGCGCCTTATAACAAAGATCGCTTTAGGAAAAAGAAGAAGGGCCCACTTAATCAACAGAAAGGAAGAAGAAGTCACAAAAAACCTTGGAGGAATCACTTGTATAAATAGGACACTATTACCTTACAGTAGGAGGATCTTCATCATCTTCCTCAATTGCACTCTCAAGTCCTCAACACAGTCAATCTTAATAGAGCATTGTTTTGGTAAAGGCCCCGAGCCAGCAATATTGTTGTACTCACTGAACATTGAATACTTTACAACCCAAGGAGCAAGAGACTCTCTTATAGTGGATATAGCCTTAGTCATTTGGCTAAGGTGAACCACTTACTTCGTGTTCTAGTTTTCCTCTCACTGTTCTATCCATTTTTAGCTTTTATATTTATTCTTCACCTCCTCTACACCAATGGGCCTTGATTTTGGACTTGAGCTAACATTATCCGAGCACCATCAATTTGGCACCGTCTGTGGGAACTAGTGGCCAAGGACGCGGAGTTGGCATCTCTAAGGGCCAAAGTATCTGAGCTTCTCAAAGAAGGTGTCGTTGCCTTCTGAGCTCCTTGAATGCTATCGTTGTACTTATCTCTTTTTATTAATGATTCTGATGTTGGTTCTTGTTACTGGCTCTTTGTGTTTCATGCATGTGCTATGATTTTTCCTTTGTTCTGCTCCTTTTTGGCTCCAATGGATGGAAATGTTTATTTTGAACCTTGTCGTTGCAGAACCTATCATCAATTTCAATGACAGTAGACTATGATCTTTGATTTGTCTTTGAGCAATCCTGATAAGAGTGAAAGTGAGGTTGTACGAGCTGACTCCACTCCTTTTTTGGGCTAGTCTTGTTAACTCACATGAGCTGACTTCGACAATTTATTTTCTTGAGCCTGCCTCTTGCCGAGCATCATTGTTCAAAATTTTTAGGGCTATTTTGGACTTTTTCCGTTCTTTTTTGTGTACTCTAGTCTAGAAAGTTTCATTCGGTTGAGAACGTGCGCCGTCAATGGGGGTAGTGGCTCTTCAAAAGCACTGTCCTAGGAGTTCCTATAACGCCACGCGTCCCACTCCTTAAATGGGAAGGGCGTGCATTATTTGCGCCATGCAAAAGCGACAGGCGTACGTCTATTTCTCCTATAAATAGGACCACTCGAGTGAAATGATCACTCTATTTTGAGCGCCAAAGAAATCTTTCATCGTCCTTCTCTAGTGTAAGGCTTCTTCTTCTGCAATCCTTAGAAAATCCATTCGCATTCTATTCCCATGGCCAGGACACCTTCTTCGTCCTACGATATTATGGAACGAGTCTTCCCTAATGCCGAAGCCAGTGACATTGATGAGGGAGAGGCTCAAACTATTGCCAGACGTTTCGAGTTTCCTACCCGGGTGGTCGTTCATCATGTCGATTGGCATCAGTTTCAAAGCTCCCTGAGGGCCTCAGTTTGTTTCTTCGAAGTCCTTTTTTTTGTTGGGACTTCATTTTCCTTTCCCTTCTTCATCTGAGAGGTTTAATATTTTTTAGTTTTTTCCTTGCCATGCTTCTCTCATTTGGGTGAGCGGTGTTGCTGGCATTCATAGCGATATGGGAAAAACTATTCCCCCAATTTAGAGTCAGTTTGGCTGAGTTTCTCAACTTTTTTCGCCCAGAAGAAGTGTTTAAGTTCTACCATTTTGTCTTTAGGCGGGGTGGAGAAAGTTCCATTATCGACCTTTCTCCAGAGCCAAAAAGGTTAGAAAAGGAGATGGTTGGGAGTTTGAGTTTCACGTTTTAGCATCAGTCAGGGTTCCCATGACTTGGGGAGAGTGCTTGAATCTGGGTGAGTTTGCCTTTTATTGGTTTACCCCTACGATGTTTACTGTTGTTTTTCTCACCCTCTTTTGGTGACAACATTACTTGTATTCGGTATTATAGGCGAATTCCTTCCCTTATTTGCTGAGGAGCTAGCTCGGGTCAATCAAGTTTGGGCTCGCTTGCCATTTTCTAACACTGAGCTGATGCACCTTGAGCTTGCCTTAGCACCAAGTGGCCATGAGTGTTTGGTGTTCTTCCCTTGCGGTCCTGTTTTTAATGTGTTCAAAAAACCTATTTCGTTATCTACTTTGCTTGTTCAGTTCTTTCATATCTAGTCACCCAGTGAAACGTGATCATGGAGTGTGTGGGACAAAGGAGGCGAGCCAAGGGTTAAGAGCACCTCGGACCCAGCTCCAAGCTTAGACGCTGAACCCAAGGTTCCTAGTGTGGCTGCCGAGGCGTCAGTAGCTGTGTTAGCATCGAGTTTCCTTCGTGTGCCTAAGATATTGCCTGTCACTGATGGGACACCGCTCATTGAGCCCAAGCCCACTACTGAGGAGGTGCGGGTGTCAGAAATAGAGACTGGTGCTAGGGAAGCTACAGTAGCCGCAATTGTGGCCAATCTAGTAGGAGGGCCAATTCGACGCAGTTCTTCTTTTATCGGAGTTGTGGGTTCCAACTCGGGTCATGCCTTTCCAGCTCTGATAATCGTCCTTGAGGGGAGCTAGTTGAACAAAGTGAATTTTGTAGCCGCGTGCTCATCAACTTGATTTCGCAAGCTGATCTACAATGATCTGCCAGTCTTCCTTTCTGAGCTCAGAGTTGAGATGCATTCCATTCCCTTCTCGAGGTAAGACCACCTTTCCCTTTAATTTTCCCTTTGTGGATTTGTGATCCTTCTCTTTATCCTTAGGCAGCGATGCACGTTTGTGCTCTCGGGGGGAGGTTTATCATCTGAGGGATGACGTCCATCAAAGGCGAGGAGAGCTCCAAGTGGTTAGTCGATAGAATTCTGAGCTTTTGAGTTGGGGTTTGGCCACTGAGGAAGAGCTGAAGAATGCCCTTGACCAACATACGAGTTTTTTGACAGTTGATAGCCAACACCACCTCCGAGTTATCTCTTCAGGGACAACTAGCTTCTAAATCTGTAAAGCTAGCTCGCTTGTGGAAAGACTTTGATGCCCAAGTTGACAATCTGTTCCATTCTGACATCGCTAGGACATTGCTAACGAGGCAATTAACGTGGTCGAAGGCTATGATTGCCGACCTAAATAGGTCTCTGGCTGCCAAGCATCGATTGGTCGAGGAGTAGCGCGAGGAGATTGAGAAGGCCAAGATGGAGGCTGCGAAGCCTTTTGTGGATGACTTCTTTAATTTCGCTGACCAAATGATTAAAAAGTTCCTTGACTTAAACCTCTACCAGTTTGTGCCACGATTTGATCTTCCTCCTGGTGGTCCTCCTAGTGCAGCTCCCTCATCTGATTCTTGAAGTACAATCCTAGGAGACCAATTTTTTTTTAGTGTAATTTTCTTTGATACTTTGTAGACATTTTCTCTTTTGTGACGAAGCTCATTTCACAATGAAGCGTTCTTGATCATTTATCATGTTCCCTTACCCCTTACTCCAAAAAAGCTTTAGCTTGTTTGGAGTAAGATTTTTATTTGTAACCTGAGCTATTTAATCCTGGACTTGGCGGTGTACTCTGTTTAGCTGAGTGGTACGTTCTTAAATCGAAGTGTACAGATTCAGGTGAAGGCTATTAAATGAGCAAACTGGTGGCCCACCTACCTTTGCACTGTTATCATTGATTATTGTTTATGGTGTTCGGATAATGTTAGCCCAACTCCAAAATCGAGGCCCGTCGGCCTAGAGGAGGTGAAAAATAAATATAAATTCCCTGAGCGACAGTTGTGTTTGATTGCCGGTTCTGACCTGAGTTGGGCTGAGTCAACATTTGCTGGTTGTGATCAGACGATTATGTACAAGTGTCACCCGTAGGAGAACCCATTGGTACAGTTTCCATTACATATTCTATCACATGTCTGTCACAAATTAAATGCTATATATATAAAAGAAGGAAAAAACCCTTCCCCTTTCCCACCTTGTGCTTTTGAATCCTCCTCTCTTTATGCCTTCTCTCTTCCTTCGGCTTTTGAGGTGTCTTGTTCCAAACTCTTCGGCGATTTAGGGTTTTTGCGTTTCCAATTCCTTTCTACTTCTAGCGTCTAACTAGGTTCATTTCTTTTCCTTCCTTCCTTTTGGCACGATCTGGATCCCTTGAACCCTACTTACGCAATTGTTTTAACAAATTTTAAGAGGAAAATAGAAATTTGAACAAAATTTGAGACCTAATATGAAGACTCTGTTAACCTTAGATTAGGCTTGAACCTTGATTAATTAAAGAAACGAACAAAAGAGAAACAAGGAATATATGGAAGTTCTGGTAAGTAGATTTTTTCATTCCATCACTTAGAAAAGTCTCTTACAAGCTTTGTGTTGACATTCCATATATTCTAGAAAAGTCTCAAACATGCTTTATCTTGGTAAAATTAGCTTGTTGATTGGTTACTCTATAATCCTTCTTCACTTGCCCAAATTTCTTACAATTTTAACATTGTTGCTTCCCCTTAAACCAACAATCTTTCTCCACATGACTACTTCGATTACAAATTTTACACTTTCTTTGGGTGGACTCCTCATTTTCTTGTCTTTCAAAATTCTTCTTGTCAAAATTATTTTTTCCTCCACCTTTTGCATTATCATATTTTACTTTTCCTTTTCCTTTTCCACCTTCCGATTGATTAAAATTCCAAGAACTTCCTTGATTTTTAGAACCACTAACATTGAGCTTAGATTGGAAAGCACTTTCAAGTGACTTCTCCATTTGCTTTCTCAATCTTTTCTCAAATGATTTAATTGAACCCGTCAATTTTTCGACACTCAAGTTTTCAATGTCCTTAGTATTTTCAAGAACCGCAACAATGGGGTTATAGTCCATCGTCAAAGTCATTAAAATTTTTCCCATAATTCTTTCATTAGTTATATTATCCCAATGTATTTTCATTTTGGTTCACAACTTCCATCAATCTAGAAAAATAATTTTGCAACACTTCACCATCTTTCATTTTCAGTTTTTCAAAATCTCTTCTCAAAGATTAAAGTTTAATTGCTCTTACCTTCAAGTTGCCCCAATACTCTTTTTGAAGAATATTCCAAGCATCCTACCTTGGTCTCATTGGTGATCCTTAGAAAAATCTTGTCTGAACCTCCTTGTTCAATAATTGGGAGAGCACTTGTATCCTTCCTCTTATGTGCTTTCAATATTTGCTTTTGAGCATCTGTCAAAGAATCGACTTCTTTGGAGTCAGCATATCCATCTTCAATATTCTTCCACAAATCACTTGAAATAAGTTGGATTTTCATTTTCACGCACCAAAAATGATAATTCTCACCGTCAAATTGTGGAAATGGAGGTGGTTGAGCTTCAAAACTTTGATTACTTGAACCTGCCATGTTTTTTGGCACTGGGGTTTGTTTTCCTGAACCAAATCTTCACGCCAGTTGTTGTCGTCGAACCGAAGCTCTGATACCACTTTGTTAGCCTTAGATTAGGCTTGAACCTTGATTAATTAAAGAAACAAACAAGAAACAAACATGGAATACATGAAAGTTCTGGAAGTAGATTTTTTCATTCCATCACTTAGAAAAGTCTCTTACAAGCTTTGAATAGACACTCCATATATTCTATAAAAGTCTTTAACAAGCTTTATTTACTCACACCTAAATATAGAAACTCCATATATTATAGAAAATACTCTTACAAGCTTTATCTAAACAGAACCAAATAATTCTAGAGTTTTCTATCTTTGGGCCTAATTAAATACAACAAAACATGACACTAACATTTTACTACCCAATTACAAATATAACATTTGTTAGCCTAAATACAAAATAACACAACAAAGTATTAACTTTAACAGACCCAATCAATTGAAGTAATTGAACTGCAAGTAAGTTTCATCGAACTTTGAAACTCACAACTACTCAAATGTCTACAATGAATTTGTTTTATGATTTGTATATAGTAGAACCAACTTTTTGAAGCCTGGCTTCCATACCCAAGCTCACACTAGATAACTGGTATGCATTCACAAATATTCAAAGTTTTGCCTCTGAAAACGTCAACTCTACTCTGCATGAGTTGGGTATTCAGAAGCCCTTGAATACAAAATCCCATCTCCAATGGGTACAAATTCTTACCAATGTGCATTGAGAAAATCAAATCCCATAATCAATCTCTTTGCACACAAAGTTAAAGTTGCATACATATGATTCTCTATTTACCCCAATATTACAAAAATATCTTGTATTGTACTAAATTTTTTTCTCTAAGAATCCATTCAAGTTCCAAATGGATGAGAAATCTAACTAAAAACCCATTAATATCAACAAAGAAGCTCTCAAAAAGCATGAAGAACCTAATAGGTTTGGTATTTTACTCGATGAGAACCCACCTTCTTTTACCTGTTTCAATAGGTCTCTCTCTCAAATTAACTTAAATTTCTTTTGTAAGTTCATCATAAGGTTGGTTTGGAAAGTAGTTTCCCTGCCTTTGACAAATTTCAAAGTACTTAGAATTGTTCAAGTAATACCTATTTCACTCTTTTAATTTTTTCTCTTGGTCAGCCTAAGTTTTTCTAAGCTTCCTCTTATGTACAATAGCAAGGATAGAGCTCACTAGTGTAAAAAAGGGCCATGGCCCCCCTATGTTTTCTACAATTACTATATATCCCTCTTTAGATTTTAAAATTTATTATGTCACCCTCTTAGCTTTTAAAAAGTTCTTATATATGTCTATATTTGATTTCATCTATTGTCTTAAAAGCTCATGGCCTAACAACTGATAACTTAATAGGCAATATTTCATCTTATAGATGAGTGTTGATGAAGGCAGGCTTGGATGTGTTTGATTATAAATAAATAATAATAATAATAATGTTTCTAAAAGATAGGACTATAAACCTGACTTATATCATCAACAATATATTGACTCGTGATAAATGAAACTAATCTTTTTTAATGGTAATTCAATCATACACATTACATTTCTATCATCAATGAGAGAATAATGGATCCCCATAGTGTCATAAAATAATTTTTATTCTGAAAAGTGCGATTTAATTTTCAATCCTATGCTCCAATCTAACTTTTACGATGATATCATATTCAAGTTAATTTTGATAAATAATATACAATTAAAAATTTAACATTATTGATGACATGTTGAATAATTCTAGTAAATACAATTTCTAATTGTGCCACTATTTGGCTCACCTTATCGTAAAATCCTAGTTCTGACAATTATATATATTTGCATGTACATAATGTGACGCCCCAAAATCCAGGGGTCCTTTGTTGACCGTTGATTACCCATCAACCCGTGGAATACTCGTGGATACCAAGTAACTCGATATCGCGTCATTATGCCCCATTTTGTCGGGGTCCATATTTAAACAAAATCGGGCAGAGTCTCCTTTGTATGGGGAGCTCTACCCAAAATCCAACCTGTGGAATATACATTCACATGACCCATCCGAGATCCAATATAACACAATGACTGCACCAGGTCCATTTATGAGTAAATATTGACCACACCGGATCCATTTATCCATACTCATATAATTACATGCAAGGTTAGATTAAAGATAGTCCAGAAATATGGAGTTTTGAGAAAACCTACACAAACTCATATCAAACTCATACATCACTAAATTTACATTCAAAACACTCCATGTAAGTCACATTACGACTATTTTCAAATATTTACATCTCAAAATCATAATTTTAACAATATTTTACAAGAACTCAAAATAAAGTCACATCTCGGCTTTTCTTCCTCCTTAAGTGCCCGAGTGAGTGCCGTCCATCGACGTATATGTAAACCCATATGATTAAATTAATATAATGATAAATTGTTTGATGATTTAATGTAGGTAATGGTGTAGAAATGAATCACATGGGTTATGACCATAGGAAATGTTAAGATTGTAAATAATATTTAAAGCTAGTTTTAACTCGTGAATATATGGAATAGTTTGTAATAGAAATTATACCAACTATGTTTAATGCTTAAATATATATTGTATAGGTTTAGGTTGGTTTTGGAAGGGTTTGGAATGAATTGGAAATGAAAAACATAAAATATAGGCAAAACTAGAAAAAATCGTACCGGTACTGTGTTCCGGAATCATTGGTCCAGTGAGCTAACCATACCAATATTGTGATCTAAAACTTTATCGTACCAGTACTATGTACTGGTACGACCGAAAGATGTTTGACCTTTAAAAGTCACGATTTGTGGCCCATTTTCGCCCTATAAATACATTAGGACACCTCCTTTAGCCCTATTTTGAAAGAAGGAGAAAACACAAGATCAAAAGAAAAAAATAAGAGGTTTTAGAGTGATTCAAGATTCAAGCCCTAGTTATTCAAGAGCCAAGGTAGAGGTTTTCTTTCATTCTTGTTCATTGATGTTAGGGTTATTATATACATATGTTTTGACTTCTAACTCTATGTATTTGCTATGGGTTCTTTATTTCTTGGTTCTCTTGCGATTATTAATATGTTTTACACAAAGTTAGGGTTGTGTACCCATGAAATCCCTCTTTTTGTTTGAAAAATTCTAGTTTTTTAAGAGTGATGGGTTTTCTTCTTGCACTCTTCCTTTATTCTTGATTTCAAAACGATAGTGTTTTGTGTTGAGTAATAAAATGATATTGTTGTGATTTCTTGTATTTTTCCTTAATTGGTTATTGGAATTGTTACATGATAAAAAAAATTGGGAATTTGTGAGATATGCTTGTAAAATGAGAAATTGTGGATTTTATAATTATTTGTAATTGTTGGTGAATTTGAGAATATTTTGGTTTCCTCATTTGTATGGTGATTGATGGAAAACCTTGTGGTTTCCTAACCTCTAAACATCACCCTTTAGCATGTGTATGATGTGTGTGAGAAGGGAGTGTCATTCTCCCTTGGGATGATACAAGAGATGGAACAACGAAATGGTGGTATGAAATGGAATGAACAAAATGTGTGAAATGTGAAATGTGAACAAAAGTGCTCCCCAATCACAAGGAGTCTTTTGAATGTCGGTGTTTTACTTGAAAAAGTATCCCAAGGCCTTCTCCTCAGGGAAGGAAAGTTTAGGTAACGCCCTAAAAATCACCCTGGACGGCATTACATTCTAAAACCATTTATATAATGAGAGTACTAACATAATCCATCAATAAATAAAACTTCATAAGTCATTCATAATATTTATATCATTATCCAAAAAGAGGATGCCAAACCATAGCATTTACATTCCAAAAGAATTAATCATGAACTTGTAGCGGAATTACAAAAGACATCTAGACTTTTTAATGTTTCAAGAGAATATTCTAGCCTAGAACAAAAGAAAGTGTATATCCTAAGCATCCAACTCGGGATTCGTGTCTCCCGCTATCGGAGCTTCCCAAGGTCTCAGCTCATCAGTTCTGAGCTCCTCCTCTAGACACAAACCTGAAATATATTGTTTATAGGGGGTGAGCACGAAGCTTTGTAGCAACATTCCTCCCAGAACAAGGTTTATAAAAGCATATAAAATGGTCGATTTCATTTCACAAATAGCATATATATAATCTTTGAATTAAAACAAGGATATTTTACAAGTCTCAAGTTTAAGTAGCAATAGTAATAGGAATGAACAATAACAACTCAGTCCAATAAACATCCATTTTCCCACACATGATATAATATTGTCCTTCAAGGCATGAACATCCTTACAAGGAACCTCTCATCTTCAAGGTCTCGTTTCTTTGGCATGAGCATCCTTACAAGGAACCTCTCACCCTCCTAGTTAAGTTTCTCAAGCATCCTTACAAGGAACCTCCTTACAAGGAACCTCTCACTCTTGTTCTTTCAAACAACCATACAAGGAATACAACACCCAAAATACTCTCAATTCATCAACTATTTCACAAAATATCAAAATTCACAATTTCACATATAATGTACTATATAATAACTGAAAAAAAAAGGTGCAAGAGATCATCATAAACATCATTTGGTTATTCCATATGAAACACTAAAGTTTTGAGAGCAAGAATAAAGGAAAAATCAAGAGAAAAGACTATTTCCCTTGAAATCTAGGGTTTCATTACAAGAAGAGAGATTTCATAGTTATCTAACCATAACTTTGTTTAAACATGGTAATCTTTGCAAAATTAACAAGAAGGGAGAGTTTCATGGCATACATATATAAATGGGAGTGAAAATATACATATGCATGTAAGCCCTAGTCTCAATGGTCAAGAATGGAAGAAAAACTCCTACCTTGTGTACTTGAAATCTAGGTTTTGATCTTGAATCAACCCTTCAATCTCTTATTTTTTCCCTTTGATCTTGTGTTTCTCTCTTTCTCTAGTCCTCTCTAAAGTTTTTGAAGGTTATAAGTGGTGAAATGAAGGCTAAGGAGGCATCCTAATGTATTTATAGTGGAGAAAGGATCGGTTGTTCGCAACTTAAAAATTGCAAATTTTTACAGCGACTACTGGTAGGTACTACCAGTAGATCGGGCTTGACTACTGGTTGACTACCGGTAGTTCGGGTACACTGGGCATGCGACTATTCGTTGACTACCGGTAGCTACTACCGATAGTTCGGATACTTTGGGCTCTTGACTATCGGTTGACTACTGGTAGCTCGGGTGTATTGGACACTCGACTACCTGTTGACTACCAGTAGCTTGAGTACACTGGTCCTTTGACTACCGGTAGTTCGGGTAAACTTCTACCGGTAGTTACTATCGGTAGGCACTACCCAGATTTGCCTACTTCACCCAGTTTTCATTTCCAATCCTTTCCTAACCTTTCCAACACCATCCCACACATGTTTAACGAGGTTTTTCACATAAATCTTGATACCTACACGTTCTATTGAACATGTTTCAATTCTTTACAATGCAAAACTAAATCTTAGCTAACTCTTTACTATTTCAACCTTAACACTTACATTTTCATTTGAAACTCAATTAATCAACAATTATATAACTATATGAATATAAACATGTGGGGTTTTACAGTTCAAGTGTGTCAAGGAGATTTTGTCAAAAAGAGAAAGTGTAAAATCTTTGTTTGTGTTTTGGAGAGTTATGTTCTTAATGAAAATGCAATAAAATAAATGTTAGCTAATCCAAAAGGTTCACTCCAATGAGAATGACCAATCAACTCGAAACCTTCCTTCGAGGGTTTATAGATGAACGATTGATTCGTGGGAAGCTAGAGATGAGATGGTGAGGATCCAAGCATAAACCATGACTAGGCCTACGGAATATCAAAGACTCACAACCACATTCACTCTCAACCCAGTCAAATTAAACCACCGTACATCGAGAGAGGAAAGAAAAAGAGTTGAAATGGAATCCTCAAGGAGAGGTCTCCCTTGGATTATCCAACTTAAAATCTAACTACTCATGAGAAAATGAAAAAAAATCATAATGTAAATGGACATAATGAAGAAATGAAGCATGAAACTTAACTAAATGTAAGAAAACATAAACTAAGAAGAAAAATATGCAATACCCATTTTAAGCTTGAAATGAAGATCTTAAATGCAACAATGGTGAAAGCTAGAGCAAAGGATCAAACTTGAAATAAACTTGTAGTAAATAACATTAAAGATGTCAAACAAAGATTAGAATATCCTTACAAGAGATTCCAAGACAATAGAAAGAAAAAAATACAAAAAATATTAACTTCTGTCACTATTTATCTTCTTCCACATTGAGCTAAAACTAAGCTTAGGTAGCCAGCCTTGAAATGATTGTGTAATGCTCAATATAATGGAGTGTGTGCCCTTCATTTTCGTGCATGGTGGACCCCCTAGCAAGTGTGCAGGCTTCCCATCAATGGGAGGCTGAATGGAAGGGTCTTGAGAGGCTAGGATAGCCTACACAGCAACCCACATGGCAGCCCACTTCTTTCCCCTCTTCATTGAATTCCAAGCCTCCAAAGTCTTCAAGCATGGTATATAAGGCATGTAGATGTGTAAGGAAATGTTGGGGACAAGTGGGAGAATCATTGGTGGGACCCCCAAGCAAGTGGGAAGTGATTTGGAGGCGTCTGGGCATGTTTTGGGAGCATAGCGGTATGCAGTACCAGTATTCTAAGCATTCTGGAGTTCGGGGTACCGGTATGCAGTACCGGAATAGTTCCTTACCGGTATTGCATAGCGGTACTATTTTCTGCTTTGGACCATCTTTCGTAGAATCGGCATAAATTTTGAGACAACATTTGGATTGAGGTAAAATTTTGAAAAAATATAGAAGACATCTAGATCTACAACTTTCATGTTTTGAACTTTTTCATATTCGAAGTGGATCATGGTCAAAATGGAATAAACCCGAGAATCTGCAACCCAGTGGTGCGGGTGCTAGCTCCTTTGTTTCCAAACACCAGTACCTCCTTGATTTCTTCACTTTTAAGCCTATAAATTTCATATAATGTATCCATGCTTTCACCACACATCCATACTAGTTGCAAGGTCCTGAAATCAATGATTTAAGCTATAAAAACATGCAACATCGAAAATTCAACATTATTCATAATTTTGGCTAACTCTAAATACTTAGATACAAAAGTTGAGTTAAAATACATGTAATGAGGCCGTTACATATGCAATATTATGCGCTCATCATATGGTTGTTGTGATGGACTTGGAGTGCCATTGAGAGATTCTGTAGAGTATTAGAGGTTAGTCTATCTCAGTGGGGTGAGATGGTTTCCTAACACTTGTACTGAATTGTCATTTGATAATGCGACCACTATCGTTCATTGGAGTTTGAACAAGGGATGGTATACCTTTCCTGGGAAGGGACTCGTCATTGTCATTGGTATGGTAGACGCTCTTTCTCGAAGTGATTGTGATTTGTTGGTTGTAATGGGTGGACTAGGTATAATGGTTGGGTAGATTTCTGAGAAACAATCAACTTATATGGCACAGGGATTAACCAATATACATGAAAATGCGATTTATTGTTGAGAACTGTCTTTTATTGTTTCCGTTAAAGTTATTGCTAATATTAAACTTGAGATCTGTTTAAAATGTCCCTGATTTTATTTCAACATTATATATGCTAGTTGTGAAATGAGACCGACCGATTTTATATATCTTTTCTAAACCTTGTTCGGGTTTGTAAGAATTTTCCTACAGAGCTTCGTGTTCACCTACTTAACAACCCTTTCAGAATATCCTCTAGAAGAAAAGCTGGGAGTCAAGGAGCCTGCACACTAGGAAACTCCGGTAGATAGGAACGTGGATCACGAGGTGGACGCCTAAAGCAACACTTTCTTTAATGCTAGACTAGGAAATTCATTTTGGGATACATTGTAAAGTCTAGTTTTCTTTTGTTTATTTTTGCTGCGCTATAATAGTTAAATTTTTGGAATGTAAAGGCGAAGATGGGTCTATTCTTTAGGGATAATGTTGTAAATTTTATGGATAATGAATGAAGTCTTATTTATTTGATAGATTATATTAGTACTCTTGTGATGAAAATGGTTTTATCATGTAATGCCGTCCAAGGTAGTTTTTAGGGCGTTACACTATAACCCACACCTGAAATGTTTTTCCGTATAGGGTGAGCAACGCGCAATAGAGTATCTCCTACAGAGACTACTCACCACCCTAGATGCATATTCAATATTTGCATACAACATTCATCCATAACAACATTACAAACAAAAATATGCAACTCTATATTGGAATTTTACATGTCATACCATGGAATGAAATGAGACTTACTCATGCATCTTAACCCGTGTGCTCTCCGACTCCCACAACACAATGTCATGCACTTTGTGCAATGAAACCGTCAATTGCCAAAAAATTCATCCAATAATCATTTGAAATAAGAGTCATGTGTTTATAAAACCAAATCATTGTTAAATGTTACTCATTGAATGAGTATTTTTATAAATCTAACTCTTGTGTCTTGTTGGGGCAACGGATTTTGAAATTTTACCGCTGGCTTTGTATATCTAATTCACTTTTTTGGACTTGCACTAACGAAAGTGAATAAACCAATAACTGGGTCTTGCACCCGAGGGAGAGTCTAGCCCTACTTACTATACTCGATACACTTTTTTTCATTCATGCAACCGTGCCACTCAGTAGGGCCTTCAATCCCACTTTTCCGAGTCCACCTTTCAACCACCAAGTATGATGTTTGAATAACCATGCCGACACACGCACACCCACACCCATGCCTAAGCCCATGAATGTGATGCCTCCGTGCAAATGCAATGTAATGTACCATTGTATATCAATGTCATGTCCAACATGCTATGAATGCCATATAAACCATTATATGATAGTTCCACATGTCCATGACAAATTATATCACAAGCATGTAATTCTCATAATTCTTCACAATGTCAATATAGTAGTAAGCATATATCGACATTTTATCTAACAATAACCAAACATGTCATTACATAATCAAGAAATAACATACTTAATTCTCAAGGTATAATGTAAATGCCCAAAAAATAGCCCACATAACAACCCCTAACCAAGCCACGTAACGGCCCTGAAACAGGCCAAAAAACAGCCTTATAACAGTCCCAAAAATAGTCCATAAAACAACCCCTAAACAGGCCACATAATAACACCTAAACAGGCCACCCAAACAGCCCATAAACAACCCAAAAATAGGTCACCAAAATAGCCCCTAAATAGTCCTAAAAATAGTTCATAAAACAGCCCCTAAATAGGCCCCAAAAACCAGCCCAAAAGGTAGGAATAAAACCAAAGTAGGAAGAACCCTACATCTTATAGCTTATAATTAAGGCTAGAGCTTCAAGAACACCTCCCAAGCTCCCAACACTCTTGATTTCCCCAAAGCCTCCTCTTGGATCTTTGGTGAAATCACTTTTTTTTGGTATGGTTGCGTATCCCTTGTTGCGGTGATCGACTTTAACTCTTGGTACAAGTCGATCCGAGTGACAGAACTTCAAATATCGGAGGGAGAAAACTTGAAGAACTATTTTTTTCTTCTCTTTTCTCTCTTCTCTATCTTTGGTCAGCCAAGGTGCTGAACAAGTGAGATATGTTTCTCAAAATATTAGATTTAGATCGATATTTATAGTTCCGAATGTGCGGTGCACATCACACCACACGTTTTCCTATTTTCGGGTCCCTTTTTTGTCCAAAAATCATTCATTGCATCCTGGTTTAAGTTCAAATTAATTTTTTTGAACTATAATTCAATTATAAGAAATTTTTATAAAAATTATTTATGGGGACGTTCGTGAGGTCATCCACCACCTAGTCTCCTCGAACTACATGCAGAAATCTAACTATCTCAAAATTTGACGAAATTCGGCAGGGCAACTAGATTTTACGATATAAATCCAACATCAAAGTTCATTGTGTCATCTGAGTTCTAGAACATGAGTATTTTAAATACGCATTATAGTGACAAATTATCATTTTGTCCTTTTTCAGAAAAAGTTTAAATTTACCCGAGTTTTACATATAACCTTAGTTTTTATATGTTAAATTGCACATACATCACCTCAGAAACATATTATCATTTAGTTTTGATTGATAATAGAGTTTCTTGTAAGTTTATATATACATAAATCGTGTATTTATATTACACTAATAAGAATGTACATATTTACAAAACAACAATCAAACATGTTTGTTGTTTTGCTAGTTTTTTATTCAAATTTAATATTCAAAAAATGTTCCCTAGTGTTATCAAGTGGTGATAAGGCCGAGGTGGTGATGACTCCAAGATAATAGTGATGAGATGATAATAGTGACATCAATTATAAAAGTGATGAGATGATAATAGTGACATCAATTATAATAGTGATGAGATGATAATATTGACAACAATAATTATGATGACATTTCATCCACAAACAAAGAAAAACAAGTTTGAAGAGAGTTTCCTAGTAATTGACATTGATAGAAACTATATGATTATAGTTTCTATCGATGAAAGAATTTTTTGTACATTTATTTTTACATATGTCTTGTATATATATATATTATGCTAAGGAGGTGGTGAAGATGACTCCTGATACTAGTGACATCAATTGTAATAGTGAGGAGATGATAAAAATGACAACAATAATATGTTTCATCCACACATGAAAGAAAGTAAGTCTCAAGGGTGTTTCCTAGTAATTAACATTGATAGAAATATATTATCATGTAGTTTCTATCGATGTAAGAATTTCTTGTACATATATATATATACATAAGTTTAGTATTTATATATTGATAATATGCATGTACATCATATTTACAAAAAAAAAATTCAAACATTTTTTTTATTTTTGCTAACTTTTATTTCAATTTTAAATATTCAGAAAATGTTCCCAAAAAGTGGTGATAAGGCGATGGTGGTGGTGACTCTGTGATAATAGTGACATCAATTGCAATAGTGAGGAGATGATAATTATGGCAACAATAATTATGGCAATGTTTCATCTACACACAAAGAGAATCGAGTCTCCAGAGAGTTTCATAGTAATTAACATTGATAGAAAAATATTATCATATAGTTTATATCGATGTAAGAATTTCTTTGTATATTTATATATAAATAAGCCTTTTATTTATATACACATAAGCCTTTTATTTATATACTTCTAAGGCAGTGGTGGTGATCACTGTGTGATAATATGACATCAATTGTAATAGTGAGGAGATGATTATTATGATAACAACAATGATGGCAATGTTTCATCCACACACAAAGAAAAATAAGTCTCAAAGGAGCAAAGTGATTAACAACGATAGAAACATATTATCATATAATTTATATCGATGTAAGAATTTTTTGTACATTTATATATACATAAGTCTGGGATTTATGTATTATGATAATATGCTTGGACATCATATTTACAACACAATAATCAAATATATTTTTTGTTTTGCTAATTTTTTATGCAAATTTAAACATTTAGAAAATGTTCCCAAGTGCTTTCAATTGGTAATAAGGCCTTGGTGAGGGTGACTATGTCATAAAGTGACATGAATTGTAATAGTTAGTAGATGGTAATAATGGCAACAATAATGATGCACGGTGTCGCATTCACACACAAAGAAAAACAAGTTTCAAGAGGGTTTCCGAGTAACTAACATCGATAGAAACATATTATCATATAGTTTTTATCAATGTAAGAATTTCTTGTACATTTATGTATACTAGCAATGCACTATGTACATTGCACATGAATAGTTTTCATACATGAAAAATTAATAAAAATTATTATGTATATACGTGCCTAAATTTAATATTAACTCAAGTTTACCAAAACAAAAATTTTATCGCTCAGGTTGTAATATAGAATTAAGAAAACTTTGTCTGGCCCAACGATTCATTGGTCTAACAATGAAATGTATTTGATCAGGATTCTACTTATAATTCATTGATTAAAATAAAAATAATTATTAATATTCTAATCATATTAGAACATTACTATAATTAAGAATTAGTCAAATCAATTGATATAAAATATACTACTAACTATAATCATACATGAAAATTATAAAGGTAATATAGACAATTTAAAATTTTAATAAATATTGAAATTTATATAAAGAGAATAGATAATTAGAACAAATGTTAGAGGATAATTTGGAGATTTAAACACATAAGCATATGCTAGTAATTTAAATATTTAATTATGCAATGATAGAATGGCTTTTACAATTCTTCATAAGGGTAAAATAGTGAATAAAAAATTTTTAATGTCAAGGTACTTTTATTAGTAGTATAGATATAAGTCTACGATTTATATATTATGCTAATATGCATGTACATCAGATTTACAAAATAAAAATCAAGCATGTTTTTTGTTTTGTTAAGTTTTATTCATATTTAAATATTCAGAAAATGTTCCAAAGTGTTATGAAGTGGAGATAAAGCGGTGGTGGTGATGACTCCTTGATAATAGTGATATCAATTGTAATTCTGAGGAAATGATAATAATGGCAATAATAATGATGACTGTATTTCATCCGCACACATAGAAAACCAAGTCTCAAGAGATTTTCCTAGTAACTAACATCGATAGAAATATATTATCATATAGTTTCTATCAATGAAAGAATTTCTTGTACATTTATATATACATAAGTGTAGGATTTATATATTACGCTAATATGCATGAACATCATATTTACAAAACAACAATCAAACACTTTTTGTTTTGTTATTTTTTTATCCAAATTAAAATATTCAAAAAATATTTTCAAGTGGTGATAAGGCAGTGGTGGTGATGGCTCCAAGATAATCATGGCATCAATTGTACTAGTTAGGAGATTAAAATAATGGCATGGCAACAATAATGATGACGATGTCTCATCCACACACAAATAAAAAAAAGTCTTAATAGAGTTTCCTAGGAACAAACATCGATAAAAACATAGTTTTATGTTTCTATCGATGTAAGAATTTTGTAACAACTTGGTTTTCGGTGAACGACAATTGAGACAAGAACAAGTTTAAGAGTGATTAAAGATTCAAAGTTTGGATAGTCGAACTATGAATTGATAGCTTCAAAATGGGTGCTGTAACGCCCCGCATTTTCTTTTATAAATGAATATAGTTATATGATAGATAATTATTGTGAAAATGAGGATATGAATAATGATGTAAGAATGAATCACATAGGTTAAAACATTAGAAAAGAATAATTGGGAGACAAATGGATTTGGGAAGTTTAAGTTTCCAAGACGTTTGAGATTGGAATTAGTTATTAGATAAGTTTCTAAATGTTTCTAGGTCAAGATAATGTTTCCATTGAATCCGTAAGGTCGAAAAACCTTGGGAGAGGTAATATGAGGTGCATTGGAAGCTTGGAAGTACTCCGGAATAAAAACACAAATTTCGTAACTTTCGGGTATAAAATATTTCGGATACCTCTCAGTATTTCGGCCATAACTTTTTATCCTTATATCTAATTGATCTGAAATTTTGACAGTAGATATTAGACATCTAGGGCTACAAAAATGTATCTCATGAAAATTTTTCAATTCGACCTCAAAATAGGTCAAACTGCCTTGGAAGTTGGAGAAAAAATCTGTCTGCGGAATAGTACCGGTACCGGTACCCCGTTTCCAGAAGGTTTTTGGTACCGGTACACCCGATAAAAAGTCTAAATGTTTAATGTCGCGATCTCGGTCCGATCTTTGGGCCTATAAATACTTTAGGCCGTCTCCTTAGTCGTTCATACACCATTCTAAACCCTAGATAGCTTGGAAGAGAAAGAGAGGAAGATCAAAGCACCTAGATCAAGATAGATTTACACTCCATAAAAATCAAAAATTCTCAAGAACTCCATTCTTCTCCTCTTTTCTTCTACACTCTTACTACACCTTTACCCACACCTCTTAGAACCCTAAGAGAAGACAAGAAGGAGAAGGAGAAGGGAGGAAGAAGATCTTTGGAGCTTGGGTTAGCTTAAATCTTTTGGATTCAAGGTAGGGGATTTTCTCTCATTCACTTACATTGAGGCTAGGACATATATATTAAGAAGGTATTAAGAGAGATGAACTTTTCTTTAAATTGTTCTTCATTCTTGTTTTTAAAACTTTAGTGTTGAATATTGTACATCAAAATAATATAAATGATGATCTCTTGCATATTTTCTTGGATTATTTGATTATATGACACATGTGAGAAAAATTGGGGATTTTACTTTATTTGTGAAATTGTTGTGAATTGAGCATATTCTCGATTTTCTCATTGTATGGGTGTTGTGATGGACTTGGATTACCTTCGAGAGATGCCGTAGAGTGTTAGAGGTTAGTCTACCCCAA
>CM042185.1:20072042-20090495 GCA_023539305.1 Ilex asprella | reverse complement strand
TCATACAGTACATATTTGTGAGGGGTTCTTGAGTGTTGGGTTCAAAGTTGTGCTAAAAATTCATGAATGTGCAGACCATTGGGTTCGTTGATTATTCTCTCAAAGGTTAATTGCACTGGAGGTCCCCAAAGTATGAAATTTGTCTCATTTTAGTCCGCAACATTTCAATTGCATCATTTTTGTCCCTAAAGTATTGAATATGTTTTTATATGATCCCTCATGCAAATAGTGTCCAGATTGCTAACGATTTTTTATCATAAACTTGTCACATGGTACTTAAATATGGATAAAAAAATAATTTGAAAAAATCTTGATCAAATTTCTACTCAAATTTTGGTTAAATACTTACCTAAATTTCATAGTTTTGAGTATGAGCTATCCAAATTTTGGTCAAAAGCAACCCATATTATACATTTTTTTGTTAAGAACTGCTCAATTTTTGTTTGAGAGCTATTAAAATTATTTTTTGTCCATATTTAGTTATTATGTGACAAGTTTATGATAAAAAATCTTTAGCAATCCAGACATTGTCTGTTTGAAGGACCATGTAGAAACATATTTAATACTTTAGGGACAAAAAAGACGCAATTAAAATATTGGGGACCAAAATGAGACAAACGAATACTTTAAGGACCTCTAGTGCAATTAACCCTTCTCTTAATTTGGTATTTGAATTTCTTATTTTCAAACTTGAACTTAATGACAAGAGGTAAATATTCGATTCTACTGCATTAAGTATATGGAGATTAGATTGTAAGCCCTCACATGTTTATATTCATATAGTGATATAATTTTTTATTAATTAATTTTCAAAAGATAGTATAGGTGATGAGGTATGCATAAATCCTATAGATTTGAAAAGTAGAAATAAATACGAGTGAGGTAAATTATTAGGGTGATTTAAAATTTTGTAGGTGTTAATGTTGATAATAGTAAATATTTAGCTAAAATTTAGTTTTGACTTGTAAATATTTGAAAACATTTTCAATAGAACTTGTAGATATCCAGATTTATGTGAAAAACCTTGTTAAACATGTATGGGATGGTTTAGGAAGGATTAGGAATGGATTGAAAATGAAAAACGGGTGAAGTACGCAAATCTGGACAGTGACTACCGGTAGTAACTACAAGTAAAAAAAATTGCCTAGTATACCTGAACTACCGGTAGTCAACAGGTAGTCGATTTTTCAGTATACTCGAACTACCGGTAGTCGCTGTAAAATCTAAAATTTTTAAGTCGCGAACAATCGGTCCCCCTTTCCACTAAAAATACTTAATGATGCCTCCTTAGCCTCCATTTCACAATTTTCAACCCTAGAAAACCTTAGAGAGAAAGAGAGAAACACAAGATCAAAGGGGAAAATAAGAAATTTAAGGGTTGATTCAAAATCAAAGCCCTAGTCTTTCAAGACATCATGGTAGGAGTTTTCTTCCATTCTCTTACATTGAGGCTGGAGTATATCTAAATATACATGTTTTGACTCCTAACATATGTATTTGTTATGGGTTCTTTGTTTCTTGGTCTTCTTGCAATTATTATCATGTTTTACACAAAGTTAGGATTGAATACCCATGAAATCTTTTGCTTTTGCCTTAAAACCCTAGTTTTGAAAAAAAATGAATTTCACCCTCTATTTTCACTTAATCTTGATTCTGAAACTCTAGTGCTTTGGGTTGAGTATTAAAATGATATTGTTGATGATCTCTTGTACCTTTTCTTAACTTATGAGAATTGGAGATTTTTGAAATTTGCTTGTAAATTGGGGATTTGTGAAATGTTTGGTTATTTGAGAAAATTATTGGTATTGTACTTTAGGTATGGTTGTTTGGATGAACATGAGTGAGAGGTTCTGTAAAACCAAAAAAAAAATTTAAATTTTTCCAAAAAAGGCAAAATGGTCATTTTTTCACTATAATGCGTATTTAAATTACTCATGTTCTACACCTCGGCTGAGGAAAGGGAGTTAGCCATTGGATTCGTATCGCGACATCTAGTCACCTTGCCGAATTTTGTCGAATTCCGAGATAGTCGGATGTTTTGCACGTCGTTCGAGGCAACGGGATGGAGGATGACCCCACAAAGGTCTCCAATTATAATTATCTTAAAATTTAAGTGTAATTGAATTAAAGTATCAATAAAATTAATTTGAGCTAAAAACAGAATGTAATAAATCGTTTCGGGGCGAAATCGGACCCGAATAAGCGGGAGACACTTGGCAAGATCTGGGCCAAGTCTCGCAAAATATAAATAGGGTCTTAAATGGGATATTTCAGCAGATATATCCCATTCTTCAGTCATTTCAGCCGCCCAAGAGAGAGAAGAGAGTTCTTCAAGTTCTCCTTCAATTTTTTCGTAGTTCTGTCGCTCGGATTCCGTCAAGCCAAGAGGGAAAATCGATCTCCGTCATGAGGGCTATGTTTACGTACAAAAACTAAGAGATTTCACCAAATATTCAAAAGTGGAGATTTTGTAAATCAAGAGTTCTGGAGTTATTTTGGTGTTATAGAAGTCTTCTATACTTCTATTGAGGTAAGGTTCTTCCTACCTTGGATTATTCTTTCTTTAGATGTTGGTAAACTAAGAGTTGCATTTATATATATGCCTATGTGTTGACTTGTACATATGTATATGGTTATGGAAATGGAAAAGTGAGCATAGAAATGATTTAGGCTAGTTTCTAGCTTGAATTTGGTATATGGAAGTTACTTGAGTTCATTCTTGTAGCTTGGTGAAATTTATGCTTGAAGGTTGTGCTTAACTTGTTGGATGCCTTTAAGGTGTTTGATGAAATGTCGTGATTGTTTTAGATGGATGTTTGATGCTATTGGAATAACATGTTGAATGTGTTGTTGACATATGCTTATTGATATGTTGATTTTGATGATTTATGAAAATTTGTGCAAGAAATGTCAATTTCCATGGAATATTAAGACGTGTGGAAAATATTGCTCATGTGGTGTTCATTACATGGTCGGCATGATCATGGCATCACATTCATGGGCTATATGCATGAGTGTGGGTGTGTTGGTGCATGGTTGATCAACACCAAATTTGGTGCTTGATGGTGGGCTCGAAAAAAAATTAGATTGAAGATCCAACTGAGTCTCACGGTTGCATGCATGAAAACTTGTGTCGGGTATAGCAAGAAGGGCTAGACACTCCCATGGGTGCAAGACCCGGCCACATGGTTTAGACACTTCCCGGCGGTGAAATTCTAGAAAAGTGTCATGGTGTACGGAACCGGCGGTTGTGATACCAAAATCTGTCACCCAACAAAGACACAAGATTTTGATTTATAAAATACTCATTCAATGAGTAACAACCATCAATGATGTGATTTTATGATGAAACAACTTTTGTTTTCAAATGATTATTGGATGGGTTTTCTGTCAAGTGACGATTCATTTCATAAGTGCATTGCATTGTGTTGTGGGAGACTGTAAGGACTCGAGTTTAAGTGCATGAGTGAGTATCATCTCATTTCATGGCATGACATGGTTGCATTCTAACATTGAATGCATATTCTTGCATGAAATGATGGGTTATATGTTGCTTGTGAGTATTGCATGAGCATGAGCATGAGCATCTAGGGGGAGTAACCTCTGTAGGATCTACTTTACTGGGCGTTGGCTCACCCTATATGGGAACACATTTTAGGTACGGAGTATAAACCGGTGGACGGACCATATTTGGGTCGCCAAGGTTGAAGAAAATCCAAGATGTGGCTAATTTTGAGCTTTGTAAATTAAGAAAACTTGGTTTTGTTTTTGATCAAGTAAACCTATGGTATTGAATGTAATAAAACTTGTATAAATTCCATGTTATATGAGTTGAGTTGGGTTGTACATGTGTTGGTTGGTTTTGAGGAGCTTTGAAATGAATTGGAAAGGAAAAACTATTCAAATGGGCAAAATCTGGGTTTAACTACCAGTAATCAATAGGTAGTCGTCGACCAGAAGGTCTCAGGCTACCGGTAGTCATTGGTCCAGAGGATTCTAGCTACCAGTAGCTAACAAGTAGCTTCCGGTAGAGATTTTCTAGAATATCCGAACTACCGGTAGTCGATATACACCTACTAGTAGCCAGTCCAAAAATCTGAAATTTTAAAATTAATTTGCCAAACTTTGGGCTTAAAATTTCCTTCCTTTAAATGACCAAATTGGACCCTAATGTGGAATAAATCATGGTGTGTTGGACTTGGATGCTTTTAATGTGGTGTCAGGTTATGCAACAACAACGGATATTTCCGCGGATTGACTAGTTGTCAATGGTTAATTAATGACCCCTGGATTTTAGGGTGTCACAAGTTCCTTGTAAGGAAGCTCATTCCTTCTCAGGGAGGTTCCTTGTGAGGATGCTTGAGAAACAAAACCTTGAGGGTGAGAGGTTCCTTGTAAGGATGCTCATGACAAAAGAGGACAATGTGTGATTGTCACGGGAGGATCCTTGTAAGGATGCTTGAGAAATAAAATTCTTGAGGGTGAGAGGCTCCTTGTAAGAATGCTCATGCCAAAAGAAGGCAATTTATGATCTTTTCGGGAGGTTCCTTGTAAGGATGCTCTTGTCAAAAGAGGGCAATATTTGATCTTCTCGGGAGGTTCGTTGTAAGGATGCTCATGCCAAAAGAGGGCAATATGTGATCTTCTCGGGAGGTTTCTTGTAAGGATGCTTGAGAAACAAAACCTTGAGGGAGAGAGTTTTCTTGTAAGGATGCTCATGCCAAAGAGGACAATATTATATCATGTATGGGTTATTTGTTTACTTTTGGAAATTGTATGACTCATTGTTGGTAATTGGTTTCACCTTTCAGTTCAACTTTATTATTGTTCGTAAACTAGAGATCTATTAAAATGTCCTTGTTTTCTTTCAAAATTGATATATGATATTTGTGAAATGAGATCAACTTGTTTTACATGCTTTCAAAACCTTGTTCGAGTTTGGGAGGATGTTCCTACAGAGCTTCGTGTTCACCCCCTACAAACAATGTCTTTTCTAGATTATAATAGCTTAGAGGAAGAGCTCGGCGTTGGGGAACCGGTACAGTGGAAAGCTCCAGTAGAAGGAGACATAGACCCCAAAGTGGATGCTTAGAGCATTATCTTCCTTTGTTCTAGATTATGACTTTGTAAAGCCCAATACTTTGTATTCAGCTACAAGTTTTAGTTCAATTATTTTGAGATGTAATTGTCATAGTTTGGGCATATTCTTTTGGATGTTAAGGCCATGGCTTGGACGATTCTTTTGAGATGATGTTGTAGATATTATGAATGACCTTTATTAGTTGCTCTCATGACGTTAATGGTTTTAAATTGTAATGCCGTCCAAGGTGGTTTTTGGGGCGTTACAGATTTTGGTATCAGAGCTTAGGCTTTAGGTCTTACATGGGAGCTGTAGGTTATGGATCATCATTAGAGAGGTAGAATTAGGTTGAACAAAATTATTGATTTAAATTTTATACAAGCCTTGTGCTAGACATCCCAACCATGTCTTGCACATCAAGAAACTAAATTGTAAATTGATGTGCAGGATGGTCGGCGGACGAGGACGTGGACGTGGGCGTGGGCGTGGTCGTGGAGGTGAAGCAAATCCACCACCACCCCCCTCCCGTGGTTCATTTCTACACCATTATATATATTAAATTACTAAAAAATTTATCATTATATTACTTTAAACATGTGGGGGTTTACAATCCACCCCCTCAAAGAAAGTTTCATCCTCGAAACTTACCAACTTGCACAAAGACGGGTACTTCTCTCGCATCACCAACTTCGGTTCCCAAGTAGCTTCCTCCACTCCATGATGTTGCCACAAGACCTTCACTAGTCGGATGACTTTATTACGAAGCACCTTCTTCTTGATATCAAGGACCTTCATTGTTCTTCATATGTGAGGCCACCTTGAACCTCAATATCCTCCAAATCTACGACATGCGTTGCATCCAATTGACACTTTCTCAACATCGAAACATAGAATAAGTCGTGTACTCTTGATAATCAAGTTGGTAACCAAAGTTGATATGCCGCTTTGCCCACCACCTTGATCACTTCAAAAGGTCCAATGTATCTTAGAGCTAATTTTTTCTTCTTGTCGAAACAAAACACTCCCTTCTTGGGTGAAACTTTGAGGAACACATAGTCCCTCTCTTGAAAATCCAATGGCCTTCTTCTTCTATCCGTATAGCTTTCCTGTTGACTTTGTGTCGTGCGTAGCCTTTCCCGAATGAGTTGAATCTTCCCTGTAGTCTCCTGAATAATCTCTAGCCCAAAAAAAAATACTCTCGCCAGCTTCTAACCAACAGGTCAGGGATCTACATAGTCTCCCATACGACGCCTCATAAGGTGTCATGCCAATGCTAGCCTGATAGCTGTTGTTATATGTGAATTCCACCAATGGAAAATGCTCGCTCTAGCTTCCCTTGAAGTCCAACACATAAGCTCGTAGCATATCTTCTAGAATCTGTATCACCTTCTCAGTTTGGCCATCCTTCTGGGGATGAAAGGCGGTGCTATGCTATAGTGCAGTTCAGTCCCCATAGCTCCTTGAAGAGTTTGCTAAAATCGCGCCACGAAATGGGAATCACGATTCGATACTATAGAGAGTTGAACTCTATGCAGTCTCACGATCTCGCGGATATACAGCTTGCTCAGGGACTCTAGAATGTCCATGGTCTTCATACTCAAGAAATGTGCAGACTTGGTGAGTCTATCCACTATGACCCATGTTGCATTATATCCTTGTAAAGTCCGTGAAAAACCAGACACGAAGTCCATGGTGATGTGATCCCACTTCCATTATGGAATAGGCAATGATTGTGGTAATCCTCCTGATTTTTTATGTTCACCCCGAGACTTCCTGCTAAGTGCATCGACAACTACATTCACCTTCTCCGGATGGTAGTTGAGTGTGAAATCGTAGTCTTCTAGGTGCTCAATCCACCTTCTTTGCCAGAGATTTAAGTCTTTTGTGTGAAGATATACTTGAGGCTCTTATGATCAGAGAACACTTGAAACTTTTTCCCATACAAGTAACACCTCCACAACTTGAGAGTCAAAACTACAGTGGCAAGCTCCAAGTCATGAGTGGGATAATTTTGCTCATGAACCTTTAATTTTCTCGAACCATAAGCAACTACCTTGCCTCCTTGCATTATCACGCATCCTAAGCCTCGTAGTGAAGCATCGGTGTAAATATCGTATCCTTCCCTACTGCTTAGAATGATGAGGATAGGAGTTGTTGTCAATTTCTCCTTCAAGGTGCGAAAAGCTAATTCACACGCTTGAGTCCATAAGAATTTTTCTTCCTTCTTCGTATGGCGCTTCATTGGCATTGCTACCTTTGAGAACCATTCTATAAATCTCTGATAGTAACCTGCTAAGTCCAAGAAACTACGTACTTTGGTCATGTTCTTGAGTGGTTCCCATTTTATCGCAACTTCAATCTTATCGGGATCTATAACTACACCCTATTTTGACACAACATGGCCAAGGAATTTCACCTCCTTCATCCAGAACTCGCATTTGTTTATCTTAGCATATAACTTATGCTCTTTCAAAGTCTGGAGCACAATTGTGAGATGGCGTTCATGTTCCTCATGTGTCCGTGAATAGATCAGTATGTCATCAATGAACACAATGACAAACTGATCTAGATACGTTCGAAATACCCTAAGCATCAAATCCATGAAGGCTGCAGGTGCATTAGTCAATCCGAACAGCATTACCGTGTACTCGAAATGACCATATCGGGTGCGTAAAGCAGTCTTAGGAATATCCTCCTCCCTGATTCACAATTGATGGTACCCTGTGCGGAGGTCAATCTTGGTGTATGATTAGCACTAAACATTGCATATTTATATATGCTAATCATGCTTATTTGATTGTTTTTTGACTCTTAAGGCTATACCGGTACGATTTGCCTGACATACCCATCATCTGTTCTGCTTATCCACTTGTTTTGAGGGCCCCACCAACGGTTTTCCCCCACTCCTCTGACACACCCACAAGAATATTCATCATGTTCACACTCCTCTTTGGACCATGGGAGCTTCAGCCATAAATGTGAAGTGACAAAGCAGCTGGGTGATGGACACCACCTGCATGACCCCTGTCCAACCCACCATAATTCATGGGCTAATGTTGGAGGTCACTTCCTGGCCTTCCTTGCACGATTTTGGGGGGAAGATGACTCTGTATGGAAGGGGGCATTGAAAAAGGAGAGGATTACATTGTATTGAATATAGAGAGAGAAGCTCAAGGTGTAGAAGAAGGTGAATACTATTTTCTAGAGAGAGAAAGTGACATTTTTCATGTATTTTCTATTGCATTGGCTTGTAATCTTTTGTAAGGATCTTTAGAACATTATTTTCAATGTCATTAATGCTAGTTCCTTTATGTTGTTTCTTAGTCTAATGCTCTTTTCAAGTTTCTACCATTAATGCTTTGAAGTTCTTCACTTTTCCATAGATCTAAAATGGTTTTTCATCTTTTTCATTCCTAGATTAGAAGTTATTGCATTTAGTTACTTTAGATCTTCATTTCATTACAATGTACTTCCTTTCCATTGTTATTTTCATTTTAAGTATGAGTAGCTAAATTCTTTAGTTGGCAAGGCCAAGGGGAATCTCTACTTGGGTATATGATTTCAACTCATTTTTATTCCTTTCTTCAAAGACCAATGGTTCGGTTTGACTGGGTTGAAGGTGGATGATTCGGTGAGTCTTTGATAAGCTGTAGGCCTAGTCATGATTTATGCTTAGATACTCGCCGGCCTCATCCTTGACTTCTCACGAATCAATCGTTCATTTATGCTCGATTGGAGGAATGGTTTGAGTTGAGATTGAATATCGAGTGGAGTGACCTCTTGAAATTGCCAACACTTGTTTTTCTCATTACATTTTCATTAGCATACACTTCACCAAACAACTCTCAAAAAAACAAAGATTTTCACTTTCATATCCACCAAATCACTTCCACCTTGATTTACTTCCTTCCTCGTGGATACGACCTTGGAATACTCTTCCAAGTAAAATACGACCCACAAAAGTCTCCTTACGATTGGGGAGCATTTTTGTGCAAATACACTCCACATTTACATCATCCCATTTCCTTTCCTCCTTACCCTTTCTTTTGACACTATCCCAAGGGGAAGAAATCCTTCCCTTCGCACATACATTGCATAGTTTAAGGGATAGTATTTAGGGGTTAATGGAAGCAAGGTAAATAACACAATCATTTTTTTGGCACCGTTGCCGGGAAAGTCAAGTGTCAAATCAAGGAAGTGATTTTCGGACAACGGAGATAAGTCCCGTGATCCTCATCACGGGCTGAGGTACGTTATCTCGTGTATATATTCTTGTTTGTGTATAATTTTATTTGTATTTATTTTGTTGCATGTGAGGAAGGGACGACCATCGCCGATTAGTTAGACAACCCTTAGGCCCCAACATGAACGTTGACCAAGATCCGAGGATGCGGGTGACAATTTTGAAAATGCGGGTGTCAACCCAAACATGCATTGGGGTGGGATTGTTGATAATGTTGGTACAAACCTAAATGACCAAAGGGGTGGGGGATTGCCCGAACCTAGGATGCCTCAGCCAAGAATGCACTATCCCCCTTCCGACCAATTTGATAATGTGAATGCCAACCCAAACATGCAAGGGGGTGGGGGATTGCAACCACCAAGGATGCCTAACTCACTTGTTCATTTTTCTCCACCTTTGAATGAGGGGAACATCCAACTTGACCCTCCAGCTAGGATATTGCTGGAGTTCCTTCAACCAATCCGTAGCACCACACCATCATGCATCCTTCTTCCCGTCCAAGCTCATCTCTTTGTAGTCAAACCTTGGATGTTGCAACTACTCCCCAAATTTTGCGAGATCAAGAATGAAAATCCGTATAATCACATAAGGTCCTATGAGGAGATGGCTGCAACCTTTATCCAAAATTATAACATGGAGGAAATATCGAGGATGAAATTGTTCCCTTTCTCCTTGGATGTTAAGGCAAGGATTTGGCTTAATTCCTTGGTGTCCCAGACCATGTTATCTTGGGACCAAATAGTTTCATCTTTTTTTGAAAAAAAAAATTCCTGGTTCATAGAACCACTTCTTTAAAAAAAGAAATCCAAAATTTTTCTAAAAACCCCAATGAGCAATTCTACCAGTTCTGGGATCATTACAAGGATTTAATCCAATCCATTCCACATCATGGCAATTGGTGAGTTTCTTCTACAAAGGAATTATACCAAACCATAGACAATTCATTGACATGTTGTACAATGGTGAATTTTTGAACAAAGATCCTAATGAGGCCCTTGACTACTTTGCTACCTTGGCAAAAAATGCACAATTTTGGGATGTTAGGGACCTAAATGATGTACCTAGGTCATTGTCGGGTAATAGTCAATCACAAAGCGGGGGATATATGACTTGAAAGACCGGGAGGATTTACTTTCACAAATTTCCAAATTGTCTAAGAAAGTAGATAGCCTTGAGGTGGATAGGAGACAAGAGGTGTCTCATGTGTCAAGAGCCGAGGAGGCTTGTTCTATTTGTGGTGGTGTCGACCATTTCACATCGGAGTGCCCGAGCATCCCGGCACTTAAAGAAGCATATCATGAACAAGTCAATGCCTTCAACCAACCTAGACAATCATTTTCTCCGAATTTCAACACGGGGTGGCGTGATCACCCTAATTTTAGTTGGAGGAATGAAAACTCCATCCCTTATGGCTCAAACACATACACATCGTCTGCACCTCCTAGGCAAACTCAATTTCAGTCCCAAGGTCAAGGGCAAGCATCTAGCTCCCAATACCACTGGTCCAATCCATAAGGGTACCAATCTAATCCATCTTCCCATGGTCCTCCCCAACAAGCACCATCTAATCCTCCTACCTACCAACCTCCTCATAAGAGGAACTTGGAGGATGTACTTTATAATTTTATCCAAAACCAATTCACTTTCAACAACAACATCTCGGCTCAACTCACAAAGATCACAAATCACATCGAGTTGTCTCAACAAGAGAAGGGGAAATTCCCTGCTCAATCCCTAGAAAATCTCAAGGGTCAACATGTGATTGAGGTGGCCGAACCCACCCAAGAGAGTTATGAGCAACTCAAGGCGGTTACTACCCTTCGGAGTGGCAAGAGAATTGATAAAACCATTGTGCCAAAGGTCTCACCCAAGGCGACATTGCCATTAGAAAAAGAGACTAAGGGTAACGCCAATAGGGGTAGGGTAAGTGAGAAGAAAGAGAGTGAGGAGGTTGAGAGAGAAAATGTGATTAATGAAAACGTAATTATTTCTCCTATCCCTGCCCCTTTTCCTAATCGTTTGAAGCCACCGGTCAAGGTGGTTAATTATGCTGATATTCTTGAGATGTTTTAAGCAGGTGAAGATAAACATCCCACTCCTCGATGGTATAAAGCAAATTCCATCATGTGCAAAGATCTTGAAAGACTTGTGCATGGTAAAAGGAGGCTCAATGTTCACAAGAAAGCTTTCCTCACCTAGCAAGTAAGCTCAATTTTGAGGACAGACACTCCTCCAAAGTTTAAGGACCCCGGCTACCCCACCATTGCCATAACCATTGGAGATTGTCGGGTTGAACAAACATTACTTGATTTGGGAGCAAGTGTTAACCTCCTCCCCTACTCCGTGTATCAACAACTCAAGTTTGAGGAATTGAAACCTACTCCAATCACGCTTCAACTGGCGGACTGTAGTGTTCGAACACCAAGGGGAGTAGTTGAGGATGTTTTAGTACAAGTAGATAAATTTTACTTTCCTGTTGATTTTATTATGCTTGACACTCACCCCGTTGCTAATCTTAGCTCCCAAATCCCTGTAATACTTGGTAGACCTTTTCTTGCCACATCTAATGTCGTGATTAACTGCAGGAATGGTCTTATGAAGCTAGCAATTGAGAATATGACAATGGAGCTCAATAGGTTCAACTTGTGCAAGCAACCGGGCGATGATGAGGAAACACATGAGATTTATTGGATTGACACTTTGGTAGAGCAGCACATGGAGTTAATGAGCACTTTCAAATTGAGAGAGGAGGAAGTTGTGGATATGGAGGAAGTGGATGAGCAAAAAGAATTGGAAAGTTTGAAAGGGATAGAAAAGTGGATCCCTACATTTGAAAATTTTCCACACCAAGACAAAAAAATATTCCCATCCGATGTACAAAAATGTAACTTGGAATTGAAGCCATTACCTTCCCATTTGAAGTATGCATATCTTGGGAAAGATGAGTCATTTCCGATGGTGATTAGTTCAACGTTGGATGCAAGGCAAGAAGAAGAGCTCTTGGAGGTGTTGAGGAGACAATTACAAACTTAAAGGGGATAAATCCCACCATTTGCACACACCGGATCTATCTTGAGGAGGATTCAAAACCATCCCGCCAGCTACAAAGGAGGTTGAATCCGATCATGAAAGACGTGGTGAGGGATGAGGTGTTGAAACTACTTGATGTGGGCATTATTTTTTCAATTGCCGATAGTAAGTGGGTTAGTCCCACGCAAGTAGTACCCAAGAAGTCGGGAGTCACTGTTGTGGAGAATGAGGAGAACGAGCTTCTCCCAATGAGGGTGATCACAGGGCGGAGAGTTTGTATTGATTACCAGAAGCTCAACCTTTGTACAAGAAAAGACCATTTTCCAATCTCATTTCTTGATCAAGTGCTAGAACGAGTAGCATGGCATCTTTTCTATTGCTTTTTGGATGGATACTTCGGCTACAGTCAAATAGAGATTGTCCTAGAAGTCCAGGAGAAAACCACCTTCACTTGTCCCTATGGTACCTTTGTGTATCGTTGCATGCCTTTCGGGCTATGTAATGCCCCCGGAACTTTCCAACATTGCATGATGGGGATCGTTAGTGACATGGTTTAGAAGATTGTTGAGGTATTCATGGATGACTTCTCAGTCTTTGGGCATTCTTTCAATGGGTGTTTAGAGAATTTAGAGAAAGTTTTGGAGAGATGTGAAGAGAAGAGTCTAGTTTTGAATTGGGAGAAATGTCACTTAATGGTGACACAAGGAATTGTTCTCAGGCACATCATTTTGGTGAAAGGAATAGAAGTTGACAAATCAAAGGTGGAGGCCATCTCCAACCTTCCTACGTCAAAAGTTGTCAAAGATATCAGGTCGTTTCTGGGCCATGCGGGTTTTTATCGTCGTTTCATTAAAAGTTTTAGTGCATTGGCCCGACCTTTGACCAATTTGTTGTCTAAAGATGTCCCATTTGAATGGTTGGATAGTTATGAGGCATTTTTTTAAAACTCAAAAGTATACTTGTCACACCTCCAATTATGCGACCACCCAAGTGGGATTTACCTTTTGAGCTGATGTGTGATGCGAGTGATTACGTGGTCGGTGCAGTGCTCGATCAAAGGGAGGATAACAAACCATATGTAATATACTATGCTAGCAAAACTCTTAATGAAGCTCAAATGAATTATACCACCACGGAAAAAGAGTTGTTAGCAGTAGTATTTGCATTAGATAAATTTCGGTCATACATCATTGGTTCACCGATAGTTGTTTATACTGATCATTCTGTTTTGAAGTATCTATTGTCTAAGTAGGATCCCAAACCAAGACTTATCCGGTGGATCCTCCTACTTCAAGAATTTAGTTTGATAATCAAGGATAAGAAAGGAGTGGAGAACGTGGTGGCGGACCATTTTTCTCGATTGGTGGTGCAAGAGGCCGATGTGCACATTCCTATCCCTGATTCTTTTCCCGATGAGCATTTAGTGTCAATTCATTCTATTTGTCCTTGGTATGCTGACATTTGCAATTATCTTGTGATAGGACAAATACCGCCACAGTGGAGCCCTAAAGATAAAAGGAGATTTATAGCAGACGTGAAATATTTTTACTTCCATAATCCGTACCTGTTCAAGTATTACCCAAACCAGATCATGAGGAGATGCGTGCCTAAAAATGAACAGCAGAACGTCCTTGCCTTCTGTCATTCCCAAGCCTGTGGCGGACACTTCTCGGTAAAGAAAACCTCGGCCAAAATTCTTCAGTCAGGTTTCTACTAGCCCTCTCTTATTAAGGACTATAATTCATATTTCAAGGCATGCGACAGATGCCAATGATTGGGTAGTGTGACCCGTCGAAACATGATGCCCCTTTTCCTCGTGCTTCTCATCGAGATATTTGACTGTTGGGGCATCGATTTCATGGATCCATTCCCCATGTCGTTTGGCTACCTGCATATTCTTCTGATGGTGGACTACGTGTTCAAGTGGGTAGAGGCTATCCCAACCAAGACTAATGACCACCGGGTCGTAGTCAAGTTCCTTAAGGAGAATATTTTCTCGAGATTTGAGATGCCTCGTGCAATGATTAGTGATGGTGGTTCCCACTTTTGTAACAGGCCATTTGCATCATTAATGTTTAAATATGGCGTTACACACAAAGTGTCCACTGCTTACCACCCACAAACTAATGACCAAGTTGAATTAGTCAACAGGGAGATTAAAAATATTCTGGAAAATCGATTAACTCAAACAGGAAAGATTGGTCAGAAAGATTAATCAATGCCTTATAGGCATACCGTACTGCCTATAAGACTGTTTTAGGCATGTCTCCCTACCGGCTAGTTTATGGAAAAGCTTGCCATCTGCCAGTTGAATTGGAGCATAAGGTCTACTAGGCCATAAAGACTTTGAACTTTAACATGAGAATAGCTGGTGAGCAGAGAAAATTGAAAATGAATGAATTGGATGAGATCCGAAGAGATGTGTATGAGAGCTCTAAAATTTTCAAGGAATGGGCTAAAGTTTTTCATGACAATTCCATCTCGAGGAAGTCATTTGAGCTCGGGCAAAAAGTGCTCTTATATAACTTTCGTCTCTCCATCTTCCAAGAGAAGTTAAGATTTCGGTGGGACGGCCCCTATCTTGTCAAGATGGCCTACCCCAATGGAGCGGTAGAAATCACAAACCCCAAAGATGGCCAAACATTCAAGGTTAATGACCAAATACTTAAGCCATTCTTTGAGGATTTTGAAAAGCAAGTGGTGGAGGAGGATTTAATTGACCCGGTGTATCCGGAGTTGGTTGAGGAGTAGAAATTGATTACCTTTTCTAATGTATAGTTTGTGTTAGTTACATATGTCATTTTTATTTTCATGTTACTCACTTTCTATGGTTGTATATCATTGTTTCTTTTGGATCCAGATTTTGGTGCTTTTGTCAAAAGCTCGAATGCGAGGTGTCCTCTTACCCTTCTCATCTTTTACTGTCCTTCATTGCATACGTTATCTGTTGCATTGAGTACAATGCATGATTCTAGTTGGAGGGTGAGGTGCACCATTTGTATGATACACCAAGATTATTGGAAAAATTTTGATTGTTGCTTGCAATAGTGAAAAATATGTGAAATTTTTGAAAATTTTGAAATTTTCTGTTGAAAAATATCTAAAAGTTGATCCGTATTCCGTCATGAAGAAGTTGTGGGATGGATGACTGGTTAATCGTTGTTTTGAACTTTGTGAACATGAGCATTCTATGGAAGTGGATCCTGTGCATAAGTATCACATATGTATTGATTTTCGAACTCATCTGGTATGTGTTTTTTGAATTTGTAATTTCGGCATTTTATGGATTGGATTCATGTTTTATGCTTGACATAAGTAGTGGAGATGAGTAAGGACCCATGAGAGCTTTAGTGCCAAACCCTTTTTCGAGGGAAATTACAATTACTCAAAGAACAATTTTTCAATGTCAAATTTGTTCAATAGTCTCATTATACTTGTTTTGTTTAGTTGCATTGGGTTAGTAGACTGATTTGTCTTGATCATATAATGCATTCCCATGCGGACTTGGAAGTGATCTTAGGCCATCATTGAATATTTTGAGCCTTAGCCTTTTTCTTGTGTAAATTTTATCCCTAGTGTCTTAATTGAGCCTATTTTAAAATCCTTTTCTATGCCACACATGCAACCAAGCCAAAGAAAATAAGAAATACCTACCTTACATTGGTTTTTCCTAAATCGAATATGAGAGATTACGAAAAAGGAACTGTGGTATGGAAATGCAAACAAAAGGGATGAATGAGGATTGAAACTCAATGAGTTGAATAGAATAGAATGAAAAATACAAGAAAAAGAGAAAAATGGGTGAAATAAGAGAAGAGAAGAAAAAGAAAAAGGAAATGTCAAGGAAAAAGAAAGAAAGGAAGCTTAGGGAGTGATGATGATATGAGAATTAAAATCCCATGAAAAGGGAAGTGTTTTTCCAATATTAAAAGTCTCTCACTCGGAACAACTCTCTTTGTTGCCCTTGTCCTTCATTTCTTCTACCCATATATCACCCCAAGGACCCATGATAACCTTTAAAAGTCCTAAGTAATCTAGAGAAGCATGGGAGGTGCATAATTTCAAAGAAAATGATGAGTTATGTCTCACTATCTAATGCGCTAGCATTCTACTCATGAGACTATGCCAAGGCCGCTTCATTTTCACATATGAATTTCATTTTTGGATTACATGTGAGCACTTTGTTTTGAGCACAAGATTCTATATCACATGTACACATGGAGTGCATACCAGGATAACTTGAGTGCGTTTACTGCTTAAGAGTGTCTCTTGGTGAGTTTTGCATTGAAACTGAGATTGTCTAGCCTTTCGAATGTGAATTATGTTTTGTAAACGCCCAAATTACTTGTTTAATTTACATGCACACAAGTTGAAAATTATTTTGTAAGTGCATATTTCAGACTAGTATCTAAAACTACGGTTTTGCTCATGTTTGCGTTCAGTCATCTGAGAAATGTATTGGACAATCCATTCTTGGTAATGGGGGAATATTGCTCAAGTTGATGATATTGGACATGATTTGGGAATGTTTTGTTTATAATCTTCATGATGTGCATTGTGGATGATTATTTTGATAATTGAGTTAGAAATTCATGCCCTATATGTTGAATGCATTAAAGGAATAAATCACCTTGCAGTTCCGATAATAACATTGGGCTTGATGGTTCAAATTGTGGTTTAATGAGTGGAGTACATTTTGAGTTAATGGGTTGAGGTCATAAATTGTGTGGGAAAATGTCTAGGAGGGTCTTAAGTTAGATTGGATGGATGAGGTATGCTTAGCAGGTGTTTTCTGGCATCAACCAGAAATCGTACCGGTACGCAGTACCAGTACGCCTAACCTACTGGTGTTCGAAGTACCGGTACGCTTCGCCTGACATTAAATGTTTTTAGGGCTTTGCGATTTAAAACCATAGGTGACCCTTTATTCTCCCATTTCATTCCAGCCCTAATACGCCTCCCCCTCACTCGAAAAAACCTCCCAATCATCCAAGCCCCAATTTCTTTCCCCTCTTGTAACTCTAATATTTTTCTCCGTCTCTTCAAACGGCGAATTTGTGCAACCCATCCTAAAGAAAAAACCCTAGGTGCCGAATCCCCCAATTTCTCCATTTCTCTTGAAATTCTCGATTCACTCCAAGGAATGTCCAATGGCTCGTGTTCTTGAGGTAATTCCCGACGTTTTTTATCCAATTCAAGGTTTTCTTTTTGCCTTGTTGATGTTTGTTGTGATTGGGGTAATGGTGTTGGGAATGGCCCGCACCAAGAGGCCTGGATCCAGTCCCCCACCAGCTGAGGAGCCTAGTAGTCGGAAGAGAGCCGGTGAGGGGACAAGTGAGGATCCAAACGAGCAAAGAAAAAGAGCAAGGAAACTGGCACATCTCCAATTGATTGAGGAGAAAGGGGTGACCTATGAGCGTCAACTCGATGGCATTTCACTCACCCCTATACATCCGGTGGTGAGAATCATTGAAGGGCATGGGATGAAGTTTTGGTTCAATAAGGTTGATGGGTATAATTTGAAGTTGTGTAGGAAATTTTACCAATCACTCAAGGTGGTTGTGGAGAATGGTAGGGAGGTTTTGAAAACAAGGGTTAGGGGAAAGGTTATGACAGTGACCCCTGATGTCATTGCCACCCTCCTGGGTAACTACCAGAGACCACCAGACTTCCCACCAGTTTACCCGAACAATGTTACCAAAGCCAAGACCAGGGCAGAGTTGGTTGACCTAATGTATGAGGATCCATCAAAATTCAGGGGAACAGTTTTGAGTGGAGGGTTGAAGCATGTGTATGGCCTGTTGAACAAACTTCTCCATTATAATTTACTTCCAAAAGCCTCGGAAAAGAAGCCAAATATGGAGAAGCTTGCTCTCTTGGATGCTTTTGTGTCTGGCATAACGATTGATTTCGCATTAATCATATGGGAGGTAATGAAAGATTTTACTAGGACGGAGAAGTTGATGACTAATTTACCATATGAGAGCTTGGTGACCCGAATGTGCAGCCATTTTCATGTCAAAGTGTATGCTCACGACAAGATCAATCCTCCCGAAACAAGGGCTATAGACAGGGCCAGTAGCCAGAAGAGAAAAGCTAT
>CM042185.1:20039809-20072032 GCA_023539305.1 Ilex asprella | reverse complement strand
GAAACAAGGGCTATAGACAGGGCCAGTAGCCAGAAGAGAAAAGCTATGAGTCGAGGAGAGAGGGCTCCAGTGGATTCTGATGAGGAAGAGTTTGTACCGACTGCTCCCACTAGGCCTTTTAATCCTATTCCAGCACGCTCAACGCCCAAGCGTCTTGATGCATTAGAGAGAACATTCCAGAGGATTGACGCATTAATTCAGGTTATGTCGACCATGCTAAAGGATATGTACATGCATACCTTCCCAGGGAGGTCCATCCCAGATGCCCTTACTGGCCTCTCTACTTCTATAGCAGTTAAGAGAAATGAGGATGAGGATGATAAGGATGAGTCAGAGGAGGATGAAGACTCTGATGAAGATTAGGATGTATTAGGTTTGTGTTGTGTTTTTAGTTTTCTTTCTTTTGTTTTGAATGGGAGTTAGAAAGAAAGGAGTCGTAGGCTATTTTGTCTCTTTTGTTGTCCTACTTTATGCACTCCAAATTCTGAACTCATGAATGAACAAACCACAGTTTCGGATTCAATCTTGCTTATGTTATGTTGTAATTGCATTATGATTTTTACTTTTGAATTGTTTTGGATGAATGGTTGACTTTTTATAATTATTTGAGTGTTTGCTATACTTATTGGTTTTGTTTTAAAATTATTGTTTGCTAAGGGACTAGCAAAACACAAGTTGGGGGTGTGATTAGCACTAAACATTGCATATTTCTATATGTTAATCATGCTTATTTGATTGTTTTTTGACTCTTAACTTAGAGGTGTTGCATTAATTGAGGTCATGATATTGATGTTTTGTTTATGCAGTTAAAATGCGCGAAAAGAAGCCCCTTAAAGCTTTCCCACATTGCTTAGGCCTAATGGGGGTCAAAGGATGGCTTGTAAAGAGTTTTGGAACCAAGAATCAGTGAAATAAGACAAGGTAGCAGAAATCGTACCGGTATGGTACCGTACCGATACGCCGTACCGGTACTATTTGCTTGACAGACCCATCTTCTGCTGTGCTTCTCCACTTGCTTTAAGGGCCCCACCAACGGTTTTCCCCCAGTCCTCTGACACGCCCACAAGACTATTCATCATGTTCACACTCCTCTTTGGACCTTGGGAGCTTCAGCCATAAATGTGAAGTGACAAAGCAGCTGGTTGATGGACACCACCTGCATGACCCCTGTCTAGCCCACCATAATTCATGGGCTGATGCTGGAGGTCACTTCCTGGCCCTCCTTGCACGATTTTGGGGGGAAGATGACTCTATATGGAGGGGGCATTGAAATAGGAGAGGATTACATTGTATTGAATATAGAGAGAGAAGCTCTAGGTGTAGAAGAAGGTGAATAGTATTTTCTAGAGAGAGAAAGTGACATTTTTCATGTATTTTCCATTGCATTGGGTTGTAATCTCTTGTAAGGATCTTTAGAACATTATTTCCAATGTCATTAATGCTAGTTCCTTTATGTTGTTTCTTAGTTTAATGCTCTTTTCAAGTTTCTACCATTAATGCTTTGAAGTTCTTCACTTTTCCATAGATCTAAAATGGTTTTTCATCTCTTTCATTACTAGATTAGAAGTTATTGCATTTAGTTACTTTAGATCTTTATTTCGTTACAATGCACTTCCTTTCCATTGTTATTTTCATTTTAAGTATGAGTAGCTAAATCCTTTAGTTGGCAAGACCAAGGGGAACCTCTACTTGGGTATATGATTTCAACTCATTTTTATTCCTCTCTTCACAGACCAATGGTTTGGTTTGACTGGGTTGAAGGTGGATGATTCGGTGAGTCTTTGATAAACTGTAGGCCTAGTCACGATTTATGCTTAGATACTCACCGGCCTCATCCTCGGCTTCCAACGAATCAATCGTTCATTTATACTCGATTGGAGGAATGGTTTGAGTTGAGATTGTATACCAAGTGGAGTGACCTCTTGAAATTACCAACACTTGTTTTTCTCATTACATTTTCATTGGCACACACTTCACCAAACAACTCTCAAAAGAACCAAGATTTTTCACTTTCATATCCACCAAATCACTTCCACCTTGATTTACCTCCTTCCTCGTGGATACGACCTTGGAATACTCTTCCAAGTAAAACACGACCCATAAAAGTCTCCTTGCGATTGGGGAACATTTTTGTGCATATACACTCCACATTTACATCATCCCATTTCCCTTCCTCCTTGCCCTTTTGACACTATCCCAAGGGGAAGAAATCCTTCCCTTTGCACATATATTGCATAGTTTGAGGGATAGTATTTAGGGGTTAATGGAAGCAAGGTAAATAACACAATCAGTGTAATACTTAGAACGCCTAAGTTGATCGAATAAGTCATCTATTCGTGGCAACGGATACTTATTCTTCACTATCACCTGATTCAACTTTTGGTAGTTCGTGCTTAACCGAAGCGTTTCATCATGCTTCTTCACAAAGAGGATCAGGGCTCCCCAAGGTGAAGTACTTAAACGGATAAACTCAATTGTCAATGATGATCCAACTGCCTCTTTAGCTCCTTCAACTCCAAAGGTGCCATTCGATAAGGAGTAATGGATATGGGTTTGGTTCCCGGATAGAGATCAGTCTTGAACTCAATCTCTCTTTATGGGGGTAACCCTGGTAATTTGTCAGGGAAGACATTCAAAAAATCTGATACTATAAACACCACATCCGTAATAGATTTATCCCGATTATTTCTCATCAAGCTAGCTAAGAAACTCAATTTGCTCCCCGCCTTAGCTTTCAAAAATTTACTCCCTATAGTGGGAAATGGATGGAAGGAATTACGATCATTCATGAAAGTAAAAATTACCCTTCCCGACAACTGAAATAAAATCTGCTTACAAAAGCAGTCCATCATCGCACGAAAATTTGACAACAGATTCATCCCGAATATGATGTCATACCCCTTCATATCTAACGCAACCAAATCTACGATCAATTCATGATTCTCAATTCGAAGTACACACCTTCTACACATCCTGCTAGTATCCAACCATTCTCCGGTGGGTAGGTCGATACTCAGAGCATGTTCTAGCTTCTCAAATCCCAATCCCAAATGGAAGGCATATGCAATGCGTATGAATGAATGTGTAGCACCAGGGTCAAATAAGATTCGGGCCCAAGAATTATATAGAAGAAGGATACCTTCCACTCCAGCATTAGAAGCGTCTTCCTTCGATTGAGTCAAAGCAAAAACCATTCCTTGATTGGTGCCGTTGGGGGCTAGAGCTCCTAACGGTCTCTGCTGTTATAGTGGCCTTGTTTGTCTGCTTGTACCTGTCCTGTTGTGTGGATAGTCCTCTAAGGTGAAAAAATTGGACAATGCATCCGAATGTGTCCCACACCTCCACATGCAAAGCAGGATCTTAGGTTAGGGTCTGCTCTATCTGATACACCTCCGGCCCCTCGGGCTATCTGAGGTCTAGGTCCTACTGTCTGGTCTGGACAACGATAAGGTGCAACTCGCGAAACTCCACTGCTGCCAGCACCAGTCCTGATCGGACCTCCCTTCGCAAAGCTTTGTCGTCGCTGGGTGTCCTCTGTGTCCCTTTTCACTAGTGTGGCTCTGTCGACAAGATCCTCATACTCTCGGATCTTGAGAGCCACCAGCTTTTCCCAAATGACAGGCCTGAAGCCCTGCTCAAAGTGCTTGGCCCTACTGGCCTCAATAGATATAAATTCTATAGCATAACAAGATAGCTCATCAAATCTTCTCTCGTACTCGGCCATCGTCATGTTGCCCTATCGTAGAACAAGAAAATTGACCTTCATCTTGTCCTTGACTGATTCAAGAAAGTACTTGTCTTGAAAAATTTGGTCAAACTCCTCCCAAGTGAGTGCATCCGTGGTCTTTCCTCTTTTCACTGAGTCCCACCAATGGTCGGTCTCCCCCTCTAATAGATAAGTAGCCAAGCTGACCCTAAGATCCTCGGCTATTCCCACGCCGTCACAAATCTTCTTAAAATGGCCTATCCATTTATCCGCATCCCAAGGGTTAGAGCTTCCTTGGAACGTAGGTGGGTGTTGGTGTAGAAATTCTCTAAGAATCACCATCTGCTAATTCTCGTTCCCATTGCCCGGTACTTGGGCTAATGGATGTGCCCCACCGTTGTGGTTGTAGTTTCTATTCTGGTGTTATACTATAGTGGTTAACTCCTGTAAGCATTGGTATATGTCGTCCATGGCATCGAAAGGTGATGGTGCTGGTGGGTTTGCTTGATCGCCATGACCATGTCCACGTCTTCGTCCGCTGTCCATCTTGCACATCAATCTAAAATTTAGTTTCTTGATGTGCACAACATGGTTAGGATGTCTAGATCTTAGCATAACACTTGTATAAAAATTTAATCAATTATTTCATGCAACCTAATCCTACACTTCTAGTGGTAATCCATAACCTACAGCTCCCATGTAAGATTTAAAGTCTAGGCTTTGATACCAAGATTTGTAACGCCCCAAATACCACCCTAGACGACATTACATTCTAAAACTATTTACATCATGAGAGCGCTAAGATAATCCATCAATAAATAAGACTTCATGAAATCATCCATAGAATTTACAACATTATCCCAAAAGAATAGACCCATCTTGGCCTTTACATTCCAAAAAATAACTAATGTAATGTAGCAGAAATAACAAAATGAAACTAGACTCGACAAGGTTAAAAATGAATATTCTAGTCTAGAACAAAATAAAGTGTCGTTCTAGGTGTCCACCTCGGGATCCACACTCCCGTCTGTCTGAGTCTCCCAGTGTGCGGGCTCTCGACTCCCAGCTCTTCCTCGAGAGGGTAATCTGGAAAGGTTGTTAAGTAGGGGGTGAGCACAAAGCTTTGTAGGAAAATTCTTTCAAACCCAAATAAGGTTTATAAAAGCATTTAAAAGGGATCAGTCTCATTTTACAAATAGCCTATGTAATTTTTAAATAAAAACAGGGACATTTTAAACAGTTCTCAAGTTTACGAACAACAATAAAGTTAAACAGAAAGGAGAAACTAATTACCAACAATGAGTCTTACAATTTTTCCAAAAGTAAACCAATCACCCACACATGATATAATATTGTCCTCTTTGGCATGAGCATCCTTACAAGGAACCTCTCACCCTCAAGGTGTTGTTTCTCAAGCATCCTTTCAAGGAACCTCCTAAGAAAATCACATGTCGTCCTCTTTTGGCATGAGCATCCTTACAAGGAAATCTCTCACCCTCAAGGTTTTGTTATCAAGCATCCTTGCAAGGAACCCCCCGAGAATATAACATATTGTTCTCTTTTGATATGAGCATCCTTGCAAGGAAACCTCTCGCCCTAAAGGTTTTGTTTTCAAGCATCCTTACAAGAAACCTCCCGAAAAGCTCACATATTATCCTCTTTTAGCATGAGCATCCCTACAAAGAACCTCTCACCCTCAAGGTTCATCCAGACAACCATCCCAAAAATAAAATATCAACAATTTTCTCAAATAACCAACTATTACACAAATCCCCAATTTATGAGTAAATTTCAAAAATTCCCAATTTTCACAAGTGATACTCCCAATAAAAAAATTTAAGAAAAGGTACAAGAGATCATCAACAATATAATTTTAATACTTAAACCAAGCACTAGAGTTTCAAAATCAAGATCAAGTGAAAATAGAGAGAGAAATCTATTTTTCTAAAAAACTAGGGTTTTAAAGCAAGAGCAAGAGACTTTATGGGTATTCTACCCTAACTTTGTGTAGAATATATGAATATTTGTAAAAAGGACCAAGTAACAAAGAACCCATATCAAATACATATCATTAAGAATCAAAACATACATACATATTAACCCTAATATCAATGAACAAGCATGAAAGAAAATCCCTACCTTGGCTCTTGAATAAGTAGGGCTTGAATCTTGAATCACTCTTAAATCTCTTATTTTTCCCTTTTGATCTTGTGTTTTCTCCTTTTTTCTTCCTCTCTAAGTGTTTCTAGGGTTAGGAGTGGTGTAATGAAAGCTAAGGAGGTGTCTCTAAGTATTTATAAGGCAAACACGGACAATAAATTGTGATTTTAAAACTGTCAGATCTCTTTCAGCAGTACCGGTACAGTACAGTTCTGGAGTATAGTACCAGTATGGTTAACTCACTGGATAAAATGGTTCCAGAACAAGATACAGGTACGGTTCAGTACCAGTATGGTCTGCCCAATTTTGCCTATTTCCTCTGTTTTTCATTACCAATCCTCTCCAAACTCTTCCAAAACCAACCCAAACATATACAACATACATTTGCACATCAAACATAGTTGATATAAGTTCTATTACAAATTATTTCATATATTCACAAGCTAAAACCAAGTATTGACTAATATTTATAATATTAACATTTCCTATGGTTATAATCCATGTGGTTCATTTCTACACCATTAAATATATTAAATTGCAAAAAATTTTATCATTATATTACTTTAAACATGTGAGAGTTTACAGAAGGGGTACGACATTATATTCGGGATGAATTTGTTGTCCACTTTTCGGGCGATAATGGATTGTTTTCGCAAGTAGATTTCATTTCATTTATCGGGAGGAATAGTTTTTAGTTTCATGAATGATCATAATTCTTCCCATCCATTTTCTACTACGGGTAGTAGATTCTTGAAAGCTAAGGCAAGAAGCAATTTGATTTTCTTGGCTAGCTTAATGGGAGATGATTGTGATGGATTCCAATCGGGTATTGTGTTGATAGTATCAAATTTTTTGGATGTCTTCCTAGATGAACTATCCGAGTTACTACTACAGAGAGAGATCGAGTTTACAATCGATCTATATTCGGGAATCGAACCCATTTTCATTGTTCCCTATCGGATGGCACATTTGGAGTTAAAGGAGCTAAGAAAGCAGTTGGACCATTTGTTGGCTATTGGATTTATCCGTTTGAGTACGTCACCTTTAGGAGCCTCGATCCTCTTTGTGAAAAAGCATGATGAAACGCTTCAGTTATGCACGGACTATCGAAGGTTGAATCAGTTAATAGTGAAGAATAAATACCCATTGTCACGAATAGATGACTTATTTGATCAACTGAGGGGTTCTAAGTATTACTCAAAGATTGATTTTCGTACAGGGTATCATCAATTGCGGATCAAGGAGGAGGATATTCCTAAGAGAGCTTTTTGTACTCGGTATGGTCATTTCAAATATGCGGTGAAGCCGTTCGGATTGACTAATACACCAGCAACCTTCATGAATTTGATGCACAGGATATTCCGGCCGTATCTAGATCAGTTTGTTATCGTGTTTATTGATAACATACTAATCTATTCACGGACACACGAGGAACATGAATGACATCTCACGATTGTGTTTCAAACATTGAGAGAGCATAAGTTATATGCTAAGATGAGCAAATGCGAATTCTGGATGAGGGAGGTGAAACTCTTTGGCCATATTATGTCGGAACAGGGTGTAGTTGTTGACCCCGTAAAGATTGAGGCAGTGATGAAGTGGGAACCACTGAAGAATGTGACCGAAGTACGTAGTTTCCTGAGATTAGCAGGTTACTACTGAAGATTTGTTGAAGGGATCTCAAAGCTAGCAATGTTGACGACGCGTCTTACAAAGAAGGGAAAAAAATTCTTATGGACTCAAGCGTGTGAATTAGCTTTTCGCACCTTGAAGGAGAGATTGACAATAGCTCCTATCCTCATCATTTCGAGCAGCGGAGAAGGATACGATGTCATACTGATGCTTCGTTATGAGGCTTGGGATGTGTGATCATGCAGGAAGGTAAGGTAGTTGCTTATGGCTCGAGGCAATTAAAGACTCGCAAACAGAACTATCCGATTCATGACTTGGAGCTGGCCGTTGTGGTTTTTGCTCTTAATTTGTGTAGGTATTATCTATATGGGGAGAAGTTTCAAGTTTTTTCTGATCATAAGAGTCTCAAATACATATTTATCCAGAAGGACTTGAATCTTCGGCAAAGAAGGTGGATTGAATATTTAGAGAATTACGATTTCACACTTAACTACCATCCAGGGAAGGCAAATGTGGTAGCAGATTCACTAACCAGGAAGTCTCGGGGTGAAATCAATGTTCTTGCTATAGATAGGTGGAAGATGATTGATGCATTGGGGGAATTTGAGCAATTGGTGGATAAACAAGGAGATCGACCATGTTTATTTAATCTTGTAGCTCAAGCATTTCTTTGACAAAGGATTGGGAAGTTACAACGATTGGATACAGAATTGGAAGCTATCCATGATAGATTGGAGAGAAACGAGGTTGTTGTGAATTGGTCTATGCAAGATGATGAAATACTATTTCGAGGAAGACTATGTGTACCCAAGAACGACCAAGTGAGGGAAGAAGTGTTGGGCGAGTGCCATCATTCAAAGTTCTCCATACATCCCGGTAGTACCAAGATGTATAGGGATATGAAACACCAGTATTGGTGGAGAGAAATGAAGCAGGATATGGCTAAGTACATTTCAAAGTGCGCAGTGTGCAAGCAAGTAAAAATTGAGCATAAAAAACCTGGGGAATTATTACAGTCCTTGCCTATTCCAGGGTGGAAGTGGGATCACATCTCCATGGATTTAGTATCGGGCTTTCCACGGACTTCACAAGGGCATAATGTTATATGGGTCATTGTTGATAGACTCACCAAGTCCGCCCATTTCTTGAGTATGAAGACCACTGATACTTTAGAGACCTTGAGCAAACTATATATTCGTGAGATTGTTAGATTGCATGGAGTTCCACTCTCAATAGTGTTGGATCGTGATTCTCGTTTTGTAATGCAATTTTAACAAAGTCTTCAAAAAGCTATGGGGACAAAGTTGCACTTCAGCACCGCTTTTCATCCCCAAACGGATGTCCAATCTGAGAGGGTGATACAAATTCTGGAAGATATGTTACGGGCTTGTGTGTTAGATTTAAAGGGAGGTTGGAGTGATCATCTACCATTGGTTGAATTTGCATACAACAACAGCTATCAAGCAAGTATTGAAATAGCTATGTATGAAGCATTATATGAAAGACCATGTAGGTCCCCACCATGTTGGCTAGAAGTGGGAAAGAATAGCGTGGTTGAGCCAGAAATTATTCGGGAGACTACGGAGAAAATTCAACTTATCCGGGAGAGACTACGCACGACGCTGAGTAGACAGAAAAGCTATGCAGATAGAAGACGAAGGCCATTGGAATTCCAAGAGGGCGATTATGTGTTTCTCAAAGTGTCACCCAAGATGGGAGTATTTAGATTTAGCAAGAAAGTAAAATTAGCTCCAAGGTATATCAGACCATTCGAAGTTATTAAAGCAGTGGGCAAAGTGGCGTATCAACTTAGACTACCAGCTAAATTATCAGACGTACATGATGTGTTTCATGTTTTGATGTTGAGGAAGTGTCAATCGGATGCGACACATGTATTAGATTTGGAGGACATTAAAATTCAAGATGGAGCAACATACGAAGAACAACCGGTGAAGATTTTTGATACCAAGGAGAAGGTGCTTCGCAACAATGTCATCCGATTGGTGAAAGTCTTGTGGCAACATCATAGAGTGGATGAAGCTACTTGGGAACCCGAGCTGGAAATGCGGGAGAAGTATCCCTATTTGTTCGCTACTTGAGGTAAGTTTCGAGGACAAAACTTTCTTTAAGGGGGTGGATTGTAAACCCCCACATGTTTATATTCATATAGAAATATAATTATTTATTAATTAATTTTCAAATGATAGTATAGATGATGAGGTATGAATAAATCATATATATTTGAAAAGTAGAAATAAATACGAGTGAGGCAAATCATTGGTGTGATTTAATATTTTGTAAGTGTTAAGGTTGATAATAGTAAGTATTTAGCTAAAATTTAGTTTTGACTTGTAAATATTTGAAAACATTTTCAATAAAACTTGTAGGTATCAAGATTTTTGTGGAAAACCATGTTAAACATGTATAGGACGGTTTAGGAAGGGTTAGGAATGGATTGGAAGTGAAAACGAGTGAAGTATGTAAATTTGGGCAGTAACTACCTGTAGAAAAAACTGTCTAGTGTACCCGAACTACCGGTAGTCAACGTGTAGTCGATTTTTCAGTATAACCGAACTACCGATAGTCAACAGGTAGTCGATTTTTCAGTGTACCCGAACTATCGGTAGTACCTACCGATAGTCGCTGTAAAAATCTAAAATTTTTAAGTCGCGAATAGTCGGTCCCTCTTTCCACTATAAATACTTAATGATGTCTCATTAGCCTCCATTTCACCACTTCTAACCCTAGTAAACCTTAGAGAGGAAGAGAGAAAGACAGAAACACAAGATCAAAGGGGAAAACAAGAGATTTAAGGGTTGATTCAAGATCAAAGCCCTAGTCCTTCAAGACATCAAGGTAGGGGTTTTCTTCCATTCTCTTACATTGAGGCTAGGGTACACCTAAATGTACATGTTTTGACTCCTAATCATATGTATTTGTTATGGGTTTTTTGTTTCTTGGTCCTCTTGCAATTATTATCATGTTTTACACAAAGTTATGATTGAATACCCATGAAATCTCTTGCTCTTGCCTTAAAACCCTAGTTTTGAGAAAAAATAGATTTCACCCTCTATTTTCACTTAATCTTGATTTTGAAACTCTAGTGCTTTGGGTTGAGTATTGAAGTGATATTGTTGATGATATCTTGTACCTTTTCTTAAATTTGTTCTATTGGGAATATCACTTTAGAGAATTGGGGATTTTCAAAATTTGCTCGTAAATTGGAGATTTGTAAAATGGTTGGTTATTTGAGAAAATTATTGATATTATATTTCGGGTATGGTTGTTTGGATGAACATGAGTGAGAGGTTCCTTGTAAGGATGTTTGAGAAAAAAAACCTAGAAGGTGAGAGGTTCATTGTAAGGATGCTCATGCCAAAAGAGGACAATATGTGATCTTCTCGGGAGGTTCCTTGTAAGGATGCTTGAGAAATAAAATCCTTGTGGGTGAGAGGTTCCTTATAAGGATGCTCATACCAAAAGAGGGCAATATGTGATCTTCTGGGGAGGTTCCTTGTAAGGATGTTCATGCCAAAAATGGACAATATGTGATCTTCTTGGGAGGTTCCTTGTAAGGATGTTCATGCCAAAAGAGGACAATATGTGATCTTCTCGGGAGGTTTCTTGTAAGGATGCTCATGCCAAAAATGGACAATATGTGATCTTCTTGAGAGGTTCCTTGTAAGGATATTCATGCCAAAAGAGGGCAATATGTGATCTTCTCGGGTGGTTCCTTGTAAGGATGCTTGAGAAACAAAACCTTGTGGATGAGAGGTTCCTTGTAAGGATGCTCATGCCAAAGAGAACAATATTATATCATGTATGGGGTATTGGTTTACTTTTGTAAATTGTCTGGCTCATTGTTGGTAATTGGTTTCACCTTTTAGTTTAACTTTATTGTTGTTCGTAAACTAGAGATCTATTAAAATGTCTTTGTTTTCTTTCAAAATTGATATATGATATTTTTGAAATGAGACCGACTTGTTTTACATGCTTTCAAAACCTTGTTCGAGTTTGGGAGGATGTTCCTACAGAGTTTCGTGCTCACCCCTTACAAACAATGTCTTTTCTAGATTATAATAGCTTAGAGGAAGAGCTCGGCCCTGGGGAGCCGAGATAGTGGGAAGCTCCAGTACAAGGAGACGTAGACCCTGAAGTGGATGCTTAGAGCATTATCTTCCTTTGTTCTAGATTACGACATTGTACAGCCCAATACTTTGTATTTAGCTACAAGTTTTAGGTCAATTATGTTGAGATGTAATTGCCAAAGTCTAGGCATACTCTTTTGGATGTTAAAGCCATGGCTTGGCCGATTCTTTTGAGATGATATTGTAGATATTATGAATGATGAATGTAGTTTCTTTATGAATGGACTTTATTAGTTGCTCTCATGACGTTAATGGTTTTAGATTGTAATGTCGTCCAAGGTGATTTTTGGGGCGTTACAAATTTGACTCTTCATTAAAGCCTTACTATTTGTATCATAGTCATCCTTCTGTCCATTTTGTTCTGTTATTATATGATGACCTATCTTCAAAGAAACCTGAATTTGTATACTAAATTGCATCAAGCCTTTGTTGATTTCTCATTCCTCGAATAACACAATTTAATCAAGACATAGAGTAGTTGAAATTGCGTCTTTTGGTGCTATATTCATCATGTATTAGTTGGAAGCTTATTGAGACAACATATATTTTATTCATTGTGCAATGAAATTCAAACTTTTAGCAACAACACCAAAAAAAAAAATTATGTGCATCTCTTGACCATTAAAAGAATTTATGTTTTCAGTCTTGAACACAAAAAGTTTTGACCAGAACAGTGAATTTCATTTATACCTATTCAGTATTTGGCTCAAATGTGTGGTTATACAACTGATCAATATTTTATCAAATTGATCAATATTTTGGAATCAAATTTACTGTGATATAAAGGAGATCGATGTTTGATCAAATTAAAGCCACTAGAGTTATGTTTTCACAGTGGGTTGTTTGACGCCATGTGTCTTGGTTATCAAATTTTTGCTGTATCTAAACATGTCATTAGGAACTATGCATGTACATTATTTATATGTGTTATGAAATTTTTGGTAAATTTTATGCATCACATGGATTTTGGGAAAATCACTTGTTCAACCTAAATATGTTCATGGCTATGATCTTCATGACTTATGTTCATGGATTTACTTTTCATAACTATTCAGTAATTTTAACATGCTTTTAGACTAGTTTTGCTTATGGTATATGCATGTTGGTTTTCACGGAATGTAGTTTTAAGAAGACATGAATTTAAGAATTTATTCATGTCATGAACTATGCCACACGAAAATACCACATTAACTTAAGAGTACTCACAACATCTTGAATTTTGTTAGTTAACGATCAACATTTAGTTTGATCATATTAAGTATATGTTTAACATCTCCATATTGTGATTAAGTTTTTTTTATAGATAATTACTCGGCCCCATAGGGAAGTATTTATTTTATACTGCTTAATTGGAAAAAATATATTGAAAGGGGTATTAAGAGCATTGGATATCTTATACCCATAGGTTTGGGATCCTTTGCTCCATGGTATTTTAATTCATTAGTCTTATTTTAAAGAATAATGCGCAAATTTTGTACAATTTGTGACCTCTACCCACATGAAGGTTTGGATTTTCTCTGTTGAATTTTACAGTTATTGTTTCAAAGTGCTTATTATATTTATGGTTATTGCAGTTATTGCAGTTGTTGCAACTTCTTTATTTAATGAGATTTTTAACATTCCATCACTGAGTGGTGGAAATTTTTCGAATTGGAAGGAAAAATTCTCTTGACCGTAGGGGTATGAACTTGGATTCGGCACTTCGCATTAAAGAACCTCCAATACCCACTGAGTTAAGTTCATTGACTAAAAGAAGTGCATATGAGCAGTGGGAGATAACTATTCGCCTCAATCTCTTCAAAGGTTTTAGTCTAGAATGTGATAAAGTGAAGGACTACATGAAGGCCATTGAAGAGCAATTTGTCAGTTCATATAGAGCCTTGACCAACACCTTGATGAACAAGTTATCAGGCATGAAACATAACAACTCTAGGACTATGCTTGAGCATATTATGGAAATGAGGGACCTTGAAGTTCAGCTTAAGTACCTTGAGGTTGTGATCTCCGAGTCATTCCTTGTTCAGGTCATACTCTACTCTCTCCCTACAAAATTTGGACCATTCAAGATCTCTTATAATACAAACAAAGAAAAATTATTCATTAATGAAATTCTGACTACGTGTGTTCAAGAGGAGGAGAGGCTTAAGAATGAAAAATTGAAGAGTGCCCATCTGGTCACTCATAAAAATGGACAAGGTAAGAAAGGCTAAGGTCTTCTTAAATGGAAAAAAGATGGCAAATGTTCATTCAAGAAACATGGCCATAAGGATGATTGTTTCTTCTACAAGAAGAAAGGACACATCAAGAAAGATTGTATGAAATATAAGAAATGGCTTGAGAAGAAAGGTAATCTTATATCTCTTGTATGTTATGAATCCAATTTAACTGATTCTCATTATAATACTTGGTGGATTGATTCGGGTACTACCATTCATGTTGATAATATCATGTAGAGTTTTCTTATCCTAAGAAAAACAATAAAAAGTGAAAATCGCATCTATTTAGGAAATGGGATGCATTTGCATGTCGAGGTTGTTGGAATTTTTAGACTTTTTTTAGAAACTGGCTTTGTTTTGGATCTTGTAAATACTTTTTTTGTTCCTTCGTTTTCTAAGAACTTTATTTCTATTTCTAAATTAGTACCTTAGGATTTGAATTTAGTTTTTTGGGTTTGGACTTTTGTTTGGTTAAAAACTCTAGTTTGGTTGTTTATAGGACCTTAGTTGATGGTTTGTACAAATTAAATTTGGATTCTGCTTTTTAACATAGTCTCCTAACCTTGTATGATGATACTGGTACTAGAAGGATTATTATTGATGAGAATTCCTCTATGTTGTGGCTCAGGAGATTAGGACATATCTCCATGGAAAGAATTAAAACATTGGTTAATGATGGAGTCTTAAAGGCTCTTGATTTTTCTGATTTTGGTACTTATGTGGATTGCATAAAGGGAAAGCAAACCAACAAGACTAGTAAATGTGCCAAGAGGAATGAAGAAATACTTAGAATCATACACACTGATATATGTGATACATTCTCTATCCCTTGGTTAAATGGTCTGGGATATTTTATCTCATTCATTGATGACTATATATGATTTATGTATCTCTACCTTCTATTTGAAAATTCCTAGGAATTGGAAGCTTTTAAAACATTGAAACGGAAAGTAAAGAAACAATTGAAAAGGAAATTAAAATTGTACAATTTGATAGGGGTGGAGAAAATTATGGGACGTACACAAATTTGGAACAAAGGTCTAGTCCATTTGTTAAATTTTTAAAGGATGAAGGAATTATTGCTCAGTACACTATGTTTGGTTCACCTTACCAAAATGGTGTGGCTGAAAGGCGAAATTGCACCCTTATAGACATGGTGTGGAGTATGCTAAGCAACTCTAACGTCCTTTCATTTGTATATTGGTTCAGTGGTTGGTTAGCTCTCTAGTTCCTGAATTAAGGAATATCCAAGTTCAGGAGTGGCTAGCGAAGTAGAATAGCATATAACAAAATTATTAACGGCAGGAATGAAAGCCGGAGTCGGTGAAAAAAAAAAAGAGGTGTATTAATTTTTCGGGTACTCATTTTTTGTTTTCCCATTTGTCGTCCGTTGGGCTATCTATCGTCAACCCTTGGCTGGTAATACACAGCCTAAAAAAATGGTATAATGGTATAACGGGGATCCCCTGTGATTATGAAAGAGTTGGAAGGCCTTCTCATAGCCTGTAAATCGGAAGCCCTAGACCATACCAACTCATTTCAGACTCACTAATTAGCTTAAAATATTGCATATTTTATGTACATTTACATCCCTTTTACATTTGATTTTGTTGTTAAAATGAGCAGAATTGCACGGTTCAAGATTTTAATGGAATTTAGATATGTTTACAGGAAAAGGGGTTCAAATAATGATTATTAGGCCCAAAAATGATGTTTTGGTTGTTTGGAGATGAGGTAGAGGCTTGATGATCGCTTGAAAGGTGGAAAAACCAGAAATTTTGCAAAATAAGGAAAAACCTACTGGTAGGCCCTACAAGTAAGTTTGATCTATTGGACTTGCACCTACTTCAAACCTACCGATAGGTTTTGCTCACTGCAGTAAAACCTACCAGTAGGTTTCCATCGACCTATTGATAGGTTTTACTGAAAATAGCCAAATTCTGCATATCAAGCTCTGCAACTTTGGGGGTCCCACCAAGCACTCTCTCACTCATTCTTGACATGTCTTACACACAGACATCCCCTCATACACTCTTGCTTGGACTTTTGGAGCGTTAGAAATTAATGAGGAGAAATGAGAGAGAAGATGTTGGGTGTGCAGGCTATGCCTGAACTAGCCTGTCCAACCCGTCCCTTGGCAACCCCTATTGATAGGGATCACATCACACATGCTAGGGGAGACTCCATGAAAATTTTTTGGAAGCTCATGCACCATTATTCAACATTAGGGAGATGTAGATGGTAATATAGAGAGGGGGAGTCCAAGGAAGAAGAAAAATTAGTTCTAGAGAGAGAATTTAATTTTTTGCATTTTCTTTCATACATTGCCTTGTAATATATTGTAAGACTTGCTTAAGCTTTGTTTAATGTCTTTACTGTTGTTTATTACAAGCATATTTCATGTTTAATCTTTCATTCTAGTTTTTAACATTAATGCATTTATATTTTCATCTCAAAGCTCTTCAAATGGGTATTAAATGCAATTTCTTATGGTTTATGTACTCTTGCATTAACATAACTCAAACCTTCATTCCTTTACTATGTCTTTCCATTTCGTTATTGTATTTTCTTTAAGTATGAGTAGCTAAGCTTTTAAGTTAGCTAATCCAAGGGAGACTTCCTCTTGGTTATGTCATTTCAACTTATTTTCTTTCCCCCTCGAAGTGTACATTGGTTCGATTTGATTGGGATGGGTGTGGACATGGTTGAGTTCTTGATACATCGTAGGCATTGTCACGGGACATGCTTGAATCCTCACCTCCATTTTAGTCCCTAGCTTCCCACGAATCAATCAAACATCTAGACATCATTGGGGCAAAAGTCTTGGTTTGAGCTGACATTCCCATTGGAATGAACCCTTCGGATTAGCCAACACTTTTTCTATTTCGATTTTATCAAGATACAATCACAAACCAAACTTCAAACAATAAAATTATTTTACACTTTACCCTTTTGACCAAAATCACATTCAACACGATTCACATCCTTCTCTGAGGAGACGACCTTGAAATGCTTTCTAAGTAAAACACGATACTCAAAAGACTCCCCGCGCTTGGAGAGCACTTTTGTTCACACACGCATTTCATCCATTCCATCATTATTCCTTTGCCCTTTCTTTTGACATCATTCTAAGGGAGAGTGACACTTCCCTATCCTGATAAGCCACACATATACTAAGGGATGATGTTCAGAGAGTATGAATACAACGAAAACCAACCAAGTACCCATATTTGAGGAAGTGTTCTATTTCAAAGGTTGGAGAAAGACTCTACAAGTGGATAGGAGTACTTTGCAAGTGCAGTGTTTAGAGGGCAATTAGTGGGATCCTATTTTCTATATCCGTTAAGCCTAACAGCTATGCTTTTTATTCTTTTGTATAATCCGAGTTCTTTATGCCATGAAGACTAGCCAAGCTAAATAAAAGATCCACAACCCGTTCTTCCCATTCTACCCTTCTCGTCCTGACTTTGCTTTCAATGGACCTCATATGTATCCTTCCCAGTGACCCTGCTTGTGTTGACCAGCCAAGCTGTGTGATTTGGTCTCTTCTTTGACTATTATCATTAAGATTAAGGTTGACTCTCTCTTCCTGCTTGTTTCACTTGGGACGTTATGGCAAAAGACGATGACTTTTAGAAGGAAAAAGAAGGCCATTGACTACCTCAGACCTTTCTCGCAAAGACTATCCACCTTCAGTATTTTTATTGAGGAGAGCCAGCCATTAAGCACAGACCCAAGCTAAGCAAGAGATGAAAAAAGCATCCCTACCCTAAGTAGCTTACGAGTTTACTTCTATCCCTAGTCGGCTATAGTTTTCTTTTTCTTTCTCCCTTGTAGCCATTACCTGAATTCGCGCAAGTGTGTCCACACACCCCAAACTGACTTGATAAGAAATCCATTCTCGCGAACAAACATACCCCCTACACAAAGCTAGAAGCACCTCTTCTTGCATATCTATACAAGACCCAAGTATGCGAGTCGAGGACTCCAAGTAACAAAACCAACTGATAGAAAGGCTTCATAGCCTTACCTTATTCGTTATTCAAATGAAAAGGAGTTTATAATATCTAATAATAAGTTAAGAGGGTTGGGAATCACAAGAATGGAAAAGTCCTCCAATGAATCGAATGAGGTGAGACAGACAGATCCAAAAATAGCTGGATTAGCAGGACGAAGGGCGGCCCCACCCTAAAACAAAGGTGTACGTACATAAATAAAGAGGTTGGTGATGGCCTTTACTTGATAGGGCTCCTTCCCGGTCAATATTGAAGCACGAACGCATAAGAGTATCTTTCTTTGAAAACGCGGCTTCAGGGACTAGTCAACCATCCTGCCATTCCTAACCTTATGAAGGAATTGAGTAAAGGATGACTTTCGAGTTCCCATCCTACCATTCCTGACCTTAGGAAGGAATGGAGTAAGGGATGACCTTTTAGGGGGGGCTCATCCCGCCATTCTTGACTTTAGGAAGGATGGAGTAAGGCATGCTCTTTCCTAAACCCAAGTTATCCAGGAAAAAAAATTCAATTCCAACAGCTTTTGGTAAAACCATAACTTTCCCAGCCTCTTACAAATCCTTAATTCTCTGGTATGGAGCCACCTCCTTCGCCCGACTTGCTTTTTCCCATGCCCATTCCATGTAGCGTGGCGATAGTAGCCACAACTACTATAGAACTGACCACTGCAGTCTTGGTACTCTAGCTTCGACTTAAAGCCATCAATGTTCACCATCTAGTACGTATCCTCTTATGTAAAATTATCGTATCATTTTTTTCTTATTTCTCTATATCAAGGATGTGAATTTTACATTGCTATTACATCTCGGTAACATATGTGTTAGCTCCTTCAATATGATAAAATACTAATTTGAAAACATCTACCACAAGAAATTTATTGTGGGCATTTGAACTTTCAACAATGGTAATATTATTTCATTTTGATTTGTGTATTATTTGATTAAGGCACGGAATTATTTTATACACAGTGTTAATACTATGTTTATTTGACCCTACTTAGCCCGCAAATCACGAGACTGTCTTGCACTGAATCAGTTTGGAATTCATGTATTGACTATTTATAAGGATTTTTCATGTATATAAAAAAGAAAAAAAATCTAATTACGTATCAAAATATATTTTTCTTGAATGCTTTTTTTTAAAATCAATAACTTCAAAACGCTCAAACCAAAATTAATAGTTGAAATGTATTTAAATATGGTATCAATTTGGATACTGTAGCCTTGCCCGAAGAAAGAAAGTGCATTCAACAACAAAAAAATGGTTAATAGCATTTTGTGTCCTTAAAGTATATATTTTTTCTCAGTTTAGTTTTCATTGTATCAATTTGATCCCTAAAGTATTGTATTCGTGTCAACTTGGTTCGTACGTAAACGGACCATTAAATTTTTGATAGAATGATCAACCGTTTAAAAAAATGACACGTGATCACTTCCGTCAAAAAAATTAATGGAAGTTTTCTAATAACATTTTCCAAACATGAAATATATTTAGTCAACAACAGCGAGACAAAATGAACTCATCGCACGCCTAATAGGGGATGCGATGACGCATTGAAGAATTTGGGTAAATTCGTTCATTTAGGGACTGAAAAAGGGCATTTTTGCCCTTTTTGGTAATATTTTATACTTTAATGACTTCACCGTCTAAAGTCAAAATTGATCGCCATTAGTTCTGCCTTAACCCAGGGGATTAGTAGTTTTTAGCGGTATAATTTGTTTTGAAATTTTCCTTTTTTGGCAAAATCTCTATTAATGGCCTAATTATGTAATTAACAATAATTAGGTCACGTTTGGTTATTTCCTAATTAGTTTTATGGTTTTAGCACTACTTATACATTTGTAAGCCATAGGGCTAATCAATTTTTGAGTGATACAATTGAGAGAGCTTTTATTCTCAATTATTCTTGTATTCTTTGTGAATCAATAGATCAATTGAAGCCTTTAGAACTAGTATTCTTTGTGAATCAACAACTATTGAGTACAATTTTAATCAAGTATTTGTGCGCCAATTAATGGTTTAGTCTTTTTATCCCCTTTCGTTCGTTGAACCATTATTCTACCCGCTTCCCTACATTAGTGATGATTATTAGGAAGGCCAAATGGCATAACAAGTCATCCATACAAACCATCATGTGTTTTAAACGCTATCTTCCACTAATCTCCGGGTCAAATCAAGATTTGATGGTACCCATTTTTTAGGTCGACTTTGGTGAACACCCTAGTTCCACTCAACTAATCCAACAAATCCTCCAATCTAGGAATCGAGAACCTGTAATGAATAGTGATCTTATTAATTGACCGACTATCCACACACATCCTTCACGTACCATCTTTCTTGGGCGTGAGCAAGGCCGGTATTGTACAAGGACTGCGACTCTCCTTAAAATACTCCTTGCCCAGTAGCTCCTCTACTTGCCTCCAAAGCTCCTCATGCTCTATGGGGGTCATCCAATAATGTGACCTATTAGGCAAATTAGCCACGAGAACAAAATTAATCTGGTGCTGAATATCATGCAATGGTGGTAACTCAAGGAAGTTTTAGGATGTGAAAGGGTTTAGGGACAGAAGCCCCACCAGTCTGCTCCTTGCAGACCAACACAAAAACAACTCCGGATACCGATATTTCCTCTTTAAACTATGCCTTTGACAACAAATTAGAGGTCCCCCCCAGATGGTGGTTTTGGGGAAAGATCTATACTGGGCAACAAGACAATCTTAACATTATCAAACATAAATCTTTGAGTTTTCTTCCTCCTATCGTATCTGGCAGATCAATCAAATTATCATGAACTCCCCAATAGAAAGTGACACACATCTATAGTAATCACATCACACCACACCTTATCCCTATACTTCGACCCCATTGACAAGGACATTAAACATCGTTCAGAAATAGTTACATCATTGCCTTTCTTGAGCTAAGACACCTTGTATGATTTGAGGTGATGCTCCGTGGATCGCCAACATTTTCTCACACCTACCCAAATCAATAATTAGATGACTAATTTTTTCATCTTTGGTGCATGTAGAATGAAAGACATTATTTTGTAACCACGCTTCTCCATCTTCAACCTGGGGGGCTAAGAATGCTCGCCAAACACGTAATAATGGTCTCATATCTCCTCCTACCTGTTTTTCCTAACAATTGTCATGTTCAGCTACATCATATGTAACTATCTAATCATACTTTGTATAGGGTTCCTCCTAGACATCCTCTCCCTCTATGAACAAGTTCTTCCCTGGTCTACTCCTTTTTCCTGTATTCCGTTATCCGATGGCTTGTTTCACCATACTTGAAACACTTCACAGTGCTAGTCAACCTTATAGGTCGTACAATTGGCCCACCCCCTCCTGTCTACCTGCCAGAGGGTGCTAGTGGATTAGGAGGGCAATTAGGAGGTGCCAAGTTGTCTCCCCTCTACCAAAACTAGTACTCCCAGACCATTTAATATTTCCCCCAAGTCTCTAACTCAACTATTTCTATAATTGGATGACCCTCTTAAAGGCCTCGAAAATGGAGTACAGATCGAACAGATTCAAGGCGTCTTGAATTTGGGGTCACAAGCCTCCAATATAATGGGAGACCAATTGGTCCTCCATCTCAATCAGATCATTACATGCAACTAATCAATAAAATTCAGTAGTATATTCATTCACAGAACGATCACCTTGCCGCAGATTTTGCAAACTCTAGTACAATGTCCGCGTGTAATTATAGGGTAGAAAGGCCTCTTGCATAGGCTTCTTTAGTTTGTCCCACGTGTCTATGTTCTTCTTTCCTTGCCTCTAATAAGTTTCCTTAGAATGCTGCCACCATGTAGCGGCTTCTCTATGAAATCTCGTTGCCACCAATGGGACCTTTTTGTTCTCAAGTACTTCTTTGAATTCCCAAACTTTCTCAATGGTGTGAACTTAATCAAGGTATTCTTCATGTTGCAGACTACCTTGGAAATTATGCAGGTTAATTTTCAATCCAAACTACCATCGCCAAGAATCAATCTCGAGCATGGTGGCTCATCTCTCTTTAACCTGGGGTGGATACCCAGTGAAAGGATTGCCAACATCTTCCACTAGACTCCCTATTTCATCCTCCACCCATCATGGATTATGGATTTGTTACTGCGGTTGTGGTTTTTGTTTTTGTTGTTGAACAAAGGCAATCAAGATTGCCATCTGCTAGGCTAAAAAATCCAATTGTCGTTGCATTCTCACATCTCTTGAGTTGAACTCGGCTCGATAGATATCCTCCACATGTCTTCTTCTGGGTGACATGGCGACAAAAACATAACCTGGCTCTGATACCAACTGATGTAGTAAAACAAGTGGAAATAATGTTTTAGTGAACAAAAGGGGATAAATTGATTAAATCGTTGATTTGCGGACAAATACCATATTAAAATCCTACTCTAGAGTTGTTGATTCACAAAGAATACCAGTTCTAAAGGCTTAAATTGATCTATTGATTCACAAAGAATACCAGAATAATTTAAAATAAAAGAGAAGCTCTCTCAATTGTATTACTCAAAAACTGATTAGCCCTAAGGCTTAAAAGAATATAAATAGTGCTAAAACCCTAAACTAATTATAAGATAACCAAAAGGTACCTAAGTATCGTTAATTACGTAATTAGGACATTAATACAAATTTTTCCAAAAATAAAAGTTCCAAACTAATTATACTGCTAAAAACTACTAATCTCTTGGATTAAGGCACAACTAGCGGCAATCAATTCTGACTTTAGGCGATGAAGTTATTCAACTGCAAAAATGTTACCAAAAAAGGGAAAAAACGCCCTTTTCAGGCCTTAAATAAAGGAATTTACCCGAAATCTACCATGGGTCATCGTATCCTATGTTAGTGGTCTAATGAGTTCATTTCGCCCCACCATTGCTGACTGTACATGGATGTTTGAAAACCCATGTGTGTGGAAGTGCCTCTGAAAACGTCAACACATTTGACTGGCCAAAACAACCTTGACATTGATCCCATCAATTCAAGTATTGTGCTGCTATACAACCTACATCATTTAACCTTAAACACCACAAAGAAAAACACATCTTTTGATTCAAATAATAAAATTGTCCATGTCCAATAATTAGCAAGGACTAATTATCCAAGTTTGGTGGTTAGCTCTTCTTGTTGTCATGATAGTTATTTTCTATGAGTTTGAATTGCTAATTCAGTTGACCATGCCTCACCTTTTATCTGTCTCTTTCTAGAAAAAGGAAAGAAGCCATAGCAAGCTGTCAATGTTAGTGAATGATCATAAGGTTCGTTGCCTACAGTATGGAGTATAAACCACAATGATGGTAAGGACGGAGAAAAATGGGATCCATGTGTTCCAATTGCATTCACTTTGGAAATTTTGATAAAAATGAGCTCTAAACTCACATGTTGGACTCTATGTCTAATTAATATTGGACTCTATCTCTAATTAGAGAGTTAAGATGGCTCACATACCATCTCATCTTTTTAATAAATAAATATTAAGCATATTTAATATATATCCTATTTACATAGTAAAATCTTTCTGGGTAACTAACATTAAGGTAACTACCCCCTACTCCCATCAATAGATGGAGTGATCATCATGGATCAGTTCAAAGTAGTTATAACTCCTTGATGAAAGGACATTACTTGTAGTTTCTGTATTGGATAAGGTTCTCTGGCCTATATATATATATATATATATATATATATATATATATACCATGCCTATGATTTGCCATCAAGTCCTGTGCGTATTCAGATATCTTATATATAGGCTAGAAACTCTTGTTTTATATACGTCCATATAATACATATTTGTGAGGGTGTTCTTGAGTGTTGAGTTCAAATTTGTGCTAAAAATTCATGAATGTGCAGACCTTTGGGTTCATTGATTATTCTCTCAATTGGGTATTTGGATATCTTATTCCCAAACTTGAACTTCATGGCAAGAGGTAAGTATTCGAGTCCACTACATTAAGTATATGGAAATTAGATTCTTCATTAAAGCCTTTCAATTTGTATCAGAACCATCGTTCTGCCCATTTTGTTATGTTATTATATGATGACCTATTTCGAAAGAAACCTAGAGAATTTGTGTAGTATATTGTGTCAAGCCTCTATTAATTACGCATTCCTCGAAGAACACAATTTCAACCAAGAAATAAAGTAGTTGAAATTGCGTCTTTTTGGTGTTATATTCATCATGTACTACTAGTTGGAAGGTTATTGAGACAACATGTATTTTATTCATTATGCAATGAAATTCAAACTTTCAGTTAGAACACTGAAAAAAATATATGTGCATCTCTTGACCATTAAAAGAATTTATATTTTAAGTCCTAAACACGAAAGTTTTGACCAAGACAGTAATTTCATTTATAACCATTCAGTATTTGGCTCAAATATGTGGTTATACAACTGATCAATAATTTATCGAATTGATCAATATTTTTGGTGGGTTGTTTGATGTCATATGTTTTGGTTATCAAACTTTTCCAGTATCTAAACATGCCATTAGGAACTATGCATGTACAATATTTGTATGTGTTATGAGATTTTTTGGTAAATTTTATGCATCACATTGGAAAAGTCACTTGTTCAATCTAAATATGTTCATGTTTATGATCTTCATGACTTATGTTCATGGATTTACTTTTGATAATTATTCAGTAATGCTAACATGCTTGTAGGGTAGTTTTGCTTATGGTATATGCATGTTGGTATTAACAAAATGTAGTTTAGAGAAGATATGAATTTAATAATTTATTCATGTCATGAACTATGTCACAAGGAGATATCATATTGACTTATGAGTAGCCACAACATCTTGAGTTATGTTAGTTAATGATCAACATTTAGTTTGATCATATTAAGTATATGTTTAACATCTACATATTGTGATTAAGTTGTCATAGATAATTACTCGACCCCACAAGAAAGTATTTATTTTATACTACTTAATTGGAATAAGATATTGAATGGCATATTAAGGGCGTTGGATACCTTATACCCACAGGTTTGGGACCCTTTGCTCCTTGGTATTTTAATTCATCAGTCTTATTGTAAATAATAATAAGCAAAACTTGTACAGTTTGTGACCTCTACCCATAGGAAGGTTTAGATTTGCTCTATTGAATTTTATAGTTATTATTTCAAAGTGCTTATTATATTCTTTGTTATTACAGTTGTTGCTACCTCTTTATTTAATGAGATTTATAACTTTCCATCCCTGAGTGGTGGAAATTTTCCAGATTGGAAGGACAAAATTCTCTTGACATTAGGGTGTATGGACTTGGATTTGGAACTTCACATTAAAGAACCTCCAATACCCACCGAGTTAAGTTCATTGACTGAAATGAGTGCCTATAAACTCTGGGAGACATCTAATTGCCTCAATCTGATGCCCATTAAGTCACATGTGAGCAAGAGCATCAGAGGTTCTATTCCAGAATGCGATAAAGTGAAGGATTACATGAAAGCCATTGAAGATCAATTTTTCAATTTAGATAAATCCTTGATCAGCACCCTGATGAACAAGTTATCAGACATGAAACATAACAAATCTAGGAGTGTGCGTGAGCATATTACGGAAATGAGGGACAATGCAACTCAACTTAAGTCCCTGGTGGTTGAGATTTCTGAATTATTCTTTGTTCAGTTCATACTTAAATCTCTACCTTTAGAATTTGGACCATTCTAATCACCTCAATCTAAAAAGAATGGCTACGAGCGGTGGGAGATATCTAATTGCCTCAATCTGATGCTCATCAAGTCACATATGAGCAAGAGCATCAGAGAATCTATTTCAGAATGCAATTGAGTGAAGGATTACATGAAGGCCATTGAAGAGATATTTTTTAGTTCCAATAAAGCCTTGGCCAGAACCCTGATGAACAAGTTATCAAGCATGAAACATAACAAATCTAGGAGTGTGCGTGAGCATATTATGGAAATGAGGGACATTGCAGCTCAACTTAAGTCCCTTGAGATTGAGATCATTCTTTGTTCAATTCATACTTAACTCTCTACCTGCAGAATTTGGACAATTCAAGATCTCTTATAACACACACAAATAAAAATGGTCCATTAATGAAATTCTGACTATGTGTGTTCAAGAAGAGGAGAGGCTTAAGCATGAAAATTTAGAGAGTACCCATCTAGTCACTCATAAAGGTGGGCAATGTAAGGAAGGCCAAGGTGTTCTTAAACGGAAGAAAGATGGCAAGTAGTCATTCAAGAAACATGGTCATAAGGATGCTTGTTTCTTCTACAAGAAGTGACAAATCAAGAAAGATTGCCAAAAATATACGAAGTGGCTTGATAAGAAAGGTAATCTTATATATGTTGTGTGTTATGAATCCAATGTAATTGATTCTCATCATAATACCTAGTGGATTGATTTGGGTACTACAATTTGTGCTGCCAATATCATGAAGGGCTTCCTCAGCCTAAGGAAAATGATGGAAAGTGAACATAACATCTATATAGGAAATGAGATACATTTGCATACCGAGGCTGCTGGAACTTTTAGGCTTGTTTTAGAAACAGCCTTTGTTTTGGATCTTGAGAATAGTTTTTATGTTCCTTCATTTTCTAAGAATTTAGTTTTTGTTTCTAAACTAGTACATTTAGGATTTGAATTCTACTTTGTTGGTTTAGACTTTCGTTTGTTTAAAAACTCTGGTTTGGTTGGTTATGGGACCTTAGTTGATGGTTTGTACAAATTAAATTTGGATTATATTTTTGAACATAGTCTTCTAACCTTGCATGATGATATTGGCACTAAAAGGACTATTATTGATGAGAATTCCTCTATGTTGTGGCTTAAGAGATTATAACATATCTCCATGGAAAGAATTAAAAGATTGGTTGATGATGGAGTCTTAAAGGCTCTTGATTTTTCTAATTTTGGTACTTGTGTGGGTTGCATAAAGTGAAAACAAACCAAAAAGACCAGTAAAGGTGCCAAGAAGAGTGAAAAAATACTTGTAATCATACACACTGATATATGTGGACCATTTACTACCCCTTGTTTAAATAGTCAGAGATATTTTATCTCATTCATTGATGACCATATACAATTTATGTATCTTTACCTTCGGTTTAAAAATTTTAGGCCCTCAAAGCTTTTAAAACATTCAAACGGGAATTAAAGAAACAATTGGAAAAGAAAATTAAAATTTTATGTTCTGATAGTGGTGGAGAATATTATGAAAGGTACACAGATTTATGACAAAGGCCTAGTCCACTTTCTAAATTTTTAAGGATGAAGATATTTGTGCTCAGTATACTATGTCAGGTTCACCTTACGAAAATGGAGTGGTTGAAAGGTAAAATTGCACCCTTACAGATATGCTATGGAGTATTGATTATACCTAATTAATATATGAATTAAAATAATTAAATAACTGAATTTTGTAAGTTAAAACTATTAAAAACTGTAAATTAGCGCGTAATTAGGGTTTTATAAATGTAATGTTTGAAATTTTAGGGTTTTTGTGCGGAATTGCCAGAAATTGAAAGGAGCAATCTTTCACAGCTTAAACTAAATAAGAAGACAAGTAGAATATTATCAAGAAACCAGCAGAACAAGGAGGAAATCAGCACCACAAGTCCAGAAAAGAGCACCGTCCAGACGGTGGTTCTAGGTGGTTCAAGCTTATCCTCCACCTCCTGCTACACTTTTGGTCTATAAATAGGCCTTTGCAACCTTCTTCAATGAGGAGGGAGAGAGAGGAAGTTTGATGGAGCTCCAGAGATAATTCAAAGAGAAAAAAAAAAGAAAAGAAAAGAAAAGAAAGCAAGAGAGAAAGACAAAAATCCAGAGTAACACTCTGTCCGACCTACTTTCCAGCCAGAATTCTGTTTTCTACATTTCTGTTATGACTTTTTACTTGGAGTGTTGAACTTCTACCACCTTTGTGTCTTAACTGATATTAAGGGAGGTTGTATTTCAATTATTCCTTGGGAAAGAAGTGTCAAGGTCTGTAATTTATTTAGTATTGTAATAAGAATTACCCGCACTTCTTGCTTGTTTATGGCAATGAAGTGTGAGCAATATACTTATACCCTTTAGTAAGAGGTAAACGTATGTATATTATTGGTTAAGTTATGGAAATACTGATGTTTAATAATGCTTTATTGATATATAACTCCCTTAACTGATGGATGATTATTTTTATAATATGATCATGGTTATGATCACTGAGTAGTATATAATATTTTATACTATACTATCTATTATTATGTACTTCATACATGATACACTGATGTACATAATTGGGTGATATGTGAAAGTCGATTGATTGGTTATAGACGGGTTAAGTCTTGACATTGTAACGCCCCAAAATCCCCCTTGGATGACATTACTCTCTAAAATCATTCACATCATGAGAGCAACAAAATTCATAATCATAGAAGATTTCATTCATCATCCATAATATCTACAACATCATCCAAAAGAATTGGTCAAACCATGGCCATTACATCGAAAAGAATATGTCAAGCCTGGCAATTACACCCAAAGAATATGTCAAACTATTATCTTGCAGTGGTATACATAAAAATATTAACATGACATCATCTCAAAAGGAATCTCCTAGTCTAGAAAAGAAAAGAATAATTCTAGAAATCCCTCTCCAGATCCACATGTTTATCAACTTGACCTTCCCAAAGCACCTGCTCATCAACTTCGAGCTCTTCCTCTAAACCAAAGTCTAAAAAGATTATTGTTTGTAGGGAGTGAGCACTAAGCTCTGTAGGAAATCCTCTCAAACTCGAACAAGGATTCGAAAGCATATAAAATAATCGATTTTATTTTAAAAATATCATATATAAATTTAGAAAGAAAATAGTGACAGTTCATCCGATCTCAAGTTTAATCAATATCGATAAAGTAAATAAAGCAGTAAAACCAATTCCCCAAAATAAACCATTTCCAACCATAAATCATTTCCAACATTCTTGTAATAAACCATTTCCACAGCAATAAACATTAACCCACAATTTGTACCATTTCCTACAAAGTATACCAAGTCACAACTTATATCTTTCAAAACATTATGCATATGTATTATTATGCCCAATTGCATCTCAAAATCAAAACTTGTATCTTTCACAATATTATGTATATGTATCATTATGCCCAATTGTATCTTAAGTCTGATATATGACATCGCATGAGTAAATACATCGAGAATATTCTGGCCCACACTCACACATACAATTCTCGCAAGGACACCCAACATTAGGAAGGGCATATACTGACGCATCTGACAGGACGATTCAACCCAAGAATAGTATACTAACCCTCATTCTCGATACCACGTAAGTGAATAGTGGTTTGGTTCTCGCAAGGTACCAACCCCACTACGAGTGATAGAAAACCTTCAAACCCACACGGAGTAAGAAACACATCTAATCCACTCTACGATATCCGATCAACGGCCACCCATGATCATCCAAACATCCACAAGAGATACAATACGAACACATTTCCTCAAATCACAAGCAAATCCAAAATTTCTCAAATTTCACATGTGTTATTTCAATAGAACAATTTAAGAAAATAATCAAGAGATCATCAACAATATCATTTTATTGTTCAATACAAAGCACTAGAGTTTTGAAATCAAGAACAAAGGAATATTGAGAGAAAAATTCATTTTTCTTAAAAACTAGGATTTTCAAGCCAAGAAAGATCCATTTCTTTCTTCCTCTATAAGCCTCTCTAGGGTTATAAATGTTAAAATGGGGCTAATGGATGTTTCCTTAAGTATTTATAGTGGAAGAAATGGTCTGTTGTGTGCGATTCTGAAATACAGATTCGTAAGTAACGTTTGAACATCATTTGAAATTCAAACGTCGCATGCTCCTAATATTTTTTTTATTTTTATTAGAGCTCTATAGACACCAAAGTACTAGAACTCACTATCGTTCGAACGTTAATTCACGTTTGAATGTCATCCCAATTTTTCCCTAAAGAGAAAAAGAAGAAAGGATTGAAATGAAAATTTAATTTTGTTCGATAGAGAAATTTTATTGGGTGAAATTATTTTCATCTCATAATATTCATTCTCACTCTATTTAAATTTGTATTATCAAAATAATTAATTCTTTCCTTTTATACCACTTAATCCACCTTTTTCATAAATGTGTAATGTTATATGAATTTAAAAAATAAACTTAAAAAATAGATTTAATAATTATAACTATTAAATAGGCAATAAAATTTCTGATTGTAATTATTAAGTATATTTTTGAAATTTAATTTTTAAATATATTTAGAAATAAGCACACCTTATATTTTTTCACATGGGAATGGATATTTATGGTGCAAGTCATCTTGGATGTAACCCCACCACCACCACACCATACACGTTACGAAGAGTAACCACCACCACAGTGTACACGTTTTGAAGAGTAATTGCTTATTATCATCCACTCGTTCCGGAGGGAGAGAGAGAGGGGGATATGGAGATTGATAGCTGGTTCATCATTGTCGTCTTGCTCTGCAGCTCTGCACTCTTGAAGCCTCTTTTCAATCTTATTTTCGTCTCTTCTTTCTCTTCTGTTAACCACTTCAAGAAGCCGAAGAAGAAGAAGCTCCCTCCAGGACCCCCTAACATTCCGGTGATAGGAAACCTCCTATGGCTGCTGAAGTCATTCTCCGAGATCGAACCCATACTCCGGGACCTCAGGGTCAAGTATGGCCCTCTCATCACCCTGAAGATTGGGTCTCGGCCGGCCATATTCGTGGCTAGCCACTCAATCGCTCATCGAGCCCTCATCCAGAATGGCGCCGTTTTCTCTGACCGCCCAAGGGCCCTGGCCACCAGCAAAATCATGACCAGCAACCAGCACAACATCAGCTCAGCCGCCTACGGCTCCACGTGGCGCCTCCTCCGTCGCAACCTCACCTCTGAGATCCTCCACCCCTCCCGGGTCAAGTCCTACTCTCCCGCCCGTCGTTGGGTCCTTGGAATCCTAATTAATGGCCTCCTCAAATCTGGCCAATCGGAATCGGTGGTGAGGGTGGTGGACCATTTCCAGTACGCCATGTTCTGCCTGTTGGTCCTCATGTGCTTCGGTGACAAGCTCGACGAAAATCAAATCAAAAGTGTTGAGACCGTACAACGCCGTTTGCTTTTGAGTTTCAACCGATTTAACATTCTTAACTTCTGGCCGAAACTGGCAAAGATTTTGTTTCGCAAACGATGGAAAGAGCTCTTGCAGCTGCGCCAGAATCAGGAGGACATATTGATCCCTCTTATAAAATCTCGAATAAGAGCAAAACAAGAGCAACATCGCGAAGATAATGAGGGAAGCAAGACTGATGGCGATGATCAAGAGGAGGGCATGGTGGCGTACGTGGACACTCTGGTAAATCTGCAGCTGCCGGAAGAGAAGAGGAATCTCAACGACGGGGAGATGGTGAGCCTGTGTAGTGAGTTTCTCAGTGCCGGCACTGACACCACGTCAACTGCTCTGCAGTGGATCATGGCCAATTTGGTGAAATACCCTCACGTTCAGGCCAAGCTCTACGGAGAGATAACCGGCGTTGTGGGACCACCGCCAGCACCACCATCCTCCAAAAAAGGGGAGGGAAAGGGAGAAGAGATGATGAGAACCGTGGAGGAGGAGGATCTGCAGAGGATGCCATACCTGAAAGCGGTGGTGTTGGAAGGTCTGAGGCGTCACCCACCGGGACACTTCGTGCTTCCACACTCTGTGACGGAGGAGGTCGAATTAGAGGGTTATGTTGTGCCAAAGAATGCCACAGTGAATTTCATGGTGGCCGAAATGGGTTGGGACCCAGAGGTGTGGGATGATCCCATGGGGTTCAAACCCGAGAGGTTCTTGACTGTTGCTGCCGCTGCTATTGACACGGATGAAATTCATGGAAAAAGCATAAAGGACGGAAGAGGAGGGGAAGCAACAGCAACTTTAGATATAACGGGGAGCAGAGCCAGAGAGATCAAAATGATGCCATTTGGTGCGGGAAGGAGGATTTGTCCCGGCTCTGGTTTGGCTTTGCTTCACTTGGAATATTTCGTGGCCAATTTGATTTGGTACTTTAAATGGGCGGCAGCTGGGGGAGAGGATGGCGACGACGTTGATCTATCAGAGAAGCAAGAGTTCACGGTGGTCATGAAACATCCACTTCAGGCTCGCATTTCCCCCAGAGACGAATGCTACGCCAGTGAATTAAACTAATACATATATATGTGTTTGTAAATTTTGATCTACTCGTATCCTATCCTATGTGTGATTATTATGTTTTGTTGTAATGTAACTTTAATTTTGGATTTTAACATGTATGGTGGTTTATATTATACAATAAAAAAGTTAAGC
>CM042185.1:20008546-20019809 GCA_023539305.1 Ilex asprella | reverse complement strand
CCAATAGGAATACAATTTCAACTCCAATCCCTCCTCCGATAGAGCATGAATGAACGATTGATTCGGGAAAAGCTAGGGACAAGATTGGTGAGTATCTAAGCATATACCGTAGCTAGGCCAATGGAATATCAAAGGCTCACCAACTTATCCACTCTCAACCCCGTCAAACCGAACCATTGGACTCATAAGAGAAGGAAGAGAATGAGTTGAAATGGAAAACCCAAGAGGAGGTCTCCCTTGAATTAGCCAACTAGAAATCTAGCTATTCATGTTTAAAGGAAAGGAAAGCATAATTTAAATGGACATAATGAGGAAAGGAAGCATGGAACTTAACTTAAAGCAAGAAATCTTAAGCTATGAAGAAAAATATACAATACCCATTTTAAAGCTAGGAAATGAAGAAAAACATGAACAACAATGGTAAAATGAAGAACATGTACTTAAACTTGAAATAAACTTGAAGTAAATGACATTAGGGTGCAAGAGTTAACGATTACAAGAAATTAAAAGCTTACTATAACTGAAATGGAGAAGAAAATGCAAAAACATAAATTTCTCACACTATGGCACTATTCATCATCTTCTTCCTTGGGAGCTTTTCTAAGCTTAGGTAGCCACCCACTTGAGTGGCTTGTGAATGCTGAATATAATGGAGTGTGAGTCTTCAATTTTCGTGCACGGTGGTCCCTAGCATGTATGTGCAGGCCTCCCATCAATGGGAGGTTGAATGGATGGACTTTGGCAGGCTAGGAAATCCTACCCAACAACCCACATTGCAGCCCACTTATCTCCCATCCTCCATAAATGCCAAGCCTCAAAAGTCTTCAAATAGTGTAGGGGAGGCATGTAAGTGTGCAAGAAAATGTTGGGGGCAAGTGGAAGAAGTGTAGGTGGGCCCCCAAGCAAGTGAAAATGGTTGCAGAAGGTTCGGGGCAGCTTCAGGGGAGTGTACTGGTACTGCAAATCTGTACGGTTTGGCTACTGGATTTGAAGTATCGGTGCCGCGTACCGGTACGGTTCCTTCTATTCTTTGGACTACTTTTCGTAGAATTGACATAACTTTTGATCCAACCGTTGGATTGAGCTAAAATGTTGACACCATATAGAAAACATCCAGATCTACAACTTTTATGTTTTGCACTTTTTCAGATACAAATTGGATCAAGGATAAAATAGAGGAAAACTGAGGCTCTTCTTTCAAATGATGTTGCAGCTGGTGCCTTTGTTCCCAAGCACCAATACCTCCTTGATTTCTTCAATTTTAAGCCTCCAAATCTTCATGTATTGTGTTCATGCCTTCACCACACATCCATCATAGTTCCAAGGTCCTAAAATCAATGATTTAAGCTATAAATACATGCAACATCGAAACTTCAACATTATTCATAAAATCGGCTAACACTAAGTACTTAGATGCAAAAATTGAGTTTAAATGCATGTAATGAGGCCTTTGCATATGCAATATTATGCACTCATCACACCCCCAACTTAAGCTTTGCTAGTCCCTAGCAAAAAAAATGTAAAAATAAAGCAAACAAAATAATATATACTAATTCCGCTATTGCATTTTGCACATGCAACAAGCCTTTAAACCCCTAGGTGATCCCTAGTGGACGAGTTTTGTCTCGTGAAGGTTTTCAGTGAAGGTACCTACAAACTTCCTTTCCTAGTATCTAATATTTAAAGCATATTCCCTTACCCTAACTAGCAATGGGATTTCTACAACAACTTGCTCCAAACACCCGAACCAATCACACATGAAACACATCATAGCCTTAAATGTTATTCTAGTGTATCCATATACGCAATCATTTTCAAACTCGTGTGTGTGTCAAGTTAACATGTAATTTAAGCATTTACACAACAGAGTTCACATTCACTTTGGCTATCCAAATTAAGCTTTGATGCAAAACTCACCAAGGGTGTCTCTCACAATGAATAACAATATGATTATCTTGGCATGCTCTCCATGTGTATATGTGAGATGGAATATTGTGCTCAAAATGAAGTATGCTCACATATAATCCAAAAATAAAAAATGCATAAAAAAGAAACAACATTGGCATAATCTCATGAAAGGAATGCTAGGGCATTAGGTAGCAAAATCAACTTCTCTTGTTCCTTAAAAGTATGAATCCCCCATGCTTTCTAGATCATTTAGGACTTTCACGGGTTGTAATAAGGTCTTGGGGTGATATCTAGGAAAATGAAATGAATGATATAGGATAGCAAAGAGGGTTTTTCCGAGTCACTTTTTTTTTTCAAAAGCATCTCCCTTTTCATGGGATTCTCATTCCAAACTCATCACCACACTCTTTGTTTCTTTACTTTCTTTTCCTTAATATTTTCCTTTTTTTCTTTTGTCATACCGTTTTCTCCTTTTCTTGGATTTTCATTCTTTTTTCATTCAACTTTTTTGAGTTTCAACATCATTCATCCCTTTTGTTTAAGTTTTCACACCATGCATCCTTCACCTATGCAATCACTCATATTCAACACTAGGAACAACCAAGGTGAGGTAGATTTATCATTTTGCGCTAGATTGGTCAAATGTGTGGCATGGAAACGAATTTACAATTAAGACTCAATCATGACACTAAGGATAGAATTTTTCACAACAAAAAGGCTAAGGCTCAAAGTAAGTCAAAGATGGTCTAAGATCATCTCTAGATAAACATGGAGGGGCATTATGCATTTCAAGACAAAGTCAATCAACTACCCAAATGCACCTAACCAAAACAAGCATAATGAGATTATTGAACAAATTTGAAATTTGAAAAATTGTTCCTTGAGTAAATGTAGGTTCCCTTCAAACAAGGATTGACCTTAAATCTCACATTGGTTCTTACTCATCTCCACTATTCATGTCAAACACTAAAATGTGAACTCAATCCGTAAATTACCAAAATTACAAGTTCATGGTGTACTTATGGTTGAGTTCAAAAGCAAACAAGTATGTGATACTCTTAAAAAAAAGGATAAACTTCTATAATGTGCTCATGTATTCAAAGTTTAAAATGAAGATCAACTAATCACAAATCCCATAACCATTAGGATAGGGGAATATATTTCACTATTGGAACCAAAATTTTCACATTTTCCATTATTCTATACAAAAAGTGATGGAACATGTGAATGGTGCACCTCACCCCCCCAACTTAAACTATGCATTGTCCTCAATGCACAAGGAATCATGCAATAAGAAAAATGAAAGTAAAATGGGAAATGAGATACCCTCCTTTTTTTTTGGTTTTTTTTTTTTTGGTTTTTGTTTATGTATACATCAACAAAAATAAAGCAAAAAAAAAAACTTATTTACACTCCCTAACTTAGACTAGAACACGATACTCAATAAGATTTTCTACAATGATGCTCAAGTGAAATGGGTCTAAATTAGAAAGAGGTAAACAACCTTCATGCTAAAATTTACACACAACATTGAAAATGAAAATATAACAATAAAATAAATCAAACTACTATGTACATAGAAATAAAACAAAAAGGGACATGTCAATCCGGCTTCAATTCAGATATGAGCTTGTGCCTATTGATTTTTTTGATTTTAAAAGTTTTTGGTTGTATCAACGCCCTTCCTATCCAGTCTATCCAAACATAGCAAGGATAATGATTCAAAATTCTCAACCAAATAGATGTGTAGGCAATTTTATGCAATACCAACAATGGAGCATACAATTTTTCTTTCAAAATTTCCCTACTTAACTCCATTTCTATGCCCTTCCCAAGTTGAAAATTGTGAATCTCAACACCACTCATAGATGAAAAAATCACCTTGGGCTCATTAACCTCATGTGAGATAATAACTTTATTAAATTTTTTATAATCTAGAGTGGTGGGAGATTCAAAATCAATTGGATTCCTTTGGGATGATCATTCTCAATACATTGACTATGCTCAAGATGTTGTCCTTCACATAAAATACTTATAGCATGAGTCAATATAATAAGGTCTTTCATTATTTGGGTATTGAATTCTATTTGGTATTGCATAAACTCGTAAAGAGTATTTTCCAATTCTTGTTCGGTTGAGTCCTCATATGTTGGATAATGGAAAAATTCATTTGGTGGTGTGAGATTGGATGAAAAATTATTAGGTTCATTCTCCCAACCATAACTCGGATAAGTTGGTGAAGCATAATGGTTGGGGTAAAAAATTTTGGAGGCCAAAATTGAATTTGAATCTTCACATGGAAAGTCTTGAACTGGATAATTAATTGGGCACACACAATTGATGAGCCTATAATCATCACAAGTCTCACACACATTTTCAAAATAAGAGGTATTTGATACATTTTCATAATAATTAGGAAACATAACACAAAACAAAAATTAAAATAAACTATTTACAAATGAGACGACATACCTTGACCCATGATGAAAATCACGAGACTTACTTATGCCGCCCAAAATCACCCTGAAACTTAACGCTTAACCTTCTCCGATAACGGCACCAAAAATGATTGTATGAAAAAAATGATGTTGTTCCTATGCTCCTAACATGAACCCTCAATTATGTATATGACTTATGTGTGCAGGTGAGTGTCACTCTCACTCGGATTCATGCAACAGATAGAGCAACGGAATGGAGAAAATGAAATGAAAAAAATTTATGAAATATGTAAGTGTGTACAAAAGTGCCCCCCAATCGCAAGGAGTCTTTTGAATGTCGGTGTTTTACTTGGAAGAGTATTCCAAGGTCGTCTCTTCAGGGAAGGAAGGTTGAGTTGTGTGAAGGTGATTTTGTTGCAAAAGAGAAAAATGCAAAATCTTGTAGTTGGTTTTGATGAGTTTTGTTCTTAATGAAAATGAAATGAGAAAAAAATGTTGGCAAACCCAAGAAGTCACTCTAATAGGAATACAATTTCAACTCCAATCCCTCCTCTGATAGAGCATGAATGAACGATTGATTCGGGGGAAGCTAGGGACAAGATTGATGAGTATCTAAGCATAAATCGTGGCTAGGCCTACGGAATCTCAAAGGCTTACCAACTTATCCACTCTCAACCCCGTCAAACCGAACCATTGGACTCATAAGGGAAGGAAGAAAATGAGTTGAAATGAAAAACCCAAGAGGAGGTCTCCCTTGAATTAGCCAACTAGAAATCTAGCTATTCATGTTTAAAGGAAAGGCAAGCATAATTTAAATGGACATAATGAGGAAAGGAAGCATGGAACTTAACTTAAAGCAAGAAATCTTAAGCTATGAAGAAAAATATACAATACCCATTTTAAAGCTAGGAAATGAAGAAAAACATGAACAACAATGGTGAAATGAAGAACATGTACTTAAACTTGAAATGAACTTGAAGTAAATGACATTAGGGTGCAAGAGTTAATGATTACAAGAAATTAAAAGCTTACTACAACTGAAATGGAGAAGAAAATGCAAAAACATAAATTTCTCACACTATGACACTATTCATCATCTTCTTCCTTGGGAGCTTTTCTAAGCTTAGGTAGTCATTCTTTGAGTGGCTTGTGAATGCTTAATATAATAGAGTGTGAGTTTTCAATTTTTGTGCATGGTGGTCCCTAGCATGTGTGCGCAGGCCTCCCATTAATGGGAGGTTGAATGGATGGACTTTGACAGGCTAGGAAAGCCTACCCAGCAACCCACATTGCAACCCACTTATCTCCCATCCTCCATAAATGCCAAGCCTCAAAAGTCTTCAAATGGTGTAAGGGAGGCATGTAAGTGTGTAAGGAAAAGTTGGGGGGCAAGTGGGAGAAGTGTAGGTGGGCCCCCAAGCAAGTGAAAATGGGTTGCAGAAGGTTCGGGGCTACTTCAGGGGAGCGTACCGGTACTGCGTACCGGTACGGTTTGGCTACTGGATTCGAAGTACCGGTACCGCGTACCGGTACGGTTCCTTCTATGCTTTAGACCACTTTTAATAGAATCGGCATAACTTTTGACACAATACAAAAGACATCCAGATCTACAACTTTTATGCTTTGCACTTTTGCAGATTCAAATTGGATCAAGGTCAAAATGGAGGAAAACCGAGGCTCTGCTTTCAAATGATGTAGCTGCTGGTGCCTTTGTTCCCAAGCACCAATACCTCCTTGATTTCTTCACTTTTAAGCCTCCAAATCTTCATGCATTGTGTTCATGCCTTCACCACACATCCATCATAGTTACTAGGTCCTAAAATCAATGATTTAATCTATAAATACATGCAACATCGAAACTTCAACATTATTCATAAAATCGGCTAACACTAAGTACTTAGATGCAAAAATTGAGTTTAAATGCATGTAATGAGGCCTTTGCATATGCAATATTATGCACTCATCAACATTACTATTCAAAATATTTCACATCATGAGAGCAACAAATAGATCTATTAATAAAGAAAATTTCATTCATCATCCATAATATTTACAACATCATCCAAAAGAATATGTCAAACTACGGCAATTACGCCCAAAAGAAATGCAAAACTATTATCTCACAGCAGAATAAGAAAAATATTAAAATGAATGTTATCTCAAAATGAATCTCTTAGTCTAGAACATAAAAAGAACGATTCTAGACATCCCCCTTTGGATCTACATGCCTATTCACTTGAGCTTCCCAAGGTACCTGCTCGTCCACTTCGAGCTCTTCCTCTAAATTAAAATCTGAAAATGAATATTGTTTGTAGGGGGTGAGCACTAAGCTCTGTTGGAAAATCCTCCCAAACTCGAACAAGGTTTAGAAAACATATAAAACAAGTCGGCCACTTTTCACAAATATCATATATAACTTTTGACATTAAACAATGGCATTTCAATAGATCTCCATCCACCAGATATACAATACAAACCCATTTCCACAAATCACAAGCAAATCCAAACATCCCCAAATTTCACTTTTATTATTCCAATAGAAAATTTTAAGAAAATATTCAAGAGATCATTAAAAATAACATTTTATTGTTCAATACAAAACACTAGAGTTTTGAAATCAAGAACAAAGGAATATTGAGATAAAAATCAATCTCCCTTGAAAGCTAGGGTTTTCATGACAATAAAGAGAGCTTTCATGGCTATTCCACCATAGCTTCCTTCAAAACATGATAGTATTTGCCAGAGTATCAAGATATAATGACTTTATAGAATATATATAGGATTGAGAGTCAAATCATACATATATTTATGTCCTAGCCTCAATGGACAAGAGTGGAAGAAAACCCCTACCTTACTTTCTTGGTTTCGGGTGACAACTTGAAGATTTGATCTTTCCCACTTGAAGATCTCCCTTGATCTCTTGTTTCTCCCCTTCTTTGTTGCTCTCTAAGCCTCCCTAGGTTTAGAAATGTTGAAATGGGGCTAATGGAGGTGTGCTGAAGTATTTATAGGAGGTGAAATGGTCCCCTTTATGCGAATTTGAAAGTCAGAATTCGTAACTCACGTTCGAACGTAATTTGGCCTTCGAACATCATTTTGGCATTCAAACGTTGGTTGCTCCTAGTACTTTTGCATTTCCATCAGACCTCTGCAGACACCAAAGTACTCGGACTCACTTACGTTTGAACGGACTCCCAGATTCTGCTGAAACTTCCAGTTTAGTTTTGGCCTGTTTAGAGGTCAATTTGAAATTTTTTTTTTGTGAAGTACTCTTTTGTAGCCTTTTAAGTCTACTATCTACTGTAAAATTTCAAATCAAATGGACGTCAAAGTAAAAAGTTATAATCCAAACACCAGGGATGTATCAAGAATCTTTCCTACTCAAATTATCTCTAAAGTGTGCTTTCACTCTGGAATACTTTCAAACTTCTACAACATACCCTATTACCTCAACTAACATTTTTATTTTTACACTTACTATTGACATAGTTCATGCATATATCATTACATATATTAACATTTCAAAAATAATCATGTTGCTATATAAAGATACGAATGTGGGGGTTTACAATCCACCCCCCTTAAAAAAAGTTTCGTCCTTGAAACTTACCTTAAGTAGAGAACAAATGAGGGTACTTCTCTCGCATCTCCAGCTCGGGTTCCCAAGTAGCTTTCTCCACTCCATGATGTTGTCACAAAACTTTCACCAGTTGGATGATTTTATTGCAAAACACCTTCTCCTTGGTATCGAGAATCTCCACCGGTTGCTCTTCATATGTTGCTCCGTCTTGAATTTCAATGTCCTCCAAATCCACGACATGTGTTGTATCCGATTGACACTTTCTTAACATTGAAATATAAAACACGTCACGTACCCCTGACAACTGGGCTGGTAATCGAAGTTGATACGCCACTTTGTCACCACTTTGGTCACTTCAAATGGCTTGATGTACCTTGGGGCTAATTTCCCCTTTTTGCCAAATCTAAACACTCTTTTCTTGGGTGACACATTGAGGAACACATAGTCCCCTCTTGAAATTCCAATGGTCTTCTTCTTCTATCCACATAGCTATTCGGTCGACTTTGTGCCGTGCGTAGTCTTTCCCTAATTTGTTGAATTTTGTCCATAGTCTACCGAATAGTTTCTGGCCCAAACAAGCTACTCTCTCCAGCTTCTAGCCAACAAGTTGGGGACCTACATGGTCTTCCATACAAGGTCTCATGAGGTGTCATGCCAATGCTAGATTGAAAACTATTGTTAAATGCAAACTCCACCAACGGCAAATGATCATAGCATGTCCTCCAAAATTTGTATCATTCTCTCAAATTGGCCATCAATTTGAGGATGAAAGGCAATATTTTAATTTAAAGTTAACCTAAGGGCTAATATTAACACCCCAAATTTAATATGAAAAATAAGCCCCTGAGGGTGTGTTTGTAGTGACTTTTTAAAAGTATTTCTAAGAAATATTTCTCATAAGTACTTTAAAAAAAATTGTGTTTGGAACTGCCCCACCACAACCTTTAACACCACCAGCCCCATCGCTTCGCCACCACCACCATCACTATTGCCACCCTACTATATCCATCACCGTCAATGTCACAACCTTACCACCACCTTCACCACTTCCATTGCCCCACCACCAACATAACTGTAATGCCCCCAAACACACCCTGGACTGCATTATATTCTAAAATCATTCATATCCTGAGAGCACTAATATAATTCCATAAGAAACAAGACTTCATTTGTCATTCACGGATATTTACAACATTATCCAAAAGAATAAGCCCAAGTCATGACTATTACATCTCAAAAATTAATTAAAGAAGCACAACGGAATAAACAAAAGAAGCTAGACTATAAAATGTTCTAAAAGAATGTCCTAGTCTAGTACAAAAGGAAAGGAGGTCGCACTATGCGTCCACCTCGGGATCCACACTCCGGTCAAATGGAGTCTCCCAAGTAGCGGGCTCCTCGACCCTTACGTCCTCCTTAAGCGGGTAATCTGAAAAATGATAGCAGTAGGGGGTGAGCACAAAGCTCTGTAGAAAAATTCTCCCACACCCATACAAGGTTTAGAAAAAACATTTAAAACGATCGATCTCATTTTCAAAATAACATAGATACATAATTTGAAATAAAGTAGTGACATTTAAAAAAAAGACCTCAAGTTTATTTAAAAATATTACTTAAATGAATAAATGAGCACCACATACAAATAATAATCATTAATGGCCATAAACAATTTTCAACAATTCTTTCGGTAGGTGGCATACTTTGTGGTAACCTGCACCCCCTTTTTGGTCACGTTTAATTCTCAAGCATCCTTACCAGAAACCTCTTGAGAATGGATGAGCATCCTTGCATGGAACCTCTCACCAATCACTACATTGTTTCCCAAGCATCCTTACCAAGAACCTCTTGGGAAGGGGTGAACATCCTTATAAGGAACCTCTCACTCATGTGCATCTCAAACAACCCAACCAAGCATACAATTCCAACATTTATCTCTATTTACAAGCATCTATCCAAAATTTCCAAAATATATCATGCAACAATTACACAATCAACTAAGAAAATTATATGAGATCTCAATAATATCATTTTTCTATCAACACAACGCACTACGGTTTCAAAATTCATAATAAAGAAAACATTTAAGAAGGAAATACATCACTCTCCAAAAATTAGGGTTTTAAAACAAGAAAAGAGATTTCATGGGTATTAAACCCTAACTTTGTTCAAAACATGTAATCTTTGCAAAAAAAACCTAAGAGATGATGATTTCATAGCATATATATATATATATATATATATATACCATTGATAGCCAAAACATACATATTTATATATACCCTAGTCTCAATGTAAGTGAATGAAAAAAAACTCCTACCTTGAATCCAAAGTTCCAAGCTAAACCTAAGCTCTAGTGACCTCTTTTCTTCCTTTCTTCTTCTCCTTTATCTTTTCCTAGGGTTCTAAAGGGGTTGGGGTGAGAGTGGAGTGGTAGAATGGGAGAAAATGAGATGAAAATGAGGTTTTAAGACACACCAATCCCAAATTTTACTGTTTATGGGCTGTTCGGGTTGTCTCCAAATTTACGGTTTTGCCACTAAACACTCCAAATTGATCCGTAAGACTATCCGAAGGTTTTTCGACGTCTCGATTCATTTTTAATGTTATTTTAACCTAAAAATATTTATTTTTATGATTTATCTCAAAACCAAAGTCAACGTACACCCGAAACACTAAAGTTTCTATTTTACCCATCTGATCTGGCTATTAATGAAGTTTTGCGATGTTTACAAATAAAAGGTGATCAATGGTGCTTCTTAAAGCCTTATATACTTATTTGAAGCCTAAATGTACTCATTATTCTTATATTTTGATTTAGGATGCAAATGGAGACGTTAAATGCAAAACAAAGCTAATTGGGCTATTTTGACATCGTTTCGTTATCTGGGCATAACTCTCTCATCCGAGCTCTGATTGAGATGATTCAAGATGCTATAGAATTCTAAGAAAGAGCTCTACAACTTTCATGTTTTTATTTTTGAGATATATTGATTGAATCAAGGTCTAAATCGGGCTTGAAGTTGCAGCCAGTGCACTGTTCACGTGCACTGTTCAAGCTAAATGGGACTGTTTTAACATTGCTTCGTTATTTGGGCATAAATCTCTTATCCGAGCTCCGATTGAGATGATTAAAGAAGCTATGGAATACTAAGAATGAGATCTACAACTTTCGTGTTTTGAGTTTTAAGAGATATTTACTGCATCAATGTCTAAATCGCGCTTGAAGTTACAATCAGTGCACTGTTCATGTGCACTGTTCACAGCTTGTTTCATCTCTTTTTTCATTTCCAATCCATTCCTAAACCAACCAAATTCATCCCAAACCTCTCAAACACAT
>CM042185.1:19993386-20008146 GCA_023539305.1 Ilex asprella | reverse complement strand
GTCATCTTATTCTTATATTTATTATCATTACCACCATCATCCCACTATCATCGTCAACACCCACCACAGTCACTGTCACCTACCTCACCACACCTACCACCACTACCTATCTTCACCCACCATTGCAGCCGTCACAGGGAACACTCATTTTTCTTTTCAAGGCTACCTGTGAAGGTGTTGCCACTGCAACCAACCACTCAATCTCAAGAATAAGGGACAGAAACTCACACAGAGGCACACACGAATTTACTGGGACAATACTCTCAAACCTTATACATTGAACTCAACAATTTACAAGGAACTCTCAAAGTCAGAACACTCTCTCTGCCTTTACAGAATGACCAAGCACCCCTATTTATATAAGGAACATGACAAATGACCCCATCTGCCAAAGGGTAGTTGCATATATTCTGCTATTCCCTAGTAGACTTGGTCAGCAAGACTACTCTCTATGCAACACCTAGCAGATAGTTCCATCCACTCAACATCTGATATGGAACTGCCCCCTTATCAACATGTATCTGGACCAGATTCAGGCTAGGAACACCTAGAACTGCTTCCCACAGACTAGGCCTTATTCAGCAATTGCCTTGACTGAGTCTCAGTATCCTCCTGGTCACATGCATTACGGCCATGCGCCAGTCATGTGCCCACATTCAGTAGCCAGCCTTGCTTCACGAACCATTGTGCATGTTGGGTTCAACCTATGTCATGTAATCCGAAGCTATGCGCCAACATTACTTCAATTGAGCCCAACCCGCGCTACCATGCTCAGCCAGGTGGTCTCATGCTGCCAAAGTCCGCATCAGTCTATCAAACCACTTAGCTGCATCACCTTGATTCCAACTCCTGGTCTACCTTAGTGCAAGCTGCCACCAAGATCGACATTATGCACCCAAGTTAGTTAAGGTGTGACAAGCCACCCCCACCTGAAGTATCCAACGACCTCGTTGGAATAGAGGCGTGGTACTGTTTGATGAGATCCTTCTTTCTCCCAAGTGGCTTCTTCCGGTGCTTTCCCTTTACACTTGACTAGGTAATGAGTTCTTCTATTTTTCTTACTCATTCCCTCTGCCTTGTGGTCAAGGATAGCTTCTGTTATCTCTGTGAATTGCTTCCTGATTGTTGGAGGAGCCCGACGTCAAACATATCTATCAAGATCTGCTGGGTCCTCAACGCATGGCTTCAAGAAGGCAACATGGAACACTGAATGAAGATTGAGATGACTGGGAAGATCCAGTCTATAAGCTAACCTACCAATCCTTCTTGTGATAAGGAAAGGACCGTCATAGCGCTGGATCAGTCCCTTATGTGCAGACTTCCGAGTGATCTTCTTCCATATTGGTGGTGTCAACTTCAACATCAATTTGTCACCCACTTCGAACTCTACTGCCCTCTTTTTCTTATTTGCTCACTTCTTCATCCTCTTTACTGCCTTAGTCAAGCAGTCCTTTGCCTCGTCGGTCCTTTCCTGATTCGCCCGAGCGAAGCGGTATGCTGTATGACATCTCCCTTGAGGCTTTTGCTTGGCAACTTCGTGGGGAGTAAGAGGTTATTGACGAATTGCCAACTCGAATGGGCTCATTCCAGTGGAAGAGCTTTGCTACATATTATATCTGAATTGGATGACATCAAGTAAATCTACCCAATTCTCCTGGTTCGCAGTGACATAGTGCCTGAGATATTCCTTCAGCATCGCATTAACCTGCTCAGTATGACCATCTGTCTGCGAATGATTGCTGGTGGAAAGGTTGAGTTGTGTGCCCAATAACTCGAACAAGGCCGTTCAAAATTGGCCAATAAAATGTGTGTCTTTGTCGCTGACTATATCCAGCGGAAGACCCCAAAGCTTCACTATATACTTATGGAATAGCTGAGCAGTAACTTCGGCAGAACATAATTTCGAAGCTAGAATGAATGTGGCATACTTCGAAAACCTATCTACAACCATAAATATCGAAGTAAAGTCATTCACCTTAGGCAAGCCATTGATGAAGTCCATGGACACACTCTCCTAAGGTCTGCTGGGAATGGGGAGAAGCTCCAACATTCCTGCCATCTTCTCCCTTTCTGTTTTGTCCTACTGGCACACCAGACAAGTGCGCACGTACAGCTCAACATCCGCTTCCATACGAGGCCAATAATATCTTTCTGCTAGCAAGGCAAGGGTCCATTCTTGCCCTGGATGCCCTGACCATCGAGCATCATAAGTTTCTTTCAGCAATAGTTGTTGAAGTCCGCCTAACTTCGGAACGTAGGGTCTCCTTCCTTTGGCATAGAGTACACCATCCTCTACCCAAAATCACCGAGTCACCTCTTCATGGACCTGCTTTAGCAATAAACTGGTCACTGAATCATTCTTTGTCTGATCCTGAATTCTTTGCAGTATATCTCCTGTAATCTGGCTAAGTGCAGCCATTATCCCATCAGCAATTGGAATTCGGATAAGAGCATCAGCAACTTGATTTACACTGCCAGGTTTGTATTGCAACGTGAAATGGAACTGTGTAAGAATGCCTCCATGCATTAATGCAGTGAATGACTATTGTCATCTCCTTCTCATGCACTGAATGCCGCCTCTCGGTATCATTCAACTTTCTGTTTTCAAACGCCACTAGGTGACCATTCTGCACCAGCACCCCTTCAAGAGAGAAGTCTGATGCATCTGTATGGACTTTAAAAGGCAAATCAAAGTCAGGTAAGTGTAAAATTAGGCTAGTCGTCACCACCGCCTTCAATCGATAGAATGTCTCCTGGCATTCGTAGGACCAGTTCCAAGTTCTATCCTTCCTCAGAAGATCTGTTAACACATCAACCTTCTTTGAATAATTCTTCATGAATTTTTGATAATAGTTTGTCAAACCAAGGAAAGACCTCAATTCTGTAACCTTAGTAGGGATAGGCCAATCAGCAATGGGCTCAATTTTCTTTGGGTCCATCTTCACCACACCCACAAAAATAATATGCCCAAGAAATGAGATTTCCTTCTGGGTAAATTCACATTTTTCTGGTTTCAGATACAAATGTGTTTCCCTCAACTTTGTCAAAGCCAACCTGAGGTGCCCAACATGTGCCTCAAGAGTCTGGCTATAAACGAACCATTGTGCATGTTGGGTTCAACCCATGCCATGCAATCTAAAACTATGCACCGACATTGCTTCAATTGAGCCCAACCTGTGCTACCATGCTCAGCCGGTTAGTTAGGGTGTGACAGCAGCCATCTACTATCACCTACCCCCACCACGCTTACCACTGTTGCCATTCGCCATCACCCATCACACTGTCACCTAGACGCACCCATCATCGCCCACCACTACCATCATTACTGCCCACCACCACCGTTGTCGTCCCCACCACCACCAGTACCAAACACTATCTCCATTGTCCACCACCACCCACACCTAGCATCATCTACACCCACCACCACCATTTCCACTCACAACTTCCACTACCATCATCGTAATTCAAAACTTACCACCATCATCACCATTGCCACCCATGACTGCTACCACCACCATAGTCGTCGCCATACTCACCATAGCTATCACTGCCTCCCATCATCACCATTTCCGCTTACTACCACTACCACCACTCACCCCCACTATAATTAGTGCTTAAATTTTTTTTATCTCTTTTCTATGTTGGTTATTTGATTTTGGGTGTGAATACAAATATGTTGACAATTTTTTTTATTACCCGTGCCTTCAGGAATGGGGAATAACTAGTATATTTATATATATATATATATATATATATATATATATATAATGGGATTCAAAGGGAAGAAATCTAGGCAAAATGACACAGTAAGATAAGTAGAGAAACCTAGTGGAAAGTAACATACTGGTTAGCTAGATACACAAGTGATTCTACACAAAAAAGGAAGTAACACGGTGGAAAGGTCATTTGGTATAGTAGCTCTTCTGATCTATACTTGCAAAACACTAGCAATCCGCAAATCATTACTTTATGCTCATTTTATTAAAAATTTTGTGCACACAAACGCGATGGTTTTGTATGTAAACAAGGAAATATAATGAATAGTGCATGTCAATGATCATTATTCTCTAATACATGAGCAAGCAACGTTGGTTATCCAAATTATTTCCTTTCGATCTGTAACAACAAATTCCTAGCCTTATTGACATTTGTTAATGGACTTTAGCACCAATCAAACAGAAGGCATTATTAAACAGGCAAATAAATATTTCTATTGTATTTTACCATAGGGACAAAAACTGATTTTCTTGAACATGTGACTTAGCCTACCATCATAATTTGATGGTAATAATCTATATCTATATATATTTATTTATATAATAAAGTATAACATAAAAAATGACTTTTATTTTTCACTATTGAGATCATTTTAAATTTTACTTTAAAATTAATCTAACAACTAATATTAATTCTCCAAATTTAATAGGGAAAATAGGTCAACTAAGAATTTGTTCACAAAATCAACTTCACACACTTGAAATTTTCTTCCCAGTGGAGACAACATTGGAATACTGTCCAAGTAAAACATGACATTCAAAAAAATCCTTGCGCTTGGGGAGCACTTTTGTGCATTCTCACATTACATTAACATCATTTCATTTCCCCATTTCCTTGCCCTTTCTTTTGACACTATTGATTGTTGGAAAACGTTGCTCTTCCTAAGCTCCTAACATGAACCCTCAAACATGTATATGGCTTATGTGTGTGGGTGAGTGTCACTATCACACAGATTCATGCAAGAGAAATGGCAAGGGAATGGTGATGATAAAATGAACAAAATGTACAATGAAATGAAATAAAATGTGTGTGTGTTGAACAAAAGTGCTCCCTAATCACAAGGAGTCTTTTGAATGTCGGTGTTTTACTTGGAAAAGTATTCCAAGGTCATCTCCTCAAGGAAAGAAAGTTCAAGTGTGTGAAGATGATTTTGTCAACAAGATAAAGTGTAAAATCTTTTGTTTGTGTTTTGGAGAGTTATGTTCTTAATGAAAATGCAAGAAAATAACTGTTGTCTAATCCAAAAGGTTCACTCCAAAGAGAATGCCCAATCAACTCGAAACCTTCCTCCGAGGGTTTATAGATGAACGATTGATTCATGGGAAGCTAGGGACAAGAAGGTGAGGATTCAAGCATAAACCGTGACTAGGGCTACGCAATATCAAAGACTCACAACTATATCCACTCTCAACCCAATCAAATCAAACCACCGTACAACGAGAGAGGAAAGAAAAATGAGTTGAAAAAGAATCCACAACGGGAGGTCTCCCTTGGATTAGCCAACATAAAGCTAGCTACTCATGATAAAATGAAAGGCAAGCATAATGTAAATGGACATAATGTAAAAATGAAGCATGAAACTTAATTAAATGCAAGAAAACATAAACTAAGAAGAAAAATATTCAATACCCATTTTAAGCTTGAAATGAAGATCTTAAATGCAACAATAGTGAAAACTAGAGTAAAGGATTAAACTTGAAATGAACTTGTAGTAAAAAACATTAAAAATGTTAAACAAAGCTAAGAATATCCTTACAAGAGATTACAAGACAATGGAATGAAGAAAATGCAAAAATATTAACTTTTGGCACTATTCATCTTCTTCTACAATGAGCTAAAACTAAGCTTAGGTAGCCACCATTTGCAATGCTCTTCAATGTTGAATATAATGGAGTGTATGCCTTCAATTTTCCTGCATGGTGGTCCCCCAAGCAAGTGTGCAGGCTTCCCATCAATGGGAGGCTAAATAGATGGGTCTTGACAAGCTAAGGCAACCTACTCAGCATCCCACATGGTAGTACACTTCCTTTCCCATCCTCATTAATGCAATGGCCTTCAAAGTCTTCAAATTGTGTAAGGGAGGCATGTAAATGTGTCATGAAATGTTGGGGGACAAGTGGGAGAAGTGTAGGCGGGACCCCCAAGCAAGTGGAGCTGAGTTTCAGGAGGTTCGGGACTGTTCAGGGGAGTGTACCGGTACACTAAACCTTCTAAAGTCGAGCATACCAGTATACAATTCTGGAACTGTACCGTACTGGTACTATGTACCGGTTCTGTTTTTCTACTCTGGACCACTTTTCATAAAATCGGCATAACTTTTGATCCAATCGTTGGATTGAGCTAAATTTGGACATAATACAGCAGACATCCAGATCTACAACTTTCATGTTTTGAACTATTTTCAGATTTGAAGCGGAACATTGTCAAAATGGAGGAAAACCGTGGCTCTTCTTCCAAATGATGTGGAAGCTGGTGCCTTTGTTCTCAATCACAAATACCTCCTTGATTTCTTCACTTTTAAGCCTCCAAATCTTCATGTATTGTGTCCATGCCTTCACCACACATCCATCATAGTTGCAAGGTCCTAAAATCAATGATTTAAGCTATAAAAACATGCAACATCGAAAATTCAATATTATTCATAATTTCGGCTAACACTAAGTACTGAGATGCAAAAGTTGAGTTAAAATGCATGTAATAAGGCCTTTACATATGCATTATTATGCGCTCATCAACTATCCCAATGGAGAGTGACACTCCCCTTCATCCATATATTATACATGCAAAAGAATGATATTTAGGAGTTAAGGGAATACAACAAAAATAACCCAGCAGTGGGCGTGTCAGAAGAGTATGGGAGACATGTTGGTGGGACCCTTAAGCCAGCAGAGGATGGCCTGTAAAATCTAGGCAGTTTCAATATAGTGTATCGGTACGCGTACCGGTACCCCGAACTCCAGTAGCTTAGCGTACCGATATGGTTTGGCTAATTTTAGGATTTTTTTAAGCCTTCCTTTCTTCATCATTTACCTCAAACCATTTGGGAGGGCTAAGAAGCACCCTTTACCACCTTTTATCTACAAAAACCACCAATCTTCATTAATAACTCAAATAGCACAATTCCACACATTCAATCCCCAAAAACAAGTGAAGAAGGAATGAATTAGCACATGAAATATGCAATGTTTTGTGCTAATCATTAGAGCAAAAAATTTACCCTTTTCGGACACCCCAAGCACCGTTCGGACTCCCTCTCTACCCTAAAATCTTATTTTTCATAAAAAATAGTGAATTTTCATCGTTGGGATACCTAAGTACCAATCAGACGCTGTGGATTTTTCTCCGTTTTCACCTTATAAATACTGTAAGGATGTTCCTTTAGCCCTATTTCATCAGTTTCTATTCCTAGAGAACTTTAAAGAGCAAGAAAGAAGAAGAAAAACACAACATTGAAGAGGGACTGTCACATTGGAACGGATCAAACACGCTAGGTTTATACACAAACTGTGGAATAAAGGTATGAGATTCTTCTTGAGTTCTTTCATTGAGATTTAGCATATTATACATGTATGTTTTCAATCTTCTTAATAGTTATATGATAAATATTATGATTTCTTGGTTTCTTTATCATTGAAACGTATTTTTGAACAAAATACCTGTTTGGGTTCAAAGAATACTTGGTCTTGAATTTCCAAAACCCTAGTTCTTCCAAAATACATGTTCTAACATGAAATTCATATGGATTCTTTCTCTATAAATTTCAATTATTGACTAAATTTGTTTTCAATCAACTAATTGTTCTTGTTCCAAGAAATTATAATAGCTGGCACAACCCTAGAATTTTGAATATCGAAATTGTGAAAGTTTTCTTGATATGATGTCTTGCATATTTTAATTTCTTTTTTACTATAGTATATTGAGAATTGTGGGATTATGATACTTGAATTGTTAATAAAAATTGTGATTAGTTAAGATTGTGGTTGTTGAGAAAACTGTGGTTTTATCTCATGTATAGTTTGGGTGTGATGAACTTGAATTGCCTTAGAGAGTTGTTGTAGGGTATTATTGGTTAGTCTATCCTAGTAAAGGTGAGATGGTTGCCTAACACTTGTAATGGATTGTTGTTTCTAAGAACAACCACTATTGTTTACGTAAGTTCGAGAGTGAGGTGTAAAACTCGTGTAAACTTGGCCTTTTTATGAAAAATGACAAAACGGTAAATTGTCACTTCGGTGCGGGTTGAAAAACCATATTTTTCTAGAACTCGGATAATGAAATGGACCTCACCATTAAATTCGTCTTGTGAAATCTAGTTAGCCTATCAATTTTCATCGAATTCTGAGATACTCGAATTTTTTGTATTTTACGAGGCGATCTCACAAACGAACCCAGGAATAAAATTTTAAAAATTGGATAATAATTTAAAGCCTGTTAAAATAAAATTATTTTAAACTTGAACCGGAATGAAATTTAATCGTTTTGAGATGAAATTTAATCCTAAAAAGAGGAACGTGTGGCATGATGTGCACCAAGCATTTAAAGGGTATAAATAGGGAAAAATTAGATTTTCTCCCCATTCTTTCTATTAGGTTATGTTGGAGAGAGGAAGAGAGGTAAACGAGAGAGTTCAAGACTTCTCTCTATTCTCTACGCCTTCCCGTCGCTCAAATCAACAATAGTCAATAACAAAAGTTGATCCCCTCGCCGTGGGCTACGCGACCACACCAAAAAGGACAGATTTCACCCAAGTTTTAGAAATGAAAATTTGGGGAAAACTTGTATTAAAGCTTGTTTTGGGTTCTTGAAACTTCCTACGATTATTTTACACTTCCAGAGGTAGGGTTTTCTCCCTAATTAGGTTTATTTCCCAAATAGGGTAATTATATGAAATGGATAGGTTGTTAGATGTATTTAACATTTGCCTATTGTTGTGAATTGATGAAATGGATAAAATAAATTCTATCTTGAATTGAGTATGTATAAATTACTTAATGTAATTCCTTGAGTTATGTGATGATATTGGGAATTTTATGTGATTGCATGATTTTGTGCCTTGAAGGTGTTTGAATTAATGCCTATGTGAAATTAAGTGTGTTTTACATAGATCAGGTATAACATGCTTGGAAAATTATAATGGAATGTAGATGTTGATATATGCTAGATGATATATTGGCATTATGAGGAGTAATGAAAATTATATGCTTATGATATAATTAACCATGGTATATGTAGAAATGTGGTTGAGATTGTTTATATGGCACTCATACATATTGGGCATGATATAGTATCGCAATTGTATAATACATTGCACATGCATGAAGACATTACAGTCATAAGGACTAGACATGATTGGGGGTGTGTGTGTGCATGGTTGTTATCAAACACCACACTTGGTGGATGATAGGTGGGCTCAAAAAAGTTAGATCGAAGATCTGATTGAGCTGCATGGCTTGCATTGAAAATTGGGTCGGAGTTAGCAAGAAGGGCTAGACAATCTCTCGAGTGAGAGACCTAGTGATTTGGATACGTACTCCATTAGTTTAAGAGCTCATAAAGTGTGTCAGTTGCTTGATGGTTCCGTTGGTTTTTTCCCTAAACTACGAACATCATCCCTCAATATGTGTGTACGACTTATACAAATGGGGGAGTGTCACTCTCCCTTAGAATGATATCAAAATAAAGGGCAACAAAATAGTGGATGAATTGAAATGTGCATGTGCGAAAGTGCGACCCAAAAGCAGGGAGTCTTTTAAGTGTCGAGTTTTACTTGAAAATCGTATTCCAAGGCTGTCTCCTCAGGGAATAAGGTGAATTGTGTTGAAGATGATTTTGGTAAAAAGGGTAAAGTGTAAAAATCTTTTGTTGGTTGAAGTTTGGTTTGTAATTGTATCTTGATAAAAATGAAATAGGAAATGTGTTGGTTGAATGTCAACTCAACTCAAGACCTTCCCCTAATGATGTCTAGATGTTTGATTGATTCGTGGGAAGCTCGGGACTAAAATGGAGGTGAGGATTTAAGCATACCCAGTGACAAAGCCTACAGTGTATCAAGAACTCATAACCATTTCCACACCCTAACCCAGTCAAACCGAACCAACATACACTATGAGGGGGAAAGAAAATGAGTTGAAATGGCATACCCAAGAAGAGGTCTTCCTTGGATTAGACAACTTAAAAACTTAGCTACTCATAATTAATTCAAAGACAATAATGAAATGGAACGATATTGTAAGGGAATGAAGACTTGAGCTAAGTTAATGCAAGAAAACACAACTACAGAAAAGAGCATTTAGTACCCATTTGAAAAGCTTTGAGATAAAAACTTGAATGCATTAATGGTAAAAGCTAGAATGAAAGACTAAACTTGAAATGTGCTTGTAATAAATGAAATTAAAGAAAATAAACAAAACTTAAGCAAGTTTTACAATGGATTACAAGTCAAAGTATGGAAGAAATGAAAAATATTAACTTCTCTCTTTAGCACTATTCATTTTCTTCCTTGGACTCTCTCTCTATATATATTACCATGTATCTCTAGCTAATGCTGAATAATGGTGCATGAGCTTGCCAAAAATGTCCATGGAGCCATCCTCTAACGGTGTGATGTGAACCCTATCAATAGGGGGCTGAAAGGGATGGGTTGGACAGGCTAGTGCAGCCATAGCCTACATACCCAATATTTTCTCTCTCCTCTCACCTCATTAATGTCCAAAGCTCCAAAAGTCCAAGAATGAGTGTATGAGGAGATGTTTTGTGTGTAAGGCATATCAAGGACAAGTGGGAGAATGCTTGGTGGGACCCTCAAAGTTGTAGAACTTGAGATGCAGAATCTGAACTGTTTCAGCAAAACCTACCGGTAGGTCGATGAAGACCTATCGATAGGTTTCACTCTAGTGAGTAAAACCTATCAGTAGGTTTGTGGTAGGTGTAGATCCAGTAGCTAAAACCTACCAGTAGGGCCTACAGATAAGGTTTTTCTTATTTTGCAAAATTCTTGGTTTCTCCACCTTTCAAACAAACATCAAACATCCACCTCATCTCCAATCAACTCAAGTATCATGATAATGCCCAATAGGCACCATTTTTCCAGTAAACATATCAAAACTCCATTAAATGTTCGAACAAAGCAATTTCGCTCATTTTAACCGCAAAAACAATTATAAATGGGATGTAAATGTACATAAAATATGCAATTTTTTGTGCTAATCACACCCCCTAACTTGAGTTTTGCTAGTGCCTAGCAAAGTTTATTTTCAAACCGACAAGTATGAAATCAAAACAATCCATTTACACAAGTAATTCATCAACATTCAAAATACAAAAATCATAATGCAATTATCAAAATAAACTTGGACAGATGGAACAAAAACTGTGGTATTTCATCAATGTATTTCAAAGTTGGAGTATATGGAGTCAGATATCAAAAAGAGACAAAAATGGCCCAAAATTCTTAGAGACTCTTCTACTAGGCCAATGACTCCATCCTAGCTATGTACAATCCATAACCAAAGGGACAACAAAGAAAAGAACAAATGAAACCTAATTTTCATCTCCATCTCCATCATCACCCTCATCATTGTCGAAGTCACTCTCACCCTCCTCCTCCTCGTCAATGTCCTCATTAATATCCCCCACCTCAACAATAGTGGAGGCTAAGGGGGAAGGCAAAAGCTGGAGGCTCGCTGGTGAATGTATGTTGAAACAAACGGGTCATCATGGCTGAAATCACATGCACCATGTAACGTCACAAACTCCACCTTGGACGGCATTACTATCTAAAACCAACTACATCATGAAAGCAACTAAATGAACTTCGTAACCAAAAATAATTTCATTCAACATCCACAATAGATACAACATCATCCAAAAGAATATGTCCAATTATGGCAATTACATCCCAAAATTTAACTATTGTCTTGCAGTGAAATAACAAAATATTAGAATTACATTGTCTCAAAAATAAATTTTCTAGTCTAGAACATAAGAAAACATAGCTCTAAATATCCACCTCTGGATTCACGTTCTCATCTATTGGAGCTTCCCAATGTATCGACTCATCAACTCCAAGCTCCTCTTCTATACCATAATCTGAAAAAGATATTGTTTGTAGGTGGTAAGCAAAAGCCCATAGGAAATCCCTCTCAAATCCCAATAAGGTTTTAGAACAAATAAAAGATGGCAAGTCTTTGTTGGAAAATAGCACATATAGATTTTGATAACAAAACCATGATAGTTGTAATGATCCCAAGTGTACAGAATACAGTAACTCAATGAAAGGAATAAACATGTAAGAGATTAAAGCGTTCAATAAATAATTCAGTAGCATCATCTCGTATTCTCATGTATGTAGGTTCATCCCCATTGTCATGTATGTTGGTTGTTTCTCAGGAATCTATACAATGATTCTACCTAGTTCACCCATCAATCACAAACACTTTAGGAAGGGCGTGTACCGTCTCCCACGACACAAACAAATCCTTCCCAGGAAAGGTATACCATCCCTTAACGTCGAACATACCTGAATAATAGTGGTTACTCTTACAAACAACAATACACTACAAGTGTTAGAAAATTATCTTACCCCCATTGGGATAGACTAACCTCTAGCACTCTATAGCAGCTCTCGAAGGTAAATCAAGTCCATCACAACAAACCATACAAGAGATGAAACCACAATATTCTCAACAACCACAATCTTAACCAATTATAATTTCCATTGACAATTGAAGTATCACAATTATACTATTCTCGATAACTACAATAATAAAAGAACTAAAATATGCAAGAGACCATATCAAGAAATCATTCACAATTTCGATATCAAAATTCTAGGGTTTTGCCAAAACTCAAGATTCATGGGAACAAGAACAAGATTTAGATGAAAACATGATTAATCAAGAATGAGACTTTAGAAATCTAGAATCCATATGAATTTCACAATATTTTGGAAAAACTAGGGTTTTAAAAATTCAAGAACAAATATTTCTTGAACCCAAACATATATTTTGTTCAAGACTATGTTCCAATGTTAAAGAAATCCAGAACTCAAGTATATCTATCATATATTTATCAAGAAGATTGAAAACATACATAATTATGCCCTAACTCTCAATGAAAGACCTTGAGAAGAATCCCCTACCTTGCTTCCTTAGTTTTGTGTGAAGAAGATGAAGATTTGATCTTTCATAACTTGAATCTACCCTTGAATCTCTTGTTTTTTCCTTTATTTTTTCCTCTCTAAGCCTTTCTAGGGTTAGAAATGTTGAAATGAGGCTAATGGAGATTTATAGTGGGAGTAATGACCTCATGTGTGCTATTCTGGAACCCAAATCATTAAGTCAAGTTCAAACGTCATTTGGCATTCGAACGTCACTAGTGTAATTTATTGATTCACGTTCAAACGTCACTTTAGCTTTCGAATATTGGTTGCTCCCAGTACTTTTGTATTTTCATCAGAGTTCATCAGACACCAAAGTACTGGGACTCACTGTCGTTCGAACATCGATTCACATTCGAACGTATTCCTTGTTTCTGCTGAAACTTCTAGTGAAGTTTTCACTCATTTAAATGTCGATTTTGGAATTTTTTTGTTAAATACTATTTTGTAGCCCTGGAAGTCTACTATCTACGACCAAAATTTTAGCTTAAATTGACACCATAGTAAAAAGTTATGATCAAAACACTAGGGAAGTATCCAAAAATCTTTTTTATCCAAATTCTCTCTAAAGTGAGCTTTTACTCTGGAATACTTCCAACTTCTACAGCATACCCTATTACCTCAACTGAATTTTTTATTTCTACTCTTACAAATCTATATAGTTCATGCATACATCATTACAAATATAAGAATTTCTAGAAAATTACATTACTATATTAATATAAACAGGTGGGGGTTTACACACCATCACCTCTAATGCATCGAGCCACTGAGACATTGAGCGCTCAGGTGCAGAGGTCGATGGCACAAACACAGACGACGATCCAGAGGCCTTTGACTTTGGCCTCGAAGCCCTGGTCTGCTCACTATGGCTCATCGTCGTCCTCTTTATGCTACTAGCCTTCCCAATAGCCCCAATCTCGGGGGGAGTGAGCTTGTCAAATGCATAAGCCTTTACCTTGAAATGCTTGCACGTCTGAGTCACCAAGTTCCCAAAAGGTAGATTGGCCTTAGGCTTTTGGGTCACAGGAAAATCCTTCCTTACTTCCCAAACAAAAAGTGCAAAGTCTACCGCCTTTCCTAACATTACCGCATCCAATAGGGCTAAATTTTCAATGTTAGGCATTTTTTCAGTGCCCCTCGATAGCAAATTATAATGAAGAAGCTTATTCAAAATCCCATAAGAATGTTTGAGACCCCAGACTTGGACCGTTCCCTTGAATTGAATCAGGTCCTCATACATCAATACCACAAACTCAGAGATACTCTTGACTCGAGTGATGTTATGGGGGTATACCAGGATGGAGGAAGGTGATTTCTGGTAGTGTAGTAGGGTAGCAATAACAGTAGGGGTCACATCAAACGTCTTACCCCTTAAGTTCATCCTCAAAATCTCAACCTCATCCACCTCTACATTCTTGATTTTTTGATAGAATTCCTGGCATAAAGATAAATTGAACCCTTCCACAGGCTCAAACCAAAATGTCATCCCATGGGCAACAATGAGTCTAACGAACTCGTTCCTTAGACCAAGGGATATGTGATCAAGGTACCTCTCGTAGTGACCTTCTTTTCTTGGATCAATTGGTACCTCGCCATCTTTCTTTGTCCATTCCAGTCCCTGCTTAATGATGAGCACATAATATTGCACATTTCATGGCCTCATTACATTCATTATAACTCAATTTTTGCATTTAATTACTTAGTGTTAGTCTATTTTATGAATAATATTGAATTCTCGATGTTGCATGTTTTGATAGCTTAAATATTGGATTTTAGGACCTTGCAACTATGTTGGATGTGTGGTAATGGCATGGAAACAATAC
>CM042185.1:19967404-19988386 GCA_023539305.1 Ilex asprella | reverse complement strand
TGATGAGCACATAATATTGCACATTTCATGGCCTCATTACATTCATTATAACTCAACTTTTGCATTTAATTACTTAGTGTTAGCCTATTTTATGAATAATGTTAAATTCTCGATGTTGCATGTTTTGATAGATTAAATGTTGGATTTTAGGACCTTGCAACTATGTTGGATGTGTGGTAATGGCATGGACACAATACATGAAGAATTGGGGGCTTAAAAGTGAAGAAATCAATGAGGTATTGGTGTTTTGGAACAAAGGCACCAGCTGCCACATCACTGGGCAGCACTGCCTCAGTTTTCCTCCATTTTGACCATGATTTACTCATAATCTGGAAAAGTTCAAAACATGAAAGTTGTAGATCTGGATGTCTTCTATATTTTGTCAAAATTTCAGCTCAATCTAACGGTTATATCAAGAGTTATTCCATTTCTACCGAAGATGATCCAGTGCAAAAAAACAGTACCGGTACTCTTGGTACCGGTACCATATGGTACTGGTACCTCGTACCGGTACCACGAACATTCTGGCCGAAAAACAGCCTGTAACTCAACTTTTAGGCTTAGGGGTCCCACCTACACTTCTCCCACTTGCCCCCCAACATTTCCTGACACAAGAGCACGCCTCCCTTACACATTTGGAAGACTTGGAAGGCTTGGCATTAATGAAGCATGAGAGAGGAATGGGCAGGCAAGTGGGCTGCCAGGCTAGGCTTGTCCTAGCCTGTGCAATGCATCATTTCATCCCTCTCTTGATAGAAGCTGGAGCAGACAGCTAGGGAGGACCCTCATGGACGTTTTTGGCAAGGCATACACTCCATATATACAACATTATTCAGCAAGAGAGGTGTGGCTACCTAAGCTTAGGAGTAATTTTAGTTTAGCTCCAAGGAGGAAGAAGATGAATAGTGACATTTTTGCATTTTCTTCTCCATTCAAGTTGTAGAAAGCTTGTTAATCTCTTGTAAGGATCTTCTAAGTTTAATTTATTGTCTTTAATCTCATTCCTTTCAAGTTATTGCAAGTTTAGTTCCATGTTCTAGCTTTCACCATTTATGTTTTCAAGTTTTCTTCATTTCATAGTTTAAAATGGGTATTGTTGATTTCTTTTCTTAGTTTAAGATTTCTTGCATTTAGTTAAGTTTTAATCTCCATTTCATCCTTGTCTCTTTACATTATGAATGTCTTGCTTTTAATATGAGTAGTTAGGATTTAAGTTGTTTAATCCAAGGGAAGGCCTCCTCTTGGGGATTCTATTTCAACTCTTCTTCATTCCTCCCTTTGGAGTCAAATGGTTCGGTTTGACGGGGTGGAGAGTGGAGGAGTTGGTGAGCCTTTGATATCCCGTAGGCCTAGTCACGGGTTATGCTTAGATACTCACCAATCTCGTCCCTAGCTTCCCCTGAATCAATCGTTCATTCATTCTCAATCGGAGGACGGCTTTGAGTTGATTTGGTATTCCCATTGGAATGAATCCTTTGGATTAGCCAACACTTGTTTTCTTGCATTTTCATTTACAAACCAAACACAAAACTCAAATACAAGATTTTACACTTTCTTTTCACTTTTGCAAAATCACTTTCACAAAACTCCCTTTCCTTCCCTGAGGAGACGACCTTGGAATACTTTCCAAGTAAAACACCGACCATGAAAGACTCCTTGCGATTGGGGAGCACTTTTGTGCACATTCCACATTTCATTCCACACATAATTTGTTCATCCATTTCCCACCATTCACATTCCGCTGTTCCCTATCTTTTGTATCATCCCGAGGGAGAGTGACACTCCCTTAGTCCTATAAGCCATACACACATTTGAGGGTGGTGTTGAGAGGTAGGGAGCGACAGGTCGTTTTCCATCAATCACTTAACCCCTTCCTGCTCCTTTTGTAGGTACTCGTTTCCTCGGGCTATAGAGAGTTAGTCCTGGTTCATTTTGTTTGGGCAATGAAAAGCAACAGTGCATCAAAAGTCAAAAGTGCAAAAGGAGCCTTGATAATACCCTCAATTGGGTCCACAACATCCCGGAGAGTCACCACTTGGTGAGCTAATTCAAAGGTTTTGGAGATTTTGAAGAGAGCAGAGAAGATTGGGGCTTGTATAATTTTTGGACAGACTAGGGTTTCCTAAGAGGGATTGTTCTAATCTTCAACAAAAATCACCAAATCAACAGTCCTAGGGTTGGAGATTGAGAGATTAATGGGGTAGGAGAATGATTTGGAAGCCTAGGAGTGTAATGAGTGAGAAGGAAATCCTTTAGGGTTTGTGAATTAGGAAGACAATGAAGGGTTTCCCCGTAAAATTCGATTAAAAGCCCTAATGTTTGCATTCTAGGTGAAACCTACTGGTAGGTCGATGGAAACCTATCGGTAGGTTTTACTCCAATGAGCAAAAAATACCGGTAGGTTTGCGGTAGGTGCGGGACCAGTGGCCAAAACCTTCCAATATGGCCTACTGGTAGGTTTTGCCTTAGTTGCAAAATGAACCATTGCTGTCCAACACACTCCCACTCCTCTTCATATGAAGACCTATCCCTTATAATAGCCCATTAATTGACCTCTCCTCCACTCAAAACATATGCTATACTTCAAAACCACAATTTCAACCATCATGTCCCAAGCTATTACTGAAATTGCAATATGATTTAAAATTTCAAAGCATTCAACAACAAGGCATGTATTTTTACTTTTAAATACAAAAATGAATACCCATAATGTAAGACACACATGCACTTAACAAGGGAATTCCTCATTCATTCTAATATCAAAAAATTGAGCAATATTCCCCTATTCTACAAGCATGGAGCTATTTAATACATTATTCATATAGCTGAACTAAGCACACATGAGCATCACTATAGCCATAAATACTAGTATAAAGTATGCACCTACACATTCATTTACAAACTCGTGTGTGTTTAAATTGAACAAGTAATTTGAGCATTTAAGCAACAAAATTCACATTCGATTGGCTAGCCAAATTTAGCTTCAATGCAAAACTCACCAAAGGTCTCTCTTAATAATGAATCACACTATAGTTATCCTAGCATGCACTTCATGTGTACATGTGAGATAGAATCTTGTGTAAAAAACAAAGTGTGTTCACATGTAACCCAAAAATGAAGTTCATTTATGGAAATGAAGAGACTTTGGCATAATCTCATGAAAAGAATGCTAGGGCATTTGGTAGCAAGACTGACTCATCATTTTCTTTACAATTATGCATCTTCCATGCTTCTCTAGATCATTTAAGACTTCAAAGGTTATAATGGGGCCTTGGGGTGATATTGAGGCAAAAGAAACAAAGAACATAAGATACAAAGAGGGTTGTTTCAAGTGAAATAATTTTTATTTCAAAAACACCTATCTTCTAATGGGATTTTCATTCCATTCTTACACCTTCATGATGAGCACAAAATATTGCATATTTAACGGCCTCATTACATGAATTTTAACTCAACTTTTGCATATAAGTACTTAGTGTTAGCCAAAGTTATGAAGAATGTAGAATTTTTGTGGTTGTAGGTAATTATAGCTTAAATGATGGATTTTAAAACCTTGCAACTAAGTATGGATGTGTGGTAAAGGCATGGACACATTACATGAGGATTTGGAGGCTTAAAAGTGAAGAAATAAAGGAGGTCTTGGTGCTTGGTAACAAAGGCACCAACACCCACACCAGTTGGTTGCAGAGCCTTGGTTTTCCTCCTTTTTAACCATGATCCACTTCAAATATGAAAAAGTACAAAACAGGAAAGTTGTAGATCTGGATGTCTTAAATATTGTTTCAAAATTTCACCTCAATCGGACGGTTGGATACAAATTTATAACAATTCTACAAAAATTGATCCAAAGCTGACAAAGTGTACCGGTACGCCGAACTCCAGTAGGCTTAGAGTACTGGTACACGTATCAGTACGCCATGCCTAAAGTGCCCCGAACGCCTGCAAATCATAATCCACTTGCTTGGGGGTCCCATCATTGATTCTCCCACTTGCCCCTGACTCTCCTTACACATCTACATGCCTCTTACACCCTACTTGAAGACTTTAAAGGCAAAGGCATTAATGTGGTAGGGAGAGAAGTGGGCTGCCTGGTGTATTGCAGGCTTGACTTGTCCTAGCCTGTGCAAGGCATCAACTCAGCCTCCTATGGATGGGAGGCCTTTCACACAAACCTGGGGACCCCTATGGACAAAAATGAAGGCTCACACCCCATATTTTCAGCATTACACAAGTTCTTCAAAGGGTGGCTACCTAAGCTTAGAGTAGTTCAAGGAAGAAGATGATGAATAGTAGTTATGTTTTTGCACTTTCTTCTCCATTTCAATTATTTTAAGCTTTAAATCTCTTGTAATCTTCATTTCTTGCACTTTAATCTTAGTTATTTCAAGTATATTCCAAGTTTACGTATATGTTCTTCATTTCACCATTGTTATGTTAAGTTTTACATTTCAAGCTTTTTACTTGGGTATTAAATGCACTTATTTTTCTAGTTTCACTTCTCTTCACCTTAATGCTCGTTTAAATTCTATTTCAATATCATGTCTCTTTACATATTGTATGTCTTTCTTTTTAGCATGAGCAACTAGATTTTTAGTTTGCTAATTCAAGGGAGACCTCCTCTTGGGTTTTCCATTTCAACTAATTTTCTTTCCTCTCTTAGTGTACGATAGTTCAGTTTGACTAAGTTCAGAGTGGATGTGATTGTGACTCATTCCGAGGGAGAATGACACTTCCTTACACACATAAGTCATATACACATTTGAGGGTGATGTGCGGAGACTAGGGAATACTACAACGGTTTTCACCAAGCACTTCACCACATTCTTAGTTTCTTTTATTTATTTTCCTTTACATTTTCCTTTTCTTTTGATCCTTCTTTCTTCTTCTTACCCTTTTTCTTCCTGTTCTTGAATTTCATTCTTTTTCCATTCAACTCCTTCAGTTTCAACATCAATTATCTCTTTGTTTGAGTTTTCACACCATACTTCCTTCTTTTTTACAACCACCCATATTTAGCTCTAGAAAAAACCAAGGTAAAGTGGATATTTATCATTTTCACAGCCTTGGTCAAATGTGTGGCATATAAATGAATTTCAATTAAGGCTCAATCACATCATTAGGGATAATATTTTCTCAAGAACAAGGCTAAGAATCAAAATATTCAAAACTATGGCCTAAGATCACCTCTAGATAAGCATGGAGGAGCCTTACGGATTCCAAGACAAGTTAATCAACTACACACATGCACCTACCCTAGACAAACATAATGAGATTATTGAACAAATTTGAAATTGAAAATTTTTTCTTTGAGTAAATGTAAGTTCCCTCCAAAAAGGATTGACACTAAAGCCCTTATGGGTCCTTACTCATCTCCATTATTTATGTCAAGCATAAAATATGAATCCAGTTCGTAAATTTCTAAAATTACACATTCAAGGAGCACATACAGTTGAGTTCAAAAGCAGATACATATGTGATACTCACGTGTAGGATTAACTTCTATACTATGCTAATGTGATCAAGGTTCAAAACAAAAACAACATATTATCTAACTCAAGTACTCTTAATAAGGGAATACCGATCAACATTCAGATATTTTTCACAAAAATTTTCACTAATGTAAACCAAAAACTATATGACATGTGAAAGGTGAATTTTCACCCCAAACATTGGTGTATCATGTAAATGGTGCACCTCACCTCCCATCTTGAGTCATGCATTGTCCTGAATGGAACAAAAAATATATGATATGCAATGAAAAACTGTAAAAAAAAAAAAAGATGAGCAGGGTTAAAGAACACCTCGTATTTGAGCTTTTGACAAAATACCAACATCTGCAACTAGGAAAAGCAAAACTATACGACACAAGAAAGTAAGTAACATGAAATAAAAGTAAAGTAAGTAAATAAAAATTATTGTACACTAAAAATCATAAAAACCAGTTACTCTTCCACCAATTTTGGATAAACCAAATCCGTCAAATCCTCCTCCCCTTCTTGTCCTTCAAAACCCTCAAAGAATGACTTGAGTCTTTGACCATTGAACTTGAATGTCTTGTCATCCTCAGGGTTTGTGACTTCCATGGCTCCATTGGGGTAGACCATCATGATAAGATAGGGGTCATCCCAACAGGATCGGAGTTTCCCTTGAAAGATCGACAGGCGAGAGTTGTATAAAACAATTTTTGGCCGGGCTCAATTGATTTCCTCACAATGGAGTTGTCATGAAAGTTCTTAACCATCTCTTTTAACATTTTAGAGCTCTCATATGCATCTCTTCTAATCTCTTTCAATTCATTCAGTTCTAGCTTCCTATTTTCTCCGACCATTCTCAAGTTATAGTTCAAATTCTTTATGGCCCAATAGACCTTATGTTCCATCTCAACTGGAAAATGGCAAGCCTTTCCATAAATGAGCCGATAGGGAGACATGCCTAAAAAAATCTTGTAGGCAGTGCGGTAAGCCCATAGGGCATCAAGCAGTCTACATGACCAGTTTTTCCTATTTAGGTTCACCTTCTTCTCTAAGATATTCGTAATCTCTCTGTTGGCCAACTCGACTTGGCCATTAGTTTGTGGGTGGTATGCGGTGGATACCTTATGTGTGATACCATATTTATGCATCAAAGATGAAAATGGTCTATTGCAAAAATGTGATCCACCATTGCTTATCATTGCACGAAACATACCAAACCTTGAAAAGATGTTCTCTTTCAAGAATTTGACCACGACCCGGTGGTCATTGGTCTTGGTTGGGATAGCCTCCACCCATTTGGACACGTAGTCCATTGCCAATAAAATGTACAGATAGCCAAATGACACTAGGAAGGGACTATGAAGTCGATGCCCTAGCAATCAAATATTTATATAACAAATATAGGGGAAAGGGGCATCATGTTCCTTTGAGTCACACTACCCAAACCTTGGCATCTATCACATTCTTTACAAAATGAAATACAATCCTTTATCAGAGAGGGCCAATAAAAACCTGACTATAGAATTTTTGCTGAAGTCTTCTTCGTAGAGAAATGGCCACCGCATGCCTCTGAATGGAAGAATGCAAGGACATTCCGCTATTTATTTTTTGGTACACATCTCCGCATGACTTGGACAGGGCAGTACTATAACAGGTACGGGTTGTCGAAGTAGAAGTACTTCACATTTGCCATAAATCTTCTTCAATCCTCTGGGCTCTACTACAATGGTATTTGTCCTGTTTCAAGATAATTACATATGTCAGCATACCAAGGACGCACAAAATGAATTAAAAGTAAATGTTCATCAGGGAAGAAATCAGGGATAGGAATATGCTCTTCAGCCTCTTGCAGCACCAGTCTAGATAAATGATTCGCCACCACGTTCTTCACTCCCTTCTTGTCTTTGATTATCAGATTGAACTCTTAGAGTAGGAGGATCCACCTGATAAGTCTCAATTTGGCATCCTGCTTAGACAACAAATACTTCAAAGTAGAATGATCAGTATAGACTACTATCAGTGAACTAATGATGTAAGACTAGAAATTTATCTAATGTAAGTACTACCACTAGCAACTCCTTTTCAGTGGTGGTCTAATTCATTTGAGCTTCATTAAGAGTTTTGCTAGCATACTGTATTACATAAGGTCTCTTATCCTCCCTTTGACCGAGTACTGCGCCAACCGCGTAATCCCTCACGTCGCATATAAGCTCAAATGGTATATCTCACTTAGGTGGTTGCCTAATTTGAGGTGTAATAAGCATTTTTTAAATTTTTGGAAAGAGACCTCACAATTATCTGACCAAACAAATAGGACAACTTTTGAAAGTAAATTGATCAAAGGTTAGGCCAATGCACTAAAGTTTTTAATGAAACGGCGATAAAAGCCAGCGTGGCCTACAAATGACCTGATATCCTTTATGACCTTCAATGTATGGAGGTTAGAAATGGCATCAACCTTTGATTTTTCCACTATGATCCCCTTTGCCAAGACAATATGCCCAAGCACAATTCCTTGTGTCACCATGAAGTGACATTTTTGCCAATTCAAAACTAAGCTCTTCTCTTCACATCTCTCAAGAACTTTCTCCAAGTTTTCCAAGCATCCGGTGAAAGAATCCCCAAACACAGAGAAGTCATCCATAAACACCTCTATAATCTCTTCTCCACCGTGTCACTAAAGATTCCCATCATGCAACGTTGAATTGTTCCAGGGGCATTGCATAGCCCAAAAGACATGCGATAGTAAGCAAAGGTACTGTAACGACAGGTGACGGTGGTATTCTCCTGATCTTCCAATGCAACCTCGATTTGATTGTAACCGGAGTATCCATCTAAGAAGCAATATAATATATGCCCTGCTACTCATTCCAAAACTTGGTCGAAGAATGGCAATGGGAAGTGGTATTTCCTTGTGCATGAGTTGGGCTTGTGGTAATCAATACACACTCTCCATTCGGTGATCACCCTTGTTGGAATAAGCTCATTATCCTCATTTGCCACTACGATGACTCCCGACTTTTTGGGTACTACTTGCGTCGGGCTAAGCTACTTACTATCAAAAATTGGGAAAATGATGCCTACATCTTCCCTCACCATATCTTTCATAATTGGATTCAATCTTCTTTGTGGTTGTCGGGATGGCTTGGAGTCCTCTTTGAGGTAAATGCAGTGTGTACAAATGATGGGGCTTATCCCCTTGATGTCGGCAATTGTCCAACTGATCACCTCTTTACGCCTTCTTAAAACTTTCAAGAGATCTTCTTCTTGCTTTGCATCCAAGGTTGAGCTAATCACCACGGAAAATGTCTCATCTTCCCTAAGATATGCATACTTAAAATGGGATGGTAGTGGCTTCAATTCCAAATTGGGCTTTTGCTCACTTGATGGAAAATCTTCTTGTCTTGGAGTGGGAGCTTCTCAAAAGTAGGGTTCCATTTTTCTACCCCTTTCAAGCTCTCTGGTTCCTCTTTCTCATCAACATCTTCCTCCTCCCCCAATTCTATCATGCCCAACAAAGTGCTCTTCTACTAAGGATTCAATGCTATTACTTTCTTGCACTTCCTCATCATCCCCCGGCTGCTTGTTCAAATGGAATACATTGAAGTCTATAGTCATGCTCCCAAAGGTAAGCTTCATGAGACCATTCCTACAATTAATAACAGTATTAAAGGTAGCAAGGAACGGTCTACCTAATATAGCAGGGATTTGGGAGCAAGGGTTAGCAACAAGGTGAGTCTCAAGCACAATGAAATCAACAGAAAAATATAAGTTATCCACTTGGACCAAAACATCTTTAACCACGCCCTTCGGTGTTCGAATGCTCCACTCCCTTTGATGTTCAAATGCTCTGATCCGCCAACTGAAGAGTGATTGAAGTTGGCTTCAACTCTTCAAATTGGAGCTTCTTGTACACCGTGTAGGGTAAAAGGTTCACACTAGCCCCCAAATCAAGCAATGCTTGCTCCACCCGACAATTCCCGATTGTTATGGCAATAGTGGGGCAGTCAGGGCCTTTAAACTTCTGTGGGGTGTTCGTCCTCAATATTGAGCTCACTTGCTCGGTGAGAAATACCTTCTTGTGGACATTGAGTTTCCTCTTCACTGTGCACAAGTCTTTCAAGATCTTTGCACAAGACAGAATTTGCTTTATTGCATTAAGGAGTGGAATGTTGATTTTTACCTACTTGAAGATTTCAATTATATCAAAAAAATTAGCCACCTTGATGGGTGGCTTCAAACAATTGGGAAAAGGATCAAGCATGGGGGAAACAAACACACTTTCATCAATCAATTTTTCTTTCTCACCTACGTCATCACTCACCTCACCCCTTTCGGTGTCACCATCGGTCTCTTTTTCTAATGGGAATGTGGCATTGGGAGAGACTTGTGGTACAATGGTTTTATCAATTTGTTTGTCACTTCAAAGGGTGGTGACTGTCTTGATTTTCTCACAACTCTCTTTGGTGGGCTCAGATGACTCAATCACATGTTGACCCTTGGGGTTATCTTGGAGTTGAGCAAAGAATTTTTCCTTCTCTTGTTGTGATAGCCCTATGTAATTGAGATTTTTTGTGAGTTGAGCCAAAATATTGTTGTTAAAAGCGGTTTGACTTCAGATGAAATTGAAAACCACATCCTCCAAGTTCCTCTTATAGGAAGTTAGTAGGTGGAAAGATTGGATGGTCCTTGTTGGAAAAAACTTTATGGAGGTGGACTTGGTGAAAAATTATGTGCTGGTGGGTTTGACGAATACCCTTGTAGATTGGACCGAGGGTATTGGGAGCTAGATGTTTGCCCTTGACCTTGGTAAGGAGCTAGCTTAGGACGCACAAGAGGTGAAAATGCATTAGAACCATGAGGAGTAGGGTTTTCATTTCTCCAACTAAAGTTAGGGTGATTGCTCCAATCCGGATTATAAGTGTTTGAGTGCAGAAAGAATGATTACCTCATTTGGTTAAAGGCATGCACTTGCTTGTGGTACACTTCCTTTAGTGCTAGAATGTTAGGGCAATCCAATATGGAATGCTTCACACTCTCACAAATTGAGCAAAACTCCTCGGCCTTTGAGACATTGGACACCTCGTGCCTCTTATTGACCTCAAGACTCTCCATTTTCCTAGACAATTTGGCAATTTTGGAAAGCAAGTCTTCCCAGTCTCTCAAGTCATACATCCTTCCCCCATGTGGTTGACTACTACCCAGATTCGTCCTAGGTACATCATTAGGATTCATTAAATCCTAAGATTGTGCATTTTGGGCCAATATACTAAGGTGGTCGAGGGCCTCATTGGGGTCTTTGTTCAAGAACTCGCAATGACACATCATGTCAATGAATTGGTGATGGCCTGGTGTTATTCCTCCATAAAAGAAACTTACCAATTGCCACGATTCAAAACCATGATGTGGTATGGATTAAAAAAATTCCTCGTTGCGATCCTAACAATGATAGAACTGCTCATTGGGATTTTTAGAAAAGTTTTGAAGTTTTTTTTTTTAAGTGGTGATTTTATGCATTGGAAAACATTTATTCAAAAACTCAGAAAGCATTTGAGCCCAAGAGATTATGGATCGAGGTCACAAGGCATTCAACCATGTTTTTTCTTTATACTTGAGGGAAAAAGAGAACAATTTCAAACAAGCTATATCCTCCATAGCATAGTTAGCATTGAAGGTTGCAACTATATCCTCAAATTCTTTGATGTGTAAATAAGGGTTCTCCTTTTCAATTTCGTGGAATGTAGGAAGTAGTTATAACATCCCTAGCTTAACTAGGAGGAGTTGAGCTTGGACCGTAAAAGGATGCATGAGGGTGTGGGGATATAGGTTGGTTGAAGGTAATCCCTCATTGACCTTGTCGGAGGATGAAGCTGGATATTGTTCCCTTCATTCATATGAGAGGGGAATTGTATTCTAGGATTATGCACTCTACCACCCCTTTGCATGTTTGGATTGGCTCCTACATTCTCAAAATTATCACTCACATCCTCTGGTAGGTCTTGGTCAATGTTCGTGTTGGGCCTAAGGGTTGTCTAACCAATCAATTTTGTTCGTCCCGTCCCCACATATAACAAATATCTACAAATGAAAATGAAAATAACAAAATTATATACAAGGAGCAATGTACCTCATCCCATGATGAACATCACAGAACTTACCTCCATTATCCAAAAATCACCTTCTCAATTCAACGCTTGCCTTCCTCCACAACCGCGCTAAAAAAGCTTGCTGGTTTCTACTGTTGTTTTCCCTAAACTCTGAACATCATCCCTCAATATGTGTGTATGGCTTATATGGATGGGGGAGTGTCATTCTCCGTTGGACTGATGTCAAAAGAAAGGGCAACGAAATGATGGATGAAATGAAATGTGCGTGCGCAAAAGTGCTCCTGAAGCATAGGGAGTCTTTTGAGTGTCGTGTTTTACTTGGAAATCATATTCCAAGGTCGTCTCCTTAGGGAATGATGTGAATCGTGTTGAAGGTGATTTTGATAAAAAGGGTAAAGTGTAAAAATCTTTTGTTGGTTGAATTTTGATTTGTAATTGTATCTTGATAAAAATAAAATAGGAAAAGTGTTGGCTAATCCGAAGGGTTCATTCCATTGGTAATGTCAACTCAACTGAAGACCTTCCTCCAATTGTGTCTAGATGTTCGATTGATTCTCGAAAAGCTCGGGACTAAAATGGAGGTGAGGATTCAAGCATACCCCGTGATAATGCCTACGATGTATCAAGAACTCAACCATGTCCACACCCTAACCTAGTCAAATCGAACCAACGTTTACTGCAAAAAATGAGTTGAAATGGCATACCCAAATGGAGGTATCCCTTAGATTAGCCAACTTACAAATTTAGCTACGCATACTTAATGCAAAGATATAATGAAATGGATATACATTGTAAGGGAATGAAGATTTGAGCTAAGTTAATGCAAGAAAACACAAAACTATAGAAAAGTGCATTTAATACCCATTTGAAAAGCTTTGAGATAAAAACTTGAATGCATTAATGGTAAAAGCTAGAATGAAAAACTAAACTTAAAATGTGCTTGTAATAAATGACATTAAAGACATTAAACAAAGCTTAAACAAGTCTTATAATGGATTACCAGCCAATGTATGGAAGAAAATGCAAAAATATTAACTTCTCTCTCTAGCACTATTCATCTTCTTCCTTGGACTCTCTCTCTATATATATTATCATATATCTCGAGCTAATGTTGAATAATGGTGAATGAGCTTGCCAAAAATGTCCATGGAGCCATCCTCTAACTGTGTGGTGTGATACCAATCAATAGGGGTTGAAATAGATGGGCTGGACAGGCTAGTGCAATCATAGCTTGCACACCCAGCATATTCTCTCTTCTCTAAGCTCATTAATGTCCAAAGCACCAAAAGTCCAAGCATGAGTGTATGAGGGGATGCTCTATGTGTAAGGCATGTCAGGGACAAGTGGGAGAGTGCTTGGTAGGGGCCCCAAAGTTGTAGAGCTTGAGATGCAAAATCTGAGTTGTTTCAACAAAACCTACCGAGAGGTCGATAAAAACCTACTGGTAGGTTTCACTCTAGTGAGCCAAACATATCGGTAGGTTTGTAGTAGGTGTATGTCCAACAGCTAAAACCTATCGGTAGGTTTTTCCTTGTTTTGCAAAATTTTTGGTTTCTCCACCTTTCAAGCAAACATCAAACCTCCACCTCATCTCCAATCAACTCAAGCATCATGATAAGGCCTAATAGGCACCATTTGAACCCTTTTCCTGTAATCATATCCAAACTCCATTAAATGTTCGAACAGTGCAATTCTGCTCATTTTAACCGCAAAAGCTAGTATAAATATGATGCAAATGTACATAAAATATGTAATATTTTGTGCTAATCATCTGTATATATAGAACTGTTGGTGTAATTTCATAAATTTCGTGTTGATGGGATGCCCATTGGTGTAAGTTCATAAATACCCACCCCAAAAAAGACTCAAAAATTTTAAATGGTCGTTGGATGTGTAACACTAATGACGAGGGATCGAAAGGCCTGAATTGGCACGCATGACATTTGAATGTGTTGAGGAAGCCAGTGAGAGCTCAGGTTGATATGCATGAGTGAGTCTTATCTCATATCATAGCATGACATGGTGAATTACACCATTGAGTTGCATATTCTTGATTGGAATATTTTGTAGCTTGTTGATATTGCATGTGATATTTCATATGCATCTAGGTTGGAGAGTAGCCTCTTTAGGAGATACTCTATTGAGTGTGGCTTACCCTTTATGGGATAACATTTCAGTTGTGGGTTATAAGCAGATGAAAGGCTCTCATTCGGAGACTCAATGAAGAAGAAAAGCCGACTTGTGGCTTTTAAACCATGTTTTGTAAAACTTTAATGAAATTCATTTTTGGGGCATGTAATCGTATGAAAATGATTGTAATGAAACTTGTATGAACCATGGTTTATGTAAAACTTCAGGCTATGGGTGTTTGGGTTGGTGTTGTACATGGTTGGAATGGATTGGAATCGAAAAAGGATGAAACCAGGGAAAATTGGGCACATCTACCAGTAGGAAATTAAGCTATGTTACCGATAGATGTGGTCCAATAGCCAGGAGAGCTTTTCCAATAGGGTTTTCCTACCAGTAGAACTTCATTGTTCCTATCGGTAGAAGAATTCCGGTAGAACATGGGTCATTTCTACCAGTAGGTTTTCTCAGATTCTCTAAAAACAAGAAACTAGTACACAACTTCTACTGGTAGGTTTTTGAACACTTCTATCGGTAGGTTTTCTACAAACTTCAAATTTTTGAAACGTTTTACCAAACTCTTAGACAACTATTCCTTGTGCTCAAACGGATTATATGTGACATGAATGATTATGAATTATCATATAGAGGATCATGGATTCATAAATGATAAAGTATGTAAATGGGTTATAATCCCAGTTAAGGGGATGCTATTGGTGTGATGTCGCGTTGTGCGACAATCACGGGTACTCCTGCAGGTTGATGGGTGATCAACGATTGACAAAAGATCCCCAGTTTTAGGGGTGTCACAACTTAGTATCAGAGTCTAGGTGTACGATTTACCTAATGTTTGCGGAGCATGGGTTTAGACCATTGCATCCATTGTGCATTAAATGTTATGTGTTTTAAATGCTACATATTTTATGTTATATGTTATGTGAATTATATGCATGGTGAAATGTATATGGAAAAGAGACACCAGGGTTAGAGGACATAAACTTGGAGCTTGGAAAAATAATGAACGGGATGGTTCAAGGTGTAGATGTTTATTTGTGGGTGGCACATTCTCTACTAGTGAGACAAGGAGATAAATCTCAAAATTTAAACTTGATCCCTCTTTTGGGATATTAAGTTAGTGCTCTATTCTTATTTAACATGTGTGTAGAAGGCAAGTAGAAGAAGAGTACAGAACAACAATCAACCACCACTGGCCTTTGACCAACAGGACTTTTGTAACACCCCGTATTTTCTCTTATATAATGTATAGATAGATGTAATAAAATATTGTGGTGAATGTGTGGATATGGATAATAAGGTACGGATAAACCATATAGATGTTTAACACTAGGATAAATCCTAGAGACACATATTGATTTGAGAGTTTGAGTTTCAAAGACGTAGAAACATGAAAATGGGGATTAGAGGAAATTCTAAATACTTTTAGGTCAAGATAATGTTTCTATTGAATCCAGAAGGTCGAAAAACCTTCGGAAAGGTAATAGGAAGTGCATTGGAAACTGGGGAGACGGAGGAAAACTCTGTCTGCGGAGTTGTACCGGTACCGGGTACCGGTACCCCTATTCCAGAAAGTTTTTGGTACCGATACTGGGTACCGGTACCCCGATTCCAGAAAGTTTTTGGTACCGGTACCGGTACCCCGAAGGTTTTTGGTACCGGTACCGGGTACCGGTTCACCCGATAAAAATATGAATGTTTTAAACCGCGACGTTGGTCCGACTTTTGAGCCTATAAATACTTTAGGCCGCCTCCTTAGTCGTCCATTACTCATTCTAAACCCTAGATAACTTGAGAGAGAGGGAGAGAACACAAGATCAAAGGAAAATTTCAAGAGATTACGGATAGATTCAAGCATCCAAACCCTATTTCTTCAAGATTCAAGGTAGGGGTTTTCTCCCACTCACTTACATTGAGGCTAGGGTTTACTTATATGTACTCTTTCCACTCTAAATCTTATATATATGCTATAGATCATTGATTCTTCATAATATTACCATGATTTAAACAATATTATTGTTGGATTTACCCTTGAATCCTTTTTCTTGATTAAAAACCCTAGATTTCAAGAGAGAGGAACTTTTCTTTAAATTGTTCCAAATTATTGATTTCAAAAACCTTAGAGTTACATATCAAACCATAAAATGATGCTATTGCGATCTCATGTACTTTTCTTAGTTAGTTGTGAAATGGTTGTATGATATATTTTGGGATTTTAGAGAAATGCTTATAAAAATTGGGATAATTGTGGAATTGTATGCTTGGTTGGTTTGTTGGTGGCACACATTAGTGAGAGGTTCCTTGTAAGGATGCTCACCCTTTCTCAAGAGGTTTCCGGTAAGGATTCTTGAGAAATAAGCCCGTTATAGTGAGAGGTTCCTTATAAAGATGCTCACCCCTTCTCAAGAGGTTCCCGATAAGGATGCTTGAGAAATAAGTCCATTCTAGTGAGAGGTTCCTTGTAAGGATGCTCACCCCTTCCCAAGAGATTCCCGATAAGGATGCTTGGGGAAACAATGTAATGATTGGTGAGAGGTTCCATGTAAGGATGCTCACCCCATTCTCAAGAGGTTCCCGGTAAGGATGCTTGAGAATCCAAGGTGACCTAAAAGGAGGTGGAGGTTACCACAAAATATGCCACCTACCTAAAGAATTATTGGGAATTGTTTCCAACCATTAATGAATATTATTGGAGTATGATTACTCGTTTATTCATTTAAGTAATGTTTTGAAATAAACTTGAGATCCTTTTTAAATGTCCCTGCTTTATTCCAAAAATTATACATTTATGTTACGTTAAAAATTAGACCGACCATTTTACATGCTTTTCTAAACCTTGTATGGGTTTGGGAGAATTTCTCTACAGAGCTTCGTGCTCACTCCCTACTGTTGAACCTTTTTCAGATGTTGGGCCAGAGGATGTACCCAATGCTAACGAGCCGTACCTTGGGGAGGCTTCACTAGAGGGATACTTGGATCCCGAGTGGGACATCTAGAGATGTCGTTTGTTTTCTTTTGTTCTAGACTAGAATACTACTATGGAAACACTGTATAGTCTAGATTTCTTTTGTCATTTCCGCTACGCTATAATAGTACATTGTCATTGGAAATGTAAAGGCCAATGATTGGCATATTCTTTTGGGGATATTGGTGTATATGTTATGGATTATTGTTATGAAGACTTATTTATTAATGGTTTATCTTAGTGCTCTCATGGTATGAATGGTGATTGAATGTAATGCCGTCCAGGGTATATTTTGGGGTGTTACAACTTTATGGAGGCTATTGGCACTACGTTGGCTACCTTTACACAAGCTAGCGCCAATTTGGGCTGATTGATGGAAAACCTTGTTGTTCCTAACCTCTAAAAACCATCCCTTAAAATGTGTGTGTATGGATGAAGGGGAATGTCATTCTCCCTTGTCAAAAGAAAGGGCAAGGAAATGGGAAAATGAAATATACAAAATGTATGAAATGTGTGAGTGAACAAAAGTGTACCCCAAGCACAAAGAGTGTTTTGAGTGTTGTGTTTTACTTGGAAGAGAATTCCAAGGTCGTTTCCTCAGGGAAGGAATATGAGTTGTGTATGAAGGTAATTTTGTAAACAAAAGAAAAAGGGAAAAGTGTAAAATGTTTTGTTTGAGTTTTGGTGTTTGAAGTTGTTGCTAAAAATGTAATGAAAACAAGTGTTGGCTAATTCAAAGGTTCACTCCAATGAGAATGCCCAATCAACTCGAAATCTTCCTCCAAGGGCTTATAGATGAACGATTGATTCATGGGAAGATAGGGATGAGGTGGTGAGGATCCAAGTATAAACCGTGACTAGGCTTGCATAATATCAAAGAAGCACAACCATATCCACTCTCAACCCAGTCAAACTGAACCACCGTACAACGAGAGAGGAAAGAAAATGAGTTGAAATGAAAAATCGAAGAGGAGGGTTCTCTTGGATTGGCCAACTAAAAAACTAGCTACCCATGAAAGCAAGAAAGAAAAAGCATTTATAATGTAAAGAGACAAATAAAGAAAATGAAATTGAAAATGAAACTTAAAACTTGTATTAATGCCAGGAGATGGCAAACTACAAAGAGAAGCTCATGTGACACTTAATGGAAAAGTTGTAGAGAAGACAATTTAAACCCAGCAAAGATTATGGAAATGCAAGAACATTGAATTAAACTTGGTTACACTAGAATTAAAAGAGATTACAATGCAAGAAATAAAGATCACAAGAACTATAGCTTACTGCACTGAAATGGGAGAAGAAAATGCAAAAACATAATTTCATCTTTATAGCACTATTCATCATCTTCTTCATTAAGCTAAAACTAAGCTTAGGTAGCCACACTTGAAATGGTTGTTTAATGCTGAATATATGGAGTGTGTCCTGCATTTTCGTCCATGGAGGGTCCCCTAGCATGAGTGTGCAGGCCTCCCATCAATGGGAGGTTGAATGATGGCTTGGACAGGCTAGGAAAAACTTAGGGTCACAAACCTCCAATATAACAGGAAACCAATTGGTCCTCCATCTCAATCAGATCATTGTGTGCAACTAATGAATAAAATTCAGTAGTATATTCATTCAAAGAACAATCACCTTGTCACAGATTCTGCAAACTCTGGTACAACGCTCGCGTGTAATTATAATGTAGAAAGGCCTCTTATATATGCTTCTTCAGTTTGTCCCATATGTCTATCTTCTTCTTTTCTTGCATCTGATAAGTTTTCTTAGTTGTCACCAATGGGACCTTTTTGTTCTCAAGTGCTTCTTTGAACTCCCAAACTTCCACAACGACGAGAACCCAATCAAGGAATTCTTCAGGTTGTAGACTACCTTGGAAATCCTGCAAGTCAATTTTCAATCTAGACTCCCATCGCCAGGAATGAATCTCTAGCATAGTGGCTCATCTTTTCCTAACCCTAGGTGGATGCCTAGTGAAATGATTGCCAACATCGTCCACCAAACTCTTTGTTTCCTCCTCCACCCATCGTGGATTATGGAGTTATTATTGCGGTTTTGCTTGTTGTTTTTGTTGTTGAACAAAGGCAATCAGGATTGCTATCTGTTGGGCTACCAAATCAAATTGTTGTTGCATTCTCGCATCTCTTGCGTTGAACTCGGCTTGATAGATATCCTCCACAGGTCTTCTTCCAAGTGACATGGTGACAAGAACGTAACCCTGATTTGATACCAACTGATGTAGGAGAGTGGGTAGAAATAATTGTAACACCCCACCCTGCACATGGCATAATATTGTCCGTTTTGGGTCCACTGGCCCTCATGGTTTTGTTCCTCCCAATACCCCTGAGAAAAGATCTTATGTCATGTAAGGTAAGGGGCTTACTTATAAACCCAGCAACTTTTCTCTCCCTAACCGATATGGGATACCAGGATCTCACACTAATGGTTTAGTGAACAAAAAGGGGATAAATAGATTAAATCATTCCTTTGCGGATGAATACCAGATTAAAATCCTACACTAGAGTTGTTGATTCACAAAGAATACTAGTTCTAAGGGATTCAATTGATCTGTTGATTCACAAAGAATACCAGAATAATTTGGAAAAAAAGAGAAGCTCTCTCAATTGTATTACTCAAAAATTGATTAGCCCTAAGGCTTACATGGGTATAAATAGTGCTAAAACCCTAAAACTAATTAGAAGATAACCAAATGTGACATAATTATCGTTAATTAACTAATTAGGACATTAATACAAATTTTGCCCAAAAAATTTTCAAACTAATTATACTGCTAAAAACTAATAACCCTTGGATTTAAGGCAAAATTGACAGCTATAGATTCTGACTTTAGACGATGAAGTTATTCAACTACAAAAACATTACTGAAAGGGGAAAAAATGCCCTTTTCAGGCTCTAAATGAAGAAATTTACCCGAAATCTGTCATGGGTCATCGTATCCCTTGTTAGTGGTCCGATGAATTCATTTTGCCCCGCCATTGCTAACTGGACATGGATGTTTGAAAATCCATGCATGTGGAAGTGCCTCTGAAAACGTCAATACATTTGACCAACCAGGACCACCTCGACATCGATCCCATCGATTCTAGTACTGTGCTACTATACAATCTACATCAATTAAACTTACATAAACACCACAGAAAAAGGGCATGTTTTGATTCTAGCAATCAAATTGTCCATGTCCAATAATTAGCAAGGACAAACTATCCAAGTTTGGTGGTTAGCTATTCTTGTTGTCATGATAGCTATTTTCTATGAGTTTGAATTGCTAATTCAGTTGACTACCCCCCCCCCCTTTATATGTCTATTTATTTCTCTAGGAGTCGATATGGAGGAGGAAAAAAGGAAATAAGCCATAGCAAGCCGCCAATGTTGGTGAATGAGCATAAGGTTCGTTGCCTACAATATGGAGTATAAACCACAATGAGAGTAAGGGTAGAGAAAAATGGGATCGATGTGTTCCAATTCCATTCACTTTGGAAAATTTGATAAAAAAGAGCTCTACGATCTCCTGTTGGAGTCTATGTCTAATTAATATTGGACTCTATCTCTAATAGAGACTTAAGATTACTCACATACCATGTCATCTTTTTCAATAAATGAATATTATTATATTTAATATATATATCCTATTTACTGAGTCAAATCTTTCTTGGTAACTGACATTAAGGTAACTACCCACTACTCCCATCATCAGATAGAGTGACCATCATGGAGCAATTCAAAGCAGTTATAATTCCTTGATGGAAGGACATTAGTTGAAGTTTCTTTATTGGATAAGGGTCTCTAGACTATATATATATTTCATGCCTATGATTTGCCATCAAGTCATGTGGGTATTCAGATATCATATATATAGGCTAGAAACTCTTGTTTTATATACCTCCATATTGTACATATTTGTGCGGGTGTTCTAGAGTGTTGGATTCAAAATTGTGCAAAAAAATCATGAATGTGCAGACTGTTAGGTTCATTGATTATTCTCTCAATTTGATATTTGAATTTCTTATTCTCAAACTTGAACTTCATGGCAGGAGACAAGTATTAGATTTCGCTGCATTAAGTATATGAAGATTAGATTCTTCATTAAAGCCTTTCAAGATAATACATATTTTTTTTCTTCATTAATTTGCAGTGGTTTACTTGTTCTTCTATCGAGAAAACTAATTCTTACGGATCCATCAAGATATTGGTGGATATAACCTAAGTTAACTATAGTGTTTTTGAGATTTTGTAACACCCCACCCACCACGTGTCAACATATTGTCCGCTTTGGGCC
>CM042185.1:19947553-19960195 GCA_023539305.1 Ilex asprella | reverse complement strand
AATAATTTTGTAATAGCTTGTACAAATTAAAAATAATAATATTTTATAAATGATATTTGTAGATAATTTTTTGATAGAAAATATTTTGGCGATTTGTTATTTGATAAATTATATTTTTAGTTTGTATTAGAATTAACCCAATTTTGATTACTTGTATATAAGTTAATATTTTTTAAAGTCAATCTATAATATAAACTAGGGTAGCTTCAACAAGCCGATCCTACGGTCTCAAAATTATTCATCCAACGGTCAAGAAATTATCATTTTTTCCTTAATATTTTTCCTTTCAAAAAGTCAACGATTACAGCTGATCTTGTAACACATCCTACAGTCTCAAATTCATTCATCCAACAGTCAAGAAATTAATATTTGTTTTTCTTAACATTTTTCTTCCCAACCAGTCAATGATTACGATTGATATTGGAACACGAGATTTTTCCTGACATAATAATTAAATTAGTAAAATTTGTCATTAATTTCATCTGTTTAGTGTAATATTTTAAATTTGTACAAGACACAATGATAACATTTTGATTAAAAAAAGCTCATTACTTTAAGAAGAAAAAAAACAAGGGGTTTTTATCTATTATATTTAAAAACAGACTCCAACACTATCAATCCAATTATCATAATACATTAAATCCCTAAATTATGTCTCAATAGCATTGTTGAAAATAAAATTAATTAGGTCAAACAAATTGGGTACTAGAACAAAAAAAATAAAAAGTTCATACTAAATCTCTTTAAATTAGGAAACTAAAATTGATTACTTAGAATATTAATATGATTTGTTGAAGTCTCATTTGGTTAAAAAAAATATTAAATACATAGCAAAAAATGAGTAAAATGTGGAATTTGTAAGAAGATTAAAAATTATAGAATATTACTTCTATTTATGTCAAATAAATTATATTATTGATTCTTAATGTATAGATGTTCTCGTATTAATTTTTTTCAAACAAAGCTCTTTTATATTTAATGAATTTTTAAGTATCAAATTTGATATAATTTTTTTTAATATATTACATTATTTTTATCTATTATACTTAAAATTTGTTCACCCTACATCATATTTTTGGCTTCGTCGCTGTTATCAGGGATCCTCACTCTTTACTTCTCTAAATTAATTGTTTGGTTTATGTTGCACCGTGTCTTCAGGCACGGGTTATCCCTAGTAAACTACCAATTGGACTCGAGAGATCTGACAAATATTCTTTTGGGAAAAGGTTAAGAGGTAGCCCAGGGAGAGATACCCATATCGGCATAATAACAGGTTCAATCCCACATGCAAAATCCGAAAACCATATAAAGAATCTAAATAAGTGGCCATCGATATATACCACATCCTTCAACACAACTTTTAGAAAATCTTCGTAAAGACTAAACCTAAGTAGCACATGTCTTTGATCCACATTTCCCAAAAAGAATCACCCTTAATCGCCCATTGTGATAGAATATGTTCCCTAATGAAACTAAACGATGGATGATCGTAGGAACGCTTCCCTATGGTGTTCAATTCCAAAGGCTTAAAAGATTCCTTCATTTCTGCTTTTGTCCACACAATACTGGTTATACCATCGTTCAAGAAGAACGTTTTGTCATCCAATGGGCAAGCAGGTTCCACGAGTTAGGAGGTTGTCTTTAAGTGAGAAAGGGGCCCTCATTTCATGCAATGCTTTTTGGTGGTTTTCGTACCATTTGGCTTAGCAACTGGAGGCAAAGAGGGGCCACCAGAGTTTAACGTTATTGGCCAATGAAATAGCCTTTAATTGTCCCTAATCTAGCTCCATAACCTGAGTAGTAGCAGTACTTTTAGGGGGTGTTTGGATTGAGGGATAAAGGGGATACCCCATGTCGGATTGGATAAATATGTTGTGGACCCCATTTATCCCTACATTGGCAATGCTTTTGGAGGCCGGATATTAGTTGCCTTGGAAAAACTACGGCCGTAGTTTTTCAAGCCCATAATCCCCTCTCATCTGGACAAATATATCCCACCTAGACTTTGGGGATTCATGGCCAGCCGACAGGATTGCTATTGCCTTTTACCATTTCACCCTTGCCACCACAAAGGTAGGGTTTTTTAACATCTTCCCCTCATTTTCGTCTGGTCCCCATCCAAGAATGGCCCGCAGATCCCATTGGCGAAGGTATGTTTTTTCTATTTATCTCTCTGTCTCTCTCTCTTTCTCTCTCTCTCTCTCTTTCTCAGACCGTTTTTAACATCTTCCCCTCACCACAGTACCGTTTTCTTGTATTTTCCAAGAAAACCAAGAATCCACCGAAGAAAAGTTGTGCGTTTGTAGGATTTATACTGGTTTGAGTTGTACGTTTGTAGAATGGACCAATAATCTGAAAAATTGGTTGAGTTCTTGCTTTTAGCCGAGGTCATGTAGACGAAAATGGCTTGTAAATTGCTTGAGTTCTGATTTCAGAATGGTCATTTATTTGGATGGTTTTTATTGTGTAAACCCTTATTTTCTTTCATATAAAAGAATGTGGATTTTTGGGAAATCATACTTGCAAATTATCTTACAGATAAATTTGGTTTATTTTTCTTCTATCCATTTTCCAATTTCTGGCTTTAAGTTTGCTTTGCCCGCAATACCAAATATGTACAGTAGTGTGTTTTCATCAAAGGTGGATACACCATGTGGGTGATTGGGCTGCAATAGGTGTGTAATTTCATCAATTGAATCCGGATAACTCTTTTTTTTTACAGTGGGACTGTACCAAGTTGCAAAGAAGTTGCTGTTATTATTGTCAATTGAATATGTTGAAACTATTTGTCTTTGGCACTCTGTTTTTCAAGATTTATGAATACTTACCTCTCACTTTCACGGAGGAGATTTGATAAGCTTGTACATCCTTTTGCTCTGCTAGAAGCATTTTATCTTTGCTGGGTGCTTGCTTGGGTGTTGGTTATTGAGGAAGAGCCAATGACAGCAGGTTCTGGTTGGAAATTGCAGTCGGGGAGTTGAGATCACTGCCTTGAGTTGATTGCTGGGACATTTTCTCTGAAATCAGTGTTTCAAGATGCAATTCAGATGAAGGATTTTGCTTCTGTATATTATGCTTGGTAGCTGAGGAATGAAAATACCAGTCGCCAGCAGGCCTATTAAGCCCATTGTTTAGTTTCTTAGAGGCGTTATCTTTTTCAAGGTAAGATTGCAACAATTGACCATCAATTAGTGATGTAGAACTTCCTGAATGGACACCATTTATGCCTCTTCTTTCAACTTGTGAGCAATCTTTAACAGTTGCAATACTAGAAGATGTACCTGGTATGGGTGATTGACTGGGCCGCAATGATTATGTCCAAGGTTCACAATTAATATGTAACCAATATGTAGTTGTGTGTGTATAGACTAAGTAAATGTCACAAGTCAATTTGGTAATTAAATGACTTTGCTTGTGGTTGGGTATGATGTACTAAATATGTGTGCATATGTCTTGAACTAACCATTTCAAATATGTTGCCTTTATTTTATTTGTATAGGTTAAGACAACTGTTTAAATGGACATTGACTGTACGGGGTATGATGTAAAATGTCTTATTTATTTTGTGTGTTTTTAGGTACAAGGCAAGGGTTCATTAATTCCCATGTTCATGTTCATTTGCCTTGTGCGTTAATTTATCATATATCCATCATTTATTTTATATTTTTTTATATTTCTTGGTGGATCAAATAATTTTGTGACCGCATTCTAAAAATGTTTTAAATTTGCAACATGTAAAAGTTTGGAGTGTACAATAGATAGGTTTTGTTACCATTTCACTTAAATACTAAAGTGGTGATCAACAATTCCCAACCCAAACATGAGATAAGGTTGGATAAGATTCAAGGGTAAAATTGTCATTTACTACGAAACTTATGAGATGTTTGAAAATAAGTTATAGTTTATCCATGGTCCCACTACATCACAAATCCCTAACCAAATTTGGGATAAGATTAAGTCATTTCTTTTTATCCCACTATTACTCCCAATTATTGGGATTTCATTGGACTACCTAGGACTATAAATCCATTCCAGTCCAGTCCACATGTGATTTGCCAAACACACTCTTATGGCTTTGCACTACAAGAATAATGGAAAAATACAGCATTTAATTTCCGACGCTTAACTTATATGCCACTAAAATTGACGTTTGTTTATATACGCCAAAATTATTAATTAAAAAAATAATAAAAAATTCGTCTCAATTTCCCGCATTTAAGTCAAATGCCACAAATTCTTAATTAAAAATAATAAAAAGCTTTTTTTTTCCTCCCCAACATAAACCTAAAATTTTCCCCAATTCTTTCTCTCGACTTTCCGGCGACGACCTCACTAGCTATTCTCAGGCGACGACCGATGGCCCTTCTTAGGCGACGACTCCTCGTTGTCCCTATCTTAGGCGACTCTTCATCATCCCTCTCACAGGCGACTCCTCTTCGGCTCTCTCTCAGGCGCTTCTTTGATCGTTTTCTCTATAGCCTTCTTCCATAACCTACGTAGATAATTCATTCCATAGCCTTCTTCTTTCAATGCCATCATTTTGAGCATAGACAATAGAAGCAAAAAGCCTTATCTGGCTGGTCAAGTGTTACACATGTTAATTAGGATTCCATCCTATCAAAATTCTCCCATAAGAATGACTTTGGTAGTTATGACAAAAATCTCAATTTCTGAAAATATACTGCATAATTCTGCTACTATTTACCGTCCTCACTTTTGTTTCAACTATAGTAATTAAGTCTACATTCTGTCCCCTAATTCGTTTCTTTATTTCCTCATGCTTAGAGGTATCATTTAGAACTCTTATATTGCAGCAGGCAATACTAAACATCAAGAAAGAAGAGCTTGCTGAGTCTTAGGCTCTCAGCTTTCCTAACTTTCCCTTGCTCATGAGCTCTCTTCTTCACTTTTTTTTTCTTTTTCTGTCGGGGATTTTTGTTCATGACCAAAGCCAGTACATATTGAATTTTCGGCAGGTAAGTGTGAAGGAGGGACCTTTGAAGGTCCAGGACTGATATCCACCACCAGATTACCACCATCCTCAATAAGGCACTCATACTTGTTATTAGTAACAATTATAACAGGATTCATCACAGCTATGTTAGAATTTTAAGAGATAATAGCTGAAACCTGAATGTCCTGTTGGGGTGCAGGCATCTCTTTTTCAGCTTCTTTCCCCAGCGATATGTTCTCAGATCTCTTCTGAAGGACTTCTTGAGTATTATTGCATCCTAAAATCTGCTGATTGTTAGCCTTCTCATTGTTAGGCACAGGCATACTAGCTTTTCCCTTTTCATTCTGCACACTATTGTCCATTAGGGGGATGACTGGGGTACACGACTTAGAACAATTACTATTAGAGTGGTAAAAACTTCACACAAGTGGCAAATTTTGGTCTCCAGTGATACTCTACCTCCACCTCTATAGTTTGGGGCCCTTCACTACCTTCAATTGCATCCAGTTGTAGGTCAAATAACTCAATAAATAATCCATCTCCAGAAAGACATATTATTAGCTTCCAAATGTCACATCATACCTAAAGAACATAATTTTTAATGGTCAAATATTTCCTCCAATACCCGAACAAACTAAGGGATCACCCCATCATTACTTGAAGTCATAAGTAGCACTAATTCAGATCGCAATCAATGATTGCTGAAATAGTACGGTTATTTGCCATCAAGTTGTTGAGGACTGCTAAGTATTTGTATAAACTGTTCGTATTGAAAATGAGCTTTTAAGAATGTTATTCCATATAATAGGTTTTAGCAAGACATTGGAAAAAATTGTCATTAAAAATCATATCATTATGAATGTAACGATAGGGCTATTTAATCTTTTCATTGTTTTGTTACCTCCTTTGTATATGTATCGTGTCTTACATATATTGCTATATTTATAATTGGACTCTTTATGATGTCAAATGTCCCGAGACCAAACCAAACTCGATCAATTGACACCCTTAATCTAGAATCAGTTGTGGGCAGCTGTTGAAAACAGAAGGCGGGATGGCAAAAACCTTTCCAATCCAACTGCCAATCAATTCCAGAATTAAAGGATAATGGCAACTGAGCAAGCAAATATTAAGTAGGCCTAGCTCTTGTATTGTATAATATAAATCACCATACATGTTAAAATCCAAAATTAAAATAACATTACGACAACACATAATAATCATACATTGGATAGGACACGAGTAGATCAATATTTGCAAACACATATATTAGTTTAATTCGCTGGCGTAGCATTCGTCTCTGGGGGAAATGCGAGCTTGAAGTGGATGTTTCATGACGAAAGTGTACTCTTGCTTCTCTGATAGATCAACTTCGTCGCAACCCTCTCCCCCAGCAGCCGCCCATTTAAAGTACCAAATCAAATTGGCCACGAAATATTCCAAGTGAAGCAAAGCCAAACCAGAGCCAGGACATATCCTCCTTCCCGCACCGAATGGCATCATTTTGATCTCTCTGGCTCTGCTCCCCGTTATATCTAAAGTTGCTGTTGCTTCCCCTCCTCCTCCGTCCTTGCTGCTTTTGCCATGAATTTCATCAGTGACAATAGCAGTGGCAGCAGCAGTCAAGAACCTCTCGGGTTTGAACCCCATGGGATCATCCCACACCTCTGGGTCCCAACCCATTTCAGCTACCATGAAATTCACTGTGGCATTCTTTGGCACCACATAACCCTCTAATTCGACCTCCTCCGTCACAGAGTGTGGAAGCACGAAGTGCGCCGGTGGGTGACGCCTCAGACCTTCCAACACCACCGCTTTCAGGTATGGCATCCTCTGCAGATCCTCCTTCTCCACGGTTATCATCGCCTCTTCTCCCTTTCCCTCCCCTTTTTTGGACGATGGTGGGGCTGGCGGTGGTCCCACAACGCTGGTGATCTCTCCGTAGAGCTTGGCCTGAACGTGAGGGTATTTCACCAAATTGGCCATGATCCACTGCAAAGCAGTTGACGTGGTGTCAGTGCCGGCAGTGAGAAACTCACTGCACAGGCTCACCATCTCCCCATCGTTGAGCTTCCTCTTCTCTTCCGGCAGCTGCAGATTCACCAGAGTGTCCACGTACGCCACCACGGCCTCCTCTTGCTCATCACCTTCAGTCTTTCTTCCCTCATTCTCTTCGCGATGATGCTCTTGTTTTGCTCTTATTCGAGATTTGATAAGAGGGATCAATATGTCCTCCTGATTCTGGCGCAGCTGCAAGAGCTCTTTCCATCGTTTGCGAAACAAAATCTTTCCCAGTTTCGGCCAGATGTTGAGAATGTTAAATCGGTTGAAACTCAAAAGCAAATGCCGTTGTACGGTCTCAACACGTTTGATTTGATTTTCATCGAGCTTGTCACCAAAGCACATGAGGACCAACAGGCAGAACATGGCGTACTGGAAATGGTCCACCACCCTCACCGCCGATTCCGATTGGCCAGATTTGAGGAGACCATTAATTAGGATTCCAAGGACCCAACGACGGGCGGGAGAGTAGGACTTGACCCGGGAGGGGTGGAGGATCTCAGAGGTGAGGTTGCGACGGAGGAGGCGCCACGTGGAGCCGTAGGCGGCCGAGCTGATGTTGTGCTGGTTGCTGCTCGTGATTTTGCTGGTGGCCAGGGCCCTTGGGCGGTCAGAGAAAACGGCGCCATTCTGGATGAGGGCTTGATGAGCGATTGAGTGGCTAGCCACGAATATGGCTGGCCGAGACCCAATCTCCAGGGTGATGAGAGGGCCGTACTTGACCCTGAGGTCCCGGAGTATGGGTTCGATCTCGGAGAATGACTTCAGCAGCCATAGGAGGTTTCCTATCACCGGAATGTTAGGGGGTCCTGGAGGGAGCTTCTTCGGCTTCTTGAAGTGGTTAATAGAAGAGGAAGAAGAGACGAAAATAAGATTGAAAAGGTGCTTCAAGAGTGCAGAGATGCAGAGCAAGCCAACAGTGATGAACCAGATATCCATCTCCATATCCCCCCGTGTCTGTCTCTCTCCGGAACGAGTGGATGATAATGAACAATTACTGTTCGATACGTGTACGTGTACGGTGAGCAATAGAACGTGCACTTAAAAAAATAATTTAACAATTTCAATGTTACGTAAAATTTAATAATTATGATAATTGATTTTACTATTAAATAATTATAATTATTAAATTTATTTTTTAAATTTATATAACATGACTCCCCTTCGTATTCCCACTTCACAAATATTGTGAAAAAATATAAGGTGTGGTTATTTATCAAAAGGGTGGATTAAATGATTTAATAATAAAAAATTAAACAGAGTAAAAATGAATATTTATAAGATAAAAAATAGTGCCACCCAATAAAATTTCTCTGTCCTCAGGTTGAGTTAAATAATTGGAATTTGAATTTTCATTACAGTTCTTTTTTCTTTTTTCTCATAGGCTAGGCTGGGAATGTCTATCACATACCGAGACGAAATCATAATAAAAAGAAGAGTAATATTAGACCTAAAAATTTGATATAATTTATTGACATAATGATGTGGTTTTATTGAAACCATTGGATTAACACCAAGTTCTAATGTTTGATGGAACCCACAACCAATCCAATAGTCACAGTAAATTAGGTCAGTTAATTAGGTCCCAATAGCATCTTGGATTTAACGTTTCAAGATATTGAGACGAAATTATCAGATTTTGATTGATTCAAATTTAAATTTAAAAGTTCAATCCAATGAGGCACAAAATTATCTTCGTGCAAGATCAGCAATCAAGTATTCGAATAGTCGCAGTCTATAAACAAACAATTAATAAAATAACATAAAATAATGGAGCAACACGGAGATTTATAGTGGGTCGGTCCTAGATGACCTACGTCCACTCTTGAGAATGGCAGCGGTGATCTGATGTTCTTTATTGATGAATAATAGTCTCCGGAGAGTTACAGTGCTTTTGAGAGAGAGAGAGAAAGGTGAGTGTATGGGATTCAGAGGCGTGCCCTCAATGTTAAGAGAGCTTACAATATATAAGTAGAGTAAGGTGGTGAGCACACTTTTGGAAAGAGTATAGACCTTTTTGGTAAGTACACTTTTGGCAGGAATAGATCTCTATCTCGTCATTCTCTCTCACGTGCTCCTATTCAATCGGAGGAAGGCCTTGAGCTGGATTTGAGCCTAACCTTGGAGTTGGAGTGGACTGCACTTGGTCTTGAGTCTGTACATGGCAAGACTTGCATTGGAGTGACAAAGGGAGAAGAGGACCAAGGGGGGACGTCATGGGCGGCGCCCACTTGGAGACAACATGGGTGCTGCCCACTTGGAGAGCACAAGGCGACGCCCATTTGGGCTCCTCCTTGGGCGGCGCCCCTTTGAGGATCCTTACGTTGGCCTCTTGGTTCCTTTGGGCTCGTGGGTCGACCCAACTTCGATTTTGGTTATTTGAGCTTTCTCGATTTATTTTGGTTGGGCTTGGCCGAATCAAATTCGGGCTCGTCACAATCCAATAACATAATTCTAAATTATATACATGTTAAAACAGAGTATTTAGACTTCTTTTATCGAGGCTTTGTAAGTAAATTTTGGCCATCTATTTTGAACAACTATATCCTTATCTCCACTAAATTTGTTAGTTTTAAAACTCTCCCAACAATTTTTTTTCATCGTTGTTAGATATTTATTAATATTCTAAAGTAATATCTCAAGATATAGGAGCATACAGTTGGCTCTATTATATTAATTAAAGATTAAAATTGGAAATAAATTTTTAAAATTACTTGATATTTGAATCATTTCAAATTATAATTTGGGTATGAATTGCTTTTATTTTCTAACATGTGAATTTCATACCTCTTAGTCTTAAGAAAGATGATCTTATATGCTTTAGCATTTACATATTCTCTTACAAGTCTAGTCAATCGTTTTCTCATATATAAAGTATTAGCATAAATCCATGTGTGCCTTACATTAATAATGTCCTTGAGTTGAACTACAAAATTTAGAAAGTAAAATTAAAAGGATGAAGTTAAAGGTATTCAAAGTGGTGCCCTTCCGAAATTAACGTAAAAGAATAAAGAAATGACAATCAAATTTAAATAAAAAAAACATTAATTTTCACTAAATGACTTAGAGGAACTGACATGAACCAAAACAAGAAATGCTCTTAGAGTCTTTCCAGAACCGGCCCTGACAATGTCAATCACTTCTGGCAATGGCAATGCACTTGATATTTCATAACAAAATCTACCTTCATTGGTAGTATTATTTTTCCCTTACCTTTCAAGTGAAAGTCTTGACTATGCAAACGTTGTTATTAGTGTTTATATATCCCTACTAAAATAAATTATCAGTCTTTTTAGATATTACAATCCTACATAGACTTTAAATTTCATAAGAAAAGTTGTGCACAATCTAGAATAAAACAATGGTCCTAAACATTTGAAAATCACAGAGCCTACATATCTGAAAAATGCTAGCCAACTATGTTCGGCAAAGCACCAACAAAGAACCACACACCATATCAGTCCTAAAACTTAATTTTATTTTTGTAATTGAAGACAATATTCTCTTATTTTCTATTCAAAGGGCAGGCCAAATTATCAGGATAATATATTAGGAGTCACATGTTATCACATAATGTTAGGTCACTTCCCCCCATTTTTTTTAATAATACTAAAATTCCTACAAATCATGTTTTCCAAAGTGAATCACTAACCTGTATTGTCCCTCCTCTCTAAAAGCATCCCTCCACTCTAAAATCAAAACTTTTAAGTGTTGAATTTTTTTCCTTCAAGGAAAGTATTGATCCTATAACCTCCATGAAGTAATAAGATAGATAAACTTCGGGATACTTTATTGAAAAAAAAAAGATGAAAGTGATAAAAACAAATCATTAAGATAGTTGTGGGAATTTCAGCTCTTTTTTTTTTTTTTATCAAGATAGAAAGACAAAAAGCAAAATGGACATGTTATGAGCCTTATGGCACAAATCAAAATATGATCTTAAAAAAATGCAAAGGATGCTTAGGTATAAATTCCCCAAGAAGTAATAAAAAGAAAGTGCAGAACATCTCTCCCTTTTTTCCAGGGAAAAAAGATATACGTGTCAATAAATTTGCCAGCTAATAGATCAAATTCACATAAAGAAACCTAAAAACAAAAGGGAAGAAGAAGGAAAACATGTAGCTCATGTAGATACCACAAAACTAAGAAACTGATATTTTATGAAATTAAGACAAACATATCAATTAAAGCAAGAATCTCACTGAAATCCATTTTCCAAAAATATAAAAAAATTAAGAGGGTCTAATTTTTGAAACCCTTATCCCTAAATCATAGAGGCAAAAGCCAAAACAAAAAAAAACATATACTAAAACATTACCTAGAGTATGCAACAGTTCATAAGATTGATAACCGCTGTGTCATACACCATATTTGTACAGATGTGCCAAGAAATATTCAATCTCTAATTTGCTTAAGATAGCCAAATTGAAGATAAACTGAACATAATTACAAATCAAAAGGATAGTTACCTAACGGAGTGGAATTTCTTCATCAACGGTGACAATGAAGTAACGAGTTCAACCCGTCTTATGGCACGCTGTGAAATCTAACCATAGATAAAAATAAAGAAAAGAGACAGAGAGTCAAGGAACACAATGCAAAAATATTAAAGCAGGGAAGACCATAGGAAATGTGTTGTATAGCCCAAAATTGATAGACAAACACAAATAACCATTTCATACAAATCAAGAGCATGTGAAAAATAGTAATCTATCAAACTGTAAATGGTAGTAGGAGAGATGTGATGTTTGAGGCTTGTATTGAAGGTGAGTCATCCATTGGGTTGTTATACTTCGTATAAATAGAAAATCTAGCCTCTAAGAGAGCAATAAAGAGAGAGTATGGGAGAGGGGAAGGTGAAAAGAGGGGAGTTTTGATTGTTTTTTACCAGTAATGAATCTCAGGGTAATGAATAGGAGAGACACAGAGAGAGAGGAAGAGACTCTATAACGGCAATAAAGGTGATAATTTGGGTTTAATATGTAATTGATTTTAAGGATAAGAATGACATAGTTACATTTTAGTGTAAAACCCAGAAAATTTTGAAATCTTTTCAAAAATGGCAAAATGGTCATTTTGCCACTATAATACAGAATTAAAATACGTGTTCTATAGACCTCGCATAACGTAATGGACTTCACCGTTGGATTCATATCGCGAAATCTAGTCACATAGACTAATTTCGTTGAATTTCGAGAAAGTCATATTTTTCACGTTTTTACGAGACAACTTGTGGCGTTTGACCTCACAAAGGTCCCCACAAAATAAATTTTATAAAATTTTCTGAAAGTGCTTGTCTTCAACATGTGGGAAAAAAAGAGAGAGAAACCAAACTTTCTTCCACCGATTCTTGGAGTTCCGTCAGTCGGAATCCGTTGAGCCAAGAATCAAAGTTGATCACGTCGATGAGGGCTACACAACCACACCACAAACAAGGAATTTCATTGAAGATCCATAGAGATATTTTGGAAAATTCAAGGTTTTGGGCTTGGAAGGTGTTCTTGAAGTTCTCCACACTTCAAGTGAGATAGGGTTTCTCTTACCTTGGTTTATTCCAACCCTATGGTGTCCATGGGTCAAGGGTTGGGTGTGTATCTATATGTATGTGGACCTATGTATATATATAT
>CM042185.1:19880236-19932553 GCA_023539305.1 Ilex asprella | reverse complement strand
AAAATCCTTCCAAACCCATTCAAGGTTTTGAAATCAAGCAAAACAGGTAGGTCTCATTTCGAACATACATATTAATGACATTTGAAAGAAAATAAGGACATTTTAAAAGAGATCTCAAGTTTGTACAATCATAAGTAATTGGAAGAGAATAAAAATCAACTTTAATTAGGAAACCATTTCTAACATAATCCAATCCACCATACACCATTTTCACAAGTTATCGCGGCATCCCATACTACCCGATACTCTTGGGGAAATAATATTTGGTACAATGAACAATACTTTCTATTTGGTACCACTCAAGTAGGCTGTCGTTTCTCATGAATCTACCCAACGAATCTACCTCGTTCACCCATATATAATCACAATCACAGGCCAATTTAGGAAGGGCGTGTACCGTCTCATACGGCATTGACGAAATCCTTCTAAGGTGTCTAGTATACTAACCCTTTTCCCCGGTATCCGTGAACAATAGCGGTCATTGTCACCACAATGATCCACTACGAGCATTAGACAACCATCTCATTCCCTATTGGGATAGACTAACCTCTAATGCTCTACGACAGTTTTCGAAGGTAATCCAAGTCCCTCACAACACCATACACAAGAGTGACATACCACAATATACTCAACCTCATATACAAGCAAATTCCATGATTTTTTCCAATTTTCACAAGCAAGATACATAATAGAACAATTTAAGAAAACATATTCATTTCACAATTCATGTTACAAAAGATAAGTTTAAAGTAAATAGGCATGAGATCATCCATACTACCATTTTAATACCCAACACAAAGCTCTAACATTTTAGAAATCAAGAGGAAGTGAAAATATAGAGAGAAATCCATATTTTCCCCAACAATTAGGGTTTGATGAATGTCCAACCATTATTTTGTTCAAATCATGTGTATATTTGTACAAAGACTAAGAAACAATGAACTCATAACAAATACATACTATTTAGAGTCAAAATGTACATATATAATAACCCTAACATCATTGGATGAAAATGGAAGAAAATCCCTACCTTAAATCTTGAAGAACTAGGGCTTGGATTCTTGAATATACCCTTAATCTCTTGTTTTTCTCTTCCTTCCTTCCTCTTTTCTCTTCCTTTCTTTCTCTCTTAGGGTTTTTAATGTTGGAGTGGCCGAAATAGAGCCAAAATGGACGACCTTGGGTATTTATAAGGCTAAGATTGGACCAAGGTCGCGACTTAAAACATTCAGATTTTTATATCGGGTGTACCAGTACCCGGTACCGGTACCAAAAACCTTCTGGAATCGGGGTACCGGTACCAAAAACTTTCTGGAATCGGGGTACCGGTACCATTTGGTACCGGTACCCGGTACCGGTACTACTCGGCAGACAGAGTCTTCCTCCGTCTTCCAAGTTTCCAATGCACTTGCTATTACCTTTCCCAAGGTTTTTCGACATTCCGGATTCAATGGAAGCATTATCTTGACCTAAAAGTATTTAAAAATTCATCTCATCCCCATTTTTATGTTTCAACGTCTTTAAAACTCAAATTTTCCAATCAATATGCGTCTCTAGTGTCTATCCTAGTATTAAAAATCTATATGGTTTATCCTTACCTTATTATACATATCCACACATTCTCAGTCATATTTTACTATATATATATATCTATACAAATATTTAAAAAGAAAATACGGGATGTTACAATATCAAGTTTTGATAAAATTATATATTGATTTACAAACTAAGGTTCATTTGTGTTGAATATTATTTGGTGTTTATAGTCAATGTGCTATTTTTTATTTACATTAAGTGTTATTTACAAATTAAGAAGTAAGTGAAAAAATACATTCTGTCATATATATAAAAATTTTGAATTAGTTTCATTGAATAAATAATTGTATAACATCTAGTTATGAAAGAAAAAGGATAATAGTATGTGTGTGTGTGAGAGAGAGAGAGAGAGAGAAAGAAAATTATATGAGAGATAGAAGTTTTAGAGTTGTAAAATGAACGAAAGTTCAATTAGGACCATCGGATCAAAACGATCTGAACCGCGAAAAACTCAAGACAAACAATCTAACTATTTTATTATATAGATTGTTGTTTTACTTTTGCATAAGTCCAAAAAGAATGAGCGGTGTACTTACGTCTGGAACTAGGTATCTCACAAATAAGAGAGAAATTAAATAATACATGATTAACGTGGGGTAAGCACTTATATTAATATTATTTTAAAAGTTTTTGGTTGAAACACAACTTATTCAATACCTGACCATAGGGTTAGATTACCTAACCTAAATAATAATTTACATTATTCTTTTTTTTTTTTTTACATCACAAAGTGGCAAATAGTAAAAATGGGGTGAATATTAAAATGTAAGACTCATTTTTTTCATTTTCATTTTATTTTCCTCTCTGGTCTAGTTCATTAACCAAATTCTTATTGTTAACTTTTTTGGTGTACATGTGCTTTTTGTGACAATCGTATCAGATTGAATTCTCGAATCAGGTATCTGAGAATTAATGAATTCGGACATGAATTAAAATTTTAAAATCTATTAAATAATCGAATACGGATTCGGATGTAGGACAATTTAGTTGATGCCCGATTTGTTGACAAGTCTAAATGTGATATGATATTGAAAAATGAAGTTTTCATACCATGGCCTATCCCTGACCACATTGATTTTCTGGTATTGACTTTCTCTCATCAATAGCCATTGTTGCTTTAGAATTCAACATAAAAGACTAGCTTGTGTTTATGTAAACTTATCGTATCATTTTTTTTTTCTTATTTCTCTAAATCAAAGATGTGAATTTTACATTGCTATTACATCTCGGTAATAGATGTGTTAGTCCTTCAATATGATAAAATACTAATTTGAAAACATCTACCTCAAGAAATGGATTGTGGGTATTTTAACTTTGAACAATGGTAATGTTGTTTCGTTTTGATTTGGGTGTTATTGATTGAGGCATGAAATCAATTTGCACATAGGGTTAATACTCTGTTAATTTGACTCTCTTTAGCAAGGGGTGTTAATCGAGTCCTTGTCAAGCCTTTGTCGAGTCTAATTTACACATAAACGAGCTGGCTCGTTTAACTATTTACTCTTAAGCGAGCTTAAAATTTTAAACTTGACTTGATTAACAGCCCCATCCTTAACCCACAAATCACGGGAGTGTCTTGCACTAAATTATCTTTTTCTACACCTTAAAATCCGTTCATGTTCTAAATAGACGATAAATCTACTACAAATCCACTAGTATCAACAAATTTGCCTTCAAATGGCATGAAGAACCTAACTGATTTAATATTTCACTCTACGAAAATCCCACGCTATTAAAGGGGAAATTTTTGCTTGAATAACGCATACCACGTGGGCTTGTCCTCATGGAGTGTGTAGCTAATGCGAAGGTGTCCCAAGCAATCTTCTGTCAGAAATAATTTAAGAGGCCAACAAAACTGGATTTGATGTTTTAAAGTCTAATAGACCTAAAACAGTAGGAGAGAATGATGGGTGTGAATGAAATTTTTCTATATCTTTTTAACTTTTTCTTCTTTTGTTTTTTGTTTTTTTTGGGAATTTAAGTATTGACGGTTTATAAGGAGTTTTCATGTATATAAAACCAATAATATTACACGGATCAAATTTTAAAATTAAATTTGGAGTCCAAATGACATGATAGCATATTATTTGAAGTTTTTATTGGAACCCAAATAAAATGACACTAAATAAAAAAAGTCCAACTCAGATGCCATGTCATTTAACCTTTAAATTTGGTCCCAAAACTGATAGCAATCGATTCTGACTTTAGACAGTGAAGTTATTCAAGTACAAAAATATTACCAAAAAGGGTAAAAATACCATTTTCAAACCCTAAACGAATGAATTTATTCGAAATCCGTCATCGGTCATTGCATCCCCTTTTAGGGATGCGATGAAATCATTTTGCTCCGCCGTTGTTGACTGGACATGGGTGATTGGAAACCCATTTATGTGAAAGTGCCTCTAAAAACGTCAACCCATTTGACCAACCCAAACCACCCTGACACCAATCCCATCGATTCAAGTTTTATGGTATTCGATCGGCATCAATTGAACTTACATAAACACCACAAAGAAAAAGACAGATTTTGATTCGACGAATCAAATTGTCCATGTCCAATAATTAGCAAAGACTAACTATCCAAGTTTGGTGGTTAGTTCTTCTTGTCATGACAGCTGTTTTGTGTGAGTGTGAATTGCTAATTCAGTTGAACCCCCCCCCCCCCCCCCTTCCCTTCTATGTCTCTTTCTTTCTCAGGGAGTCAAGATGGATGAGGGAAAAATAGCGAGCCGTCAATGTTAGTGAACAAACATAAGGTTCGTTGCCTACAGTGTGGAGTATTAACCAAAGGAAGGAGAAAAATAGGATTGTTGTGTTCCAATTCCATTAACTTTGGAAAATTTGATAAAAATGAGCTCCACGATCTCCAACCTATTTTTTTTGCTATTTTTTTACTTCAAATTTGAGTTTATCTTTCACCAACAACTTTTAATGAGAGTTGATCTTTTTCAAGCATTTGAATTCTGGAAGATGTGGACTAATCTAGAGAATTGTTTATCAGATGGAATCAAAAGTATAACAAATACGCATGCATCTTTTTTCAAACCTAGAGTAATCTAAGTATCATAGTGTTCAAGCAACAGTGGGTCACACAATATTTAAGGGATCCTTTGGATTGTTATCTCATAATGCCTTCTAGTCTGAGTGATCTCACACCAACTTCTTTATCTACAATTTCTTTTAATATACCAATTATAATTGTTTACATGAAAAGAACACTATTTATTTGTGCATTTTATCTGTTTGCTTGCTTATATATGTACACATACATACACGGTGTTAAATAGAAATTTTTTTTTTCGAAACAACTATATTGATGCAAAGACTCTTACTAACTCTTGGAATCAAGAGGACTAGACAAATTCAACCAATGGGTTCATAATTGCTATAATTGGAAAGTATACCAAAGAGTTCATATACACACATTTATTCTTATATTTTTTGGGTGGAACCAAGTTTCTCAGTTAGGAGGGACAATGGACATAATGTTGGTAGTCAATATGATAATTTGAATTTGTCTTACTCAGTTCAAGAATAGAAATTAGTTTTAGAAAGTCACTGGACCACTGACTAACTAAAACTAAAAAGTTTATTACCATTATACAAAATTATAAAAAACTAGGGCGGCAAAGTCTTAAAATGAATAAAATCATAGCCCCAAACTATTATCATATAAAGGGATTTTCCAAAAGTGGTGGGCACCTAAAATTGGCTTCCGCCTCGTTTATATTTAACCGATGTAGGATCGTATCAAAAAATATATTAGAAAAGACTCATAAAGGAGAAAACAAGAATTCTTTCATTCAATTACACCCCAATGGGTAAATATAAATTCTCGAATGTAACTCAGAACAATATAATAATAATCCACTATACAGTACTAAATGCATAAAACATAATTCCCAAAAAAAGAAACCAAGTTTATTTGATAACACAAACAATGTCAAAGGGTCACACAAGAATCCAATCAGTGAAAAAGCATAATTATCTTCCAAAATTTAAAAAAAAAATGCACTAGAATGGGGCCACCACACCCTAGAATCTGTAACGGGTAGCTAACACATCTTGAATTATGGCGTCGGAAGCATACTGTTCAGAGTGTTTAGGGACATACAAAGGAACACATCAACTAATATTAGTAAAAAGCAAGCCATGATAGAGAGAATAAAGATTAACAATACCAAGTAAGAAAATGAAAAACAGTTATAAGATTATAGAAAACATTGGCTCACTTTAAAAAACATTGGCACATGGAAGAAAAACATTTCGTGTGGCTTCGTCCTGCCATTCCAACTCATCCCACCACTTTTTGGATCCCCGAATGACTGTTGGATGTTCTTTTGCACTATCAAAGTTGAATGGAAGCTTCTTCAGCTCTGGACACTTAGATACATGGATAGAGTTCAAGAAAGGAAAGGGCAGCAGACTCGGGTAGATGCTCTTTAGCTTTGGTAGACTTTCTAACACTAATATTTCCAATTTTGCAAATGGTTTTGTAATTTTCCCTGCCTCGGCCACTTCCATCTGCGCACCTCCACTAATTATTTCTTCCATATTTTCACACCCATTTACATGAAGGGACTTGAGGTTCGGAGCGAAAAGCAGCCATGTTAGGTTTTTCAACCTTGGACAAAAGCTTACAAATACATTATGCAATCTATGGAAGCATCGCCGGCTTTTGATATGGGGGTTGTAGGGATCATTTGGTGTTTTTATCTCCCTTTGTTCCAATGTCCAATTAATCACAAAATCTTCACAATTAAGAAAGTAATCCAAATGCAAGCGATCTAAACGCTCCATATTTTCCAAAGAAGATATATCAAAAGATGTGCAATAACGTAACTGCCCCAGGCTTAAAACTCGAGTGCAACTCTGTAACTTGTGGGAGCTTGAAAGTCTTTGGAAAGCAGTGACATCTTCTATATCCAAACTCAAATCATTCAAGCACTTCAAATCTTCTAGTGTCTCTAACAATGCTTCGTCAAACACAACACTACGAAGCATCTTCAGCATTTGCAAAGATGATAGGCTTGCTATCACATGGAGCGAAATTGGATCAAGGTTGGTTGCATACTCCAAAACCAAACATTTTAATCTTACCAAGTTTTGGAATTCATCTGGCAAATGTCTTATTTTTGTCCACGATAGGTTAAGATATTGCAATGAACTCAATTTACAAATTTCCAATGGTAAGCTAACTAGTGCAAAATTGTGTGACAAGTCTAGAACCTTGAGAGCATGCATGAATTGGAAGAAGCCACTACTGATCACCTTCAAAGAATTTAAATTCAGAAACAAAGTTGTGAGCTCAGGGCACATTGGTGTTTCTGTTAATTTCTCGATCTTATTCTTCATCAATGACATTCTCTTCACCCCTTTCCATTTTGAAACTTCAGGTGCTCCAGTCATCATCACACCTGCTCGCACCAAAAATCTATCGGGTTGTTTCCCATACTTACATCCAATCCATAATGCCATCTCACGTATCACATCGTGCATTTTTACAGCAAAACTTGAGACCTTGTCCAACAAACATGCATGAAGAAGAGTGCCAATAATGTGATACCCTTGGTTTGTAGCTCTATCGTCATTGCCATCACATTCTTTCAAAAATCCCTCACCAATCCAATACTCTATTAGTTTTTCTATCGCAATGCATGAGTCTTCCGGGAACAGAGAACAATATAAGAAACAATCTTTCACTATGTCACTAGGTAGACTCTCGTAACTGAAATTTAAAGGACCAAACACATCATTTTCCATACCTGGAAATTCCACAGCATATTTCTTCAATACTTCAATTGCATATTCCCATTCTTGGGATGTGCTCTTGCATGCCATAGCTCGAGCTACGGTAACAATTGCAAGTGGTAAACCGCCACATTCTTTGGCAACAAGTTTAGCTAACTCGGGTATGACTGGATCAGACTTTAGTGCCACTTCACCAACCTTCAATTGAAACAAAAGCCAAGCCTTCTCCCATGGCAAACACTCCACTTTAATCATTTTTTGAGCTTCCATTTCACCGCATACTTCCTCAGAACGGGTTGTGAAAGCTATCTTAGACTTATTTTGCCCATTTGGAAGTGGAATCCCAACCATTGGGAGATCAATGCGCTCCCATAAATCATCTAACAACAAAACAAACTTTTTTTGACTCAATACTCCATGTATATCTATAGCTTTCTCACCTAGGCTTTTACTCTTCCATGTCTCGTCCCTCTCGTCATAAAGCCCTATCATTTTCCCGATTTCATTCTGAACATTTTCCATATCAGGAGCTTGGGACACCTCTACCCAAATCACGACATCAAAATCATGATCTGTGGTAGCAAACTTATTGTTTATTTGGGTCAAGAGAGTGGTCTTCCCCACTCCTCCTAACCCATATATGCCAATAAGTCCCACATGTTCTTCTTGAAAATGGCTCCAAATCTTACCAAAAATCATTTCCATGCCCACAGTGGGTTTGCTGGGTCTTACATTAACTGCAGCCGAAGGTAACCTCTTAACTACCACTTGAAAAACTCCTTTGCTCTGCAAAGTAGCCACATCTTCGATCTTTTTGGCTACTTTCTTCCCCAACTTGTACCTGGAGAAGTAATTACTCTCAATCACCTGACTGCTATTTTCTATCAGTTCATTTACTTCGGTTTCCATGGATTCCACCAGCAAAAGCCATCCTTGTACTTGGTCCAGCCGCTTCATCATCGGTTGCCTCTCGGCGACATCAACCTCTCTCTTCACGTCATTCCTGAACTCCTTCAATTCTTGCAATGCAATCCTCAAACTATTCAAGTTTTCCTCAAATCTGCTTACATAGTTGACTTGTGAAACTGTGCAATCACACCAGCGAGAGATCAATTTATCAATTGAGAGAGTGATGGTGCACAAGTTTCCCATGCTTAGCAAAAGTTTCTAGCGAAAACAACGAAGAAAAATGCATGTGGGGGGCTAGGTTTGGTAAGGCACAACAAGACTACTTTGTGCCTTATTTATGTATGAATTAAGAGCAATTGAGCCTGGTCTGGTATAGTACAGCAAGAGCAGAGCAGTTTGGGCCTCGTGCAATAGAGAGGCGATCAATTTAGCCACATATTCTACCATTGTTTAGCATAATGCTATTATAATCCCATTAGCACATATTCCAACAGAAAAGAAATAAGTCACCAATTTAAAATTGCTACTGGAAATGACCATTTGTCCAACCTTGTGATACCCACCCTAAGCAATTTAATTGGTGGTGGAAATAATAAACAGAAATGTCTGAAAATTTGGTAGCAGGTATCCAGACATGTGACACTACTTACGCAATTTTTTTGGCAAATTTTAAGAGGAAAATACAAATTTGAACATAATTTGAGACCTAATATGACAACTCAATCAATTGCAGTAATTGAACTGTAAGTAAGTTTTATCGAAATTTGAAAACTCACAACTACTCAAATATTTACAATGAATTTGTTTTCTGATTTGTATAGTAGAACGAGCTTTTTGAAGCCTGACTTCCATAACCAAAACTCACACTAGATAACTGGTATACATTCACAAATGTTCAAAGTTTAGCCTCCGAAAACGTCAACTCTACTCTGCATTAGCTGGGAATTCAGAAGGCCTTGAATACAAAAACCCAGCTCCAATAGTACAAATTCTTACCCATGTGCATTGAGAAAATAAAATCTCCTAATCAATCTCTTTGCACAGAGTTAAAGTTGCATACATATGATTCTGTTGTTACCCCAATATTACAAAAAACTCTTGTATCATACTAATTTTTTTTCTCTAAGAATCCATTCAAGTTCCAAATGGATGAGAATCTAACTAAAAACCCATTAATATCAACAAAGAAGCTCTCAAAAAGCATGAAGAACCTAACAGGTTTGGTATTTTACTCGATGATAACCCCACCCTCTTTTTCAATAGGTCTCTCTCAAATTAACATAAATTTCCTTTGTAAGTTCATCATAAGGGTGGTTTGGAAAGTAGTTTTCCTGCGCTTGACAAATTTCAAAGTGCTTAGAATTGTTCAAGTAATACCTATTTCGCTCTTTTAATTTTTTCTCTTGGCCAGCATAAGTTTTTCTGAGCTTCCTCTTATGTACAATTGCATGGACGGAGCTCCCTGGTGGCAAAAGGGGCCATGGTCCCCTAAGTTTTCCACAATTACTATATATCCCTCTTTAGATTTTAAAAATTACTATGTCTCCCTCTTAGCTTTTCAAAAGTTCTTATATATGTCTATATTGTATTTAATCTAATGTATTAAAAGCTCATGGCCTAACAATTGATAACTTAATAGGCAATAGTATATCTTATATATGAGTGAACACAGGCTTGGATGAGTTTGATTATAAAAAAAAAAAAAGAAGTAAAGTTTCTAAAAGATCGGACTATAAAACCTGACTTATATCACCAACAATATAGTGATACATGATAAATGAAACTAATCTTTTTAGTGGTAATTCATTCATACACATAACATTCCTATCATCAATGAGAGAATAGTGGATCCCCATAGTGTCATAAAGTAATTTTTATTATGAAAAGTGCGAATTAATTTTGAATCTTATGCTCCAATCTAACTTTTATGATGATATCATATTCAAGTTAATTTTGATAAATAATATATAATTAAAATTTTAACATTAATGATGACATGTTAAATAATTCTAGTGAATACAATTTCTAATTGTGCCACTATTTGGCTCACCTTATCGTAAAATCCTAGTTCTGACAATAGTATATATTTGCATGGACATAACCTTAGTTTTTATATAGTAAATTGCGCATACATCACCATAGAAACATATTATCATATAGTTTCAATTGATATTAGAGTTTCTTTTACATTTATATATACATAAATCTTGTATTTATATTACACTAATGAGCATGTACATCATATTTACAAAACAAAAATCAAACATGTTTTTTTGTTTTGCTAATTTTTTACTCAAATTTAATATTCAAAAAATGTTCCCAACTGTTATCAAGTGGTGGTAAGGCCGAGGTTGTGATGACTCCAAGATAGTGACATCAATTATAATAGTGATAAGATGAAAACAATGACAACAATAATTATGATGGCATTTCATCCACACACAAAGAAAAATAAGTGTGAGAGAGTTTCCTAGTAATTGACATTGATAGAAACTATATGATTATAGTTTCTATCGATGTAATAATTTCTTGTACATTTATTTTTACATATGTCTTGTATTTATATATTATGCAAAGAAGGTGGTTAAGATGACTCCATGATAATAGTGACATCAATTCAAATAATGAGGAGATGATAATAATGACAACAACATGTTTCATCCACACATGAAGAAAAACAAGTCTCGAGGTTGTTTCCTCGTAATTAACACCGATAGAAATTTATTATCATATAGTTTCTATCGATGTAAGAATTTTTGTAAAACCCGAAAAAAATTATTAAAATCTTAAATAAATTGGTAAAATAGTAATTAATTATTAAAGCACGGGTCAAAAACGTAAATTTTTATAAAATTCAGAGGATGAAACGAACATCACCGTTGAATTCGTCTCGCAAAATCTAGCTACCCAATAAATTTAAAATTCTGAGACAGTTGGATTTTTCACGTGTTACAAAGCGATCAAATGTCGCGCAACTAAAATAATTTCGATCAAAATTTATTTGCGGGACCCAAAAAATAATTTAAAGTTAGTTCAATAAAAATATATTAAACTAAACACGGGACGAAATTTAATTGATTCAAAATAAAATTAGACCCGTTAAAAAAAAAGACGTGTTGCGCGATGTGGGCCACACATTTAAAATACATAAAGTGGAAGACTTTTGTATTTTTCTTCTCCAAAAGCTGTCAAGAGAGTGGGAGAGAGAAAAGTGAGTTTTTTTATAAAAAAAATCCTTCATTCCTTCTTAAATCTACGAAGATTAATCCGTTTAAACTATCCGGGCCAAGAATTAAAGTTGTTCTAAGCAACGAGAGCTACGCAATCACACCAAATATCGTATTTTTCTCCAAAAAAATATCAAAGACAAGAATCTAGGCCTAAAGCTGGGAAGCTAAATTCAAATTTTTCTTGGAGTTCTACTACATCGGCTCACTCTACGAGAGGTAGAGTTTCCCCTATTTAGATGTGATTTCAACCTAAAATATGGCATATGAAATGGATAGGCTAAGGGTGTATATCACATGTTATGTTTTGACTAGTGTAACTAGTGAGTCATATATAAGAATTATAATTAACATTGTAATTAGTAAAATTCTATTACAATTAATTTGGTATAAGTTAATGTTAGTGATTCAAAGCATGTTAATTGTACATTAGCATGACTTGATGTTTGAATGACATATCAACTTTAATAAAATTATTAGTTTGTGATGTGATTATGAAATAATGTACATGTTAAATGATTATTTAGCATATGATATCTGTGATGGACTTGCACTTATGTTTATAGAATTAATAAACATGTTGTCATGTTGGAAGTAATAAATATGCTAGTTGTGTAAATTGATGTGCGCTCTAGGTGTTTGTTTAAATGTTTAAGTAAATACAAGTATGTTAGTTGAGCTGATTATCTTACATAACTTGCTTGGGATTGTGCTGAAAATTTCATTATATTGCATTCATTATGTAATGGACATTGTAAATAGTACCAAAGACAATTGCACATTGTATTGCATTTATACATGGGTTGCACTACATTCATGGGCATTGACATGAGTAGCAGTGTGTGCATGGTATGAAATCAATCACCATATAGGTCGTTGATCATGGGCTCAGGAAAGTTGCACCAAAAATCGACAGATTTGCACGAAAAATTAAATGGATAAACGTGTTAGAGTATAACAAGAAGGGTTAGATTCTATCTCGAGTGCAAGATCCGCTTATTTAGTTTATATACTTTTTGGCGGTGTAATTCCCAAAAGTTTAACGGCAAAAACAAAGCCGCAGGTGGGATGTCCTGAAAATCCGTTGATGGTGTGGTGTCCCATTGGTGTAGGCCATAAATCATCGCCCCTTAAAATCGCAAGAAAATGAATTAATTAGTCATTGAGCATACATAACATCAATGATGGGGCTTAGAATGCCCGAATACATACGCATGGCATTGCATGTGTTGTAGAAGCTTGGGATGGGGTTCGGTGTTGGTATTGTTTGTGTGAGTGACATCTTATGGCATGACACGATTTATGACATTCGTTCATAATAGACATATTTGAATGAATGCATGAAATGATTGTTGTATGTGACATTTCATATACATATGAGTTGAGATGTATTCTCTATAGGAGTTACCCTATTCAGCGTTGACTCATCCTTTATGGAAACAATTTTCAAGTACACCACAGGCTTTCACCGAAGGCCCTCCTACTAGTCCGCTTTGACGATAGAAGTGGATTGTAGCTCTTATTTTCATGTCGTAGTCCCTTGTATAAGTTTACTTTTGGCCTTGTATAATTTTTGTAACAAAAACTTGTTTATATTTAAAAAGCATGTACATGAGACTCATTTGAGACATTTATTCTTTTAAGAATGAATGTACGTAATGATGATGATTATGGTAATACCCGATACTATGCAATTGAGTATTGATGAATAGACCAGGTGTGGTCAATGTTGTAAAATTGCATAGATTGAATTTTGGGTAAATCTCCCTGTACAAATGAGACTCTGCCCGAATTTTGTTAAGTTGTGGATCCCAATAAATGGGGCATAATAACGTGGTATCGAGTTACATAGTATCCATAGGTATTCCACTGTTTGACGGGTGATCAACGAGATAATTACGGACACCTGAATTTTGGGGCGTTACAGTTTGGTATTAGAGCCGAGGTTCTCAATTTACTTAGGGCTCGTGAGGCAAGGGTCTAGGTCATTGCATCCATTGTGCATTGCATGTTAAATGTATTAAATGTTACATGTTATGTGTTATGAGATTATATACATGATTAAGTGTATATAGGAATGAGACACTTCGATTAAAATACAAAACCTTAGAGCCGAGAAGGGAAAGGATGGAAAAGCCTACTTTTTGGGCATCTACCGGTAGGTAGCATACCTCCTACGGTTTTAACTTTTGATCCCTAAATTTGGGTTACTAAATTGTCGTTCTACTGCTATTTGACTTGTGTGTATGGAAAATAGAGGGAGAGGAAATCGTAACGGTCGAGGAGGTGGGTGAAACAACAATCAACCAGCACCAGACTTTGACAAACAAGCCTTTATGGAGGCTATAGGCACGATGGCTGCTATTTTTGCACAAGCAAGCGCCAATGTGGATCAAGGAGGCTCAAGTAACTTCCAAAAGTTCAAGGCACACAAGCCTCTGACTTTAATAGGAGGAGCGGATCTGATGATGGTCGACCAGTAGTTCTAACAAGTTAATAAGACTCTAGAGGCTATGGAGATCATTGCCAATGTCACTAAGGTCAGGCTAGCTGAATTCCAAATATAAGGAAAAACCCATCTTTGTTGGGATTAAAGGCCTCAAGGGACCTAGAGGCAATGATATGGGGAGAGTTCCGGGAGCTCTTCATGAACAAGTATTTTCCATCGGCTGTTCGTCAAGTGAAAGCCTGGAGTTCTTGGATTTGAAGCAGGGGGACATGACAGTGATAGAGTACGTGACTAAGTTCACCAAGTTAGCACATTTTTCCAATGACTATGTGGCCACAGACTTGGCCAAAGTGAGGAGATTTGAGGATGGGTTTAAATTGTCCATCTGAGAGAAGATTGTGGGCCACCGCCTACAAGATTTGGACTCGATGGTCGAGACAGCGATAACCATTAAGAGGGAGGTAGATGACGCAAGAAATATCCGAGAGACGGTGCTAAGGATAAGAAGAAAGAGGGTCAATCATCTTCTTCTAGTTTCGGAGATGAAACAAATGACTTCTACTCTACAAGGACATCAGGGATAGTGCTAAGGCTATTAGGCCAAGGCCGTGGTCAATCTTCCCCAAGACGGGAGGAATTCTAGGGGCACACCACAGGGAGGTCCATGGACATGTTACTCTTGCCACCAGCCAGGTCACTTGAAGAAAGAGTGTCCTCAGAGATAGGAATCTCAAAGCTACGGGGCATCTTATTCACAGTCATCAGTGGGGCATCCACATACCTACTTTATTCCTCCCTACCCCATCATGGGCTGGAGAAATCAATTCCAATTTTAGGGTGCGACACAAACCCCTACCACTTCACGAACAGGGACTCCGCAATCAAGCCAGATGGGCCAAGGTCGGGGATAGGACTTTCAGGCAAGGACTTCAAGGACCCAGGGGCGAGTCTTCGCCATCACACCATAGACTTTACCAACAGATCAATCGGTAATTCAGGGTACATTTCTTCTCTGTAGATTATGGACTAGAGTATTATTTAATTTTAGTGCATTATATTCTTTTATTGCTACATCATGCCTACGAGACTTGGACTTAGAGGTCGAGACTCTAAAGGAGCCCATGTATGTGACTTCACCCATAAGAGATAGAGTTTGTATTGATAAGATATGTTTGGGTTGTGAGTTGGAGATCAAAGTGACCTAGCTCACTATTGACCTTAGGGTCATCAAGATAACAGAGTTTGATGTCATACTCGAGATGGATTGGTTGGCGGCACATAAGGTCATCATTGATTGTGAACGCAAGAGGGTTATGACCTACATTTGAGACGGAATTTGTTTCAAGTTTCAGTGATAAAAGCATAATATTTTATCCCAAGTCATATATGACTCCCGATGACATGGACAGTTGATAGGTTGGCTTGCTAGTCTTACACTGCAGGACAAGGTGAGACAGAAGTTGGGTCTACGCCAAGTCGTGTGCGATAATGCGGATGTCTTTCCAGATGAGTTATCGAGTTGCCACCGTAAGGGGATGTAGACTTTTCTTTTCCATAGAGTTACAGCCCGGTGCATCCCCTATTTCTATGACACCACATAGGATGGCACCAGTGGAGTTACAGGAGCTTAAAGTCCAGTTACAAGAACTATTGGATAAAGGTTTTATTAGGCCGAGTACTTCACCTTGGGATGCTCCGATGCTATTTTCCAAGAAGAAGGATAAGACACTTAGGCTTAGCATTGACTACCGGCAGTTGAACGGGGTCATTATCAAGAACAAGTACCCACTACCGAGGATCGATGATCTTTTTGACCAGCTGAGAGGGGCACAAGTCTATTTCAAGATAGATCTACGTACAGGGTACCATCAGTTGAGTATTATGGATGTCGACATTCTGAACACTACATTTCAAACGAGTTATAGGCATTTCGAGTTTATTCTTATACCATTAGGATTTACGAATGCCTTCATGGATCTTATGCATAGGGTATTTCAGCCCTATCTAGATCAGTTCGTTATGGTCTTTGTTGATGACATGCTGATCTACTCTAAGTCTGAGGAGGAACATGAGGGTCACTTGAGGGTTGTTCTCCAAACCTTGAGAGACCACCGGTTGCACGCCAAGTTCAGCAAATGCGAATTTTGGCTGACGGATGTGAAATTTTTGGGACACGTGGTGTCAGCTTCAGGTGTGTCAGTTGACTCGAAGAAAGTTAAGGCAGTCATGAGTTGGGAGAGGCCGAAGTCAATCTTTAAGATACATAGCTTCTTGGGATTGATAGAGTATTACAGAAGGATCATTGAGGACTTCTCCCGACTAGATGTACCTATGACTAGATTGATCAAGAAGGAGGTCAAATTTTAGTGGGATTACTTATGTGAGAGAGAATTCCAAGAGTTAAAGAAAATGCTTACTTCAGCTCCAATTTTGATAGTTTTGGAGATTGGACAGAGGTACACATTATGTTATTATGCCTCCAAGGACGGACTTACATGTGTTTCGATGTAGTCCAGAAGGGTGGTAGCTTATGGTTCTCGACAATTGAAGAGCCACGAGCAGAACTATCCCACGTATGACATGGAGTTGGCGGCTATTGTCTTTGCCTTGAAAGCATGGCGCCACTATCTATATGGAGAGCAGTTTGAGGTATTTTTGTAGCATAAAAGTCTAAAGTACATTTTCACTTAGTCGGACCTTAATATGAGACAGCGCAAATGGATGCAGTACCTGGAGGATTATGACTTCACTTTGCATTTCCATCCCGGTAAGGCAAACTTGGTGATTGATGCACTGAGACGAAAGTCACAGGGATTCTTGGCCAGTATAGCTTCCCAAGAGTGGCTAATGCTCGAGACTATGGGACAGTTCGGGTTACACCATAGGGATCAGACTTAGGGGACTTTGGAGAGTCTAGTAGCTACGCCTTCCTTATTGAGCAGGGAGATCGAGTCCCAGGGACAAGATACTGAGATATTTTCCATTAGGGATGGGATACAGTTGAGTACAGATGTTGAGGGCTAGGGCATTCAGACGAATGGTAGTCTTCTGTTCATGGGAAGGTTTGTGGTTCCCCAGTCAGTGGATATAAGAGAGCAAATCCTTAGAGAGTTTCATTGTTACCATTTTGATGTGCATCCTGGTGGTATGAAGATGTACCATGATCTTTGCCACCAGTATTATTGGAGTGAGATGAAGAGGCACGTTGGAGATTTTGTTAGTCGATGTCTCACGTGTCAGAAGGTCAAGGTTGAGCACCAGAAACCAGCAAGGTTGCTCCAACCTTTGGAGGTGGTTGAGTGGAAGTGGGAGCACGTCACGATGAATTTGTGACCCACTTGCCACGAACATTGCGGGGGCATGACACGGTGTGGGTGATAGTGGACCAGCTTATGAAGTCAGCACACTTTTTGGCCTTACGAATGACCTTCACACTAGAAGAAATCTATAGGCTGTCCATACAAGAGATGGTCCGGTTACATGGGATGCCCGTATCTATAGTATTGGATCGGGACCTTAGGTTCACAACCCTTTTTTGGGAGAGTTTTTAGGGGGCCATGGGGACGTAGTTGATGATGAGCGTCGCTTTTCATCCTCAAACAGACGGTCAATCAAAAAAGACCATCCATACTTTAGAGGACATGCTACGACATGCGTCTTTGATGTCAACGGTGGCTGAGATGAGCATTTACCCTCAGTGGAGTTCGTCTACAATAACAGTTATCAAGCGAGTACACAGATGGCACCCTATAAGGCACTTTACGGAAGGTTGTTTCGGTCTTTGATTTGTTGGACGAAATTTGGAAATAGACTCTTCACGGGTCCGAATTTGATTAAAGACACCTCGGAGAAGGTGAACTTGATACATAAGCGTCTTCTCACGACTCAGAGCCGGCAGAAGAGCTACGCCGACGGACAGCGGTGAGCTTTGGAGTTCGGGGGTCGGAGATCATGTATTCTTAAAGGTGATGCCTAAGAGGGGGGTGTCAGGTTCGGGAAGTGAAAAAAATTGTCGCCAAGGTATATCGGGTCCTTTGATGTACTAGAGAGGGTTGGTACAGTCGTTCATCGGTTGGAGTAACCGCCAAATTTATCTGGTGTTCACGCGGTGTTCCATGTCTCCATGTTCCGGAAGTACACTCTAGATCCTACATACGTGGTGGATTGGGGTGAGCTGGTGGTTAATACGAATGGGACCTTCGAGGAGAGACTGATGTGTATCATGGACAGCCGAGAACAGGTTTTACGTGGCAAGACTATGAGGCTGGTAAATGTGCTATGACAGCACCATAGGGTGGAGAATGCGACATAAGAGTGTGGGGACACTATCTGAGCTACCTATCCGTTTATGTTTGATGATGGAGGTACATCTCTTATAGTAATAGAGTATTGAATAACATTTTGCATGTGCATGTGGGTGTAATTTCGGGGACAAAATTTCCTTAAGGGGGAGAATGTAAAACCCAAAAAATAAATTAAAATCCTAATTAAATGAATAAAATAATAATTAATTGTTAAAACACGGGTCAAAAACGTGATTTTTTTTATAAAACTCAAATGACGAAACGGACCTCACCTTTGGATTCGTCTAGCGAAATCTAGCTACCCAATAAATTAAAAATTCTGAGATAGCTGGATTTTTCACGTGTAACAAAGCGATCGGGTGTCGCGCAACTAAATTAATTGCGATCAAATTTTATCTGTAAGACCCAAAAAATAATTTAAATTTTTTTCAATAAAAATATGTCAAACTTAACACGGGATGAAATTTAATTGATTCAAAATAAAATTAAACTCTTTAAAAAGAATACGTGTGGCGCGATGTGGGCCACACATTTACAATACATAAAGTGGAAGACTTTTGTTTTTTCTTCTCCAGAACTTGTCGAGAGAGTGAGAGAGAGAAAAGTGAGTTTTTTTGAATTTTTTTTCTCCTTCCTTCCTTCTTAGATCTACGAAGATTAAATCGTTTAATCGCTGCAGGCCAAGAATTAAAGTTGCACTAAACAACGAGAGCTATGCAATCACACCAAATATCGCATTTTTCTCCAAAAAAATATTAAAGACAAAAAACTAGCTCTAAGGCTTGGGAAAGAAAATTCAAACTTTTCTTGGAGTTCTACTACGTGGGCTCACTCTACGAGAGGTAGGGTTTCCCCTATTTAGATGTAATTTCAACCTAAAACATGACATATCAAATGAGTAGGCTAAGAGTGTATATCACATGTTATATTTTGACTACTGTAACTAGTGGGTCAAATATAAGAATTATAATTAACCTTGTAATTAGTAAAATCCTATTACAGTTAACATGGTGTAATTTAATGTTAGTGGTTCAAAGCATGTTAATTGTACATTCGCATGACTTGATGTTTGAATGGCATGTCAATTTTAATAAAATTATTAGTTTGTTATGTAATTATGAAATAATGTGTATGTTAAATGACTATTTAGCATATGATATCTGTGATGGACTTGTGCTTATGTTTGTAGAATTAATAAACATGTTTCCATTTTGGAAGTAATAAAAATGTTAGTTGTGTAAATTGATGTGTCATCTAGGTGTTTGTTTAAATGTCCAAGTAAATACAAGTATGTTAATTGAGTTGATTATCTTACATAACATGATTGAGATTGTGTTGAAAATATCATTATATTGCATTCATTAAGTAATGGACACTGTAAATGGTACTAAAGACAATTGCACATTCTATTGCATTTATGCATGAGTTACACTACCTTCATAGGCATTGACGTGGATGGCAGTGCGTGCATTGCATAAAATCAATCACCACATGAATGGTTGATCGTGGGCTTGGGAAAGTCGCACCAAGGTCCGGTTGAATCGCACGGGAACTTAAATGGATAAATGTGCCGAGGTATAGCAAGAAATGTTAGATTTTTCCTCGGGTACAAGACCTGCTTACTTAGTTTATACACTTTCCAGCAGTATAATTTCAGAAAAGTGTAATAGCAAAAACGAAGCCTCGTGTGGGATATCCTGAAAATCCGTTGATGGTGTGGTGTCTTATTGGTGTAGACTATAAATCATCGTCCCCCAAAGACACAAGAAAATGAATTAATTTGTCATTGAGTGTACATAACATCAATGACGGAGGCTTGGAATGCCCAAATACATACGCATGATATTGCATGTGTTGTGGCAACTCGGTGTTGGTATTGCTTGTGTGAGTCTCAAATCATGGCATGAAATTATTGGTGCAAGTGACATTTCATATGCATTTGGGTTGAGATGTATTTTCAGGTACACCACAAGCTTTCACCGAAGACCCTCCTACTAGTCCGCTTTGACGACAAAGCTGGACTGTGACTCTTATTTTGATGTTGTAGTCCCTTGTATATGTTTACTTTTGGCCTTGTATAATTTTTGTAACAAAAACTTGTTTATATTTAAAAGGCATGTACATGAGACTCTTTTGATACATTTATTCTTTTATGAATGAATGAACGTAATGATGAAAATTATGGCAGTACCCGATACTATGCAATCGAGTATTGATAAATGGACCGGTGTGGTCAATATTGTATGATTGCCCAGGTTGCATTTTGGGTAGAGTTCCTCGTACATAGGTGACTGTGTCCAAATTTTGTTAAGTTATGGATCCTAGTAAATGAGGTATAACGGCGTGGTATCGAGTTACACAGTATCTACAAGTATTCTACGGGTTGACGAGTGATTAACGGGATAATTACGGACGCCCGGATAATGAGGCGTTACAATTTCTTGTACATATATATACACAAGTCTAGTATTTATATATTATGCTAATATGCATGCACATCATATTTACAAAAAAAAAAAAATCAAACATGTTCTTTATTTTGCTAACTTTAATTTAAATTTAAATATTCAGAAAATATTCCCAAGTGTTATCAAGTGGTGATAAGGCGGTGGCGGTGATGACTTCGTGATAATAGTGACATCAATAATTATGGCAATGTTTCATCTACACAAAGAAAAACAAGTCTCAAGAGAGTTTCATATTAATTAACATTGATGGAAACATATTATCATATAGATTCTATCGATGTAAGAATTTCTTGTATATTTATATATACATAAGCCTTTTTATACTATTCTAAGGCAATGGTGGTGATAACTATGTGATAACAGTGACATCAATTGTAATAGTGAGAAGATGATTATAATGATAAAAACAATGATGACGAAGTTTCATCCACACACGAAGAAAAATAAGTCTCAAGGGAGCTAATTAATTATCATCGATAGAGACATATTATCATATAGTTTGTATCGATGTAAGAATTTTTTGTACATTTATATATACATAAGTCTGAGATTTATGTATCATGCTAATATGCATGCACATCATATTTACAACACAATAATCAAATATATATATTTTTGCTAATTTGTTATAAAAATTTAAATATTTAGAAAATGTTCCCATGTGTTTTCAAGTGGTAATAAGGTCGTGGTGGTGATGACTATGCTATAAATTTGCATCAATTGTAATAGTTAGTAGATGGTAATAATGGCAACAATAATGATGAACGGTGTCTCATCCACGCACAAAGAAAACAAGTCTCAAGAGGGTTTCCTAGTAACTATCATCGATAGAAATATATTATCATATAGTTTTTGTCGATGTAAGAATTTCTTGTACGTTTATATACTAGCAATGTACTATGTATGTTACACGTGAATAGTTTTCATACATAAAAAAATTAATAAAATTTATTAATTATATATGTGCCTAAATTAAATATTAACTCAAGTTTACAAAAATTATTTTTTTATCGCTCAGGTTGTATTATAGAATTATGAAGAATTTGCCTGAGCCAACGATTCATTGTTCTAGCTATGAAATTTATTTGATTAAGATTCTACTTATAATTCATTGATTAAAATAAAAATAATTATTAATATTTTAATCATAGTGAAACATTACTATAATTAAGAATTAGTTAAATCAATTGATATTAAATATACTACTAACTATAATGATACATGAATTTTTTAAAGGTAATATTGTCAATTTAAAAATTTTATAAATACTGATATTTATATAATTTTTTTTGTCAAACCATCCGGTATCCGAAAGTTACTTTGGGCTCCGACTAATCCGGATTCGAACCAGGTATGACTACAAGAGCAGCAAAGCTCTCCCTACCGAATGCAGCTGCGTTGCCAAGACTCGATCTTGAGACCCTCGTTAAGTTAGAACAGTCTCTCACCAATGTCTCTTTATTCTCGATATTTAAATAAAGAGAATAGATAATTAGAGCAGATGTTAGAGGATAATTTTGAGATTCAAACACATGAGGATATATAGTAATTTAAACATTTAATTATGCAATGATAGAATGGCTTTTACAATTCTATATAAGGGTAAAATAGTAAATCAAAAAAATTTCATATTAAGCTACTTTTATTAGTAGTATAGATATAAGTCTACGATTTATATATTATGCTAATATGCATGTACATCATATTTACAAAATAAAAATCAAACATGTCTTTTGTTATGTTAAGTGTTATTCAAATTTAAATATTCGAAAAATGTTCCAAAGTGTTATGAAGTGGAGATAAAGCGGTGGTGTTGATGACTCCGTGATAACAGTGACATCAATTGTAATTCCGAGGAAATGATAATAATGATGACGGTATTTCATCCTCACACAAAGAAAAACAAGTCTCAAAAGAGTTTCCTAGTAACTAACGTCGATAGAAACATATTGTCATATAGTTTCTATCGAAGTAAGAATTTCTTGTACATTTATATATTCATAAGTCTAGTTTCTATCGAAGTAACTAATGTCGATAAAAACATATTGTCATATAGTTTCTATCAAAGTAAGAATTTCTTGTACATTTATATATTCATAAGTCTAGTATTTATATATTAGGCTAATATTCATGTACATCATATTTACGTCAATTGTAATAGTGAGGAGATGTAATAATGGCAACAACAATGACGACGAAGTTTCGTCCACATACAAAAAAAAACAAGTCTCAAGAGAATTTTCTAGCACAACTAACAGCAATAGAAACCTATTATCATATAGTTTCTATCGATGTAGTAATTTCTTGTACATTTATATATACATAAGTCTAGGATTTATATATTATGATAATATGCATGTACATCATATTTACAAAACAATAATCAAACATTTTTTTTTTGTTTTGCTACCTTTCACCTCTAACCAGTTTTTTTGCTAGTTTTTTACTTCAAATTTGTTGAGTTTAATCTTTCACCTACAACTTTTAACGAGAGTTGATCTTTTTGAAGCTATTGAATTTTGGAAGATGTGGACTAATCTAAAGAATTTTTTATTAGATGGGATCAAAAGTATAACAAATACGTATGCATTTTTTTTCAAACCTAGAGTAGTTTAAGTATCATAGTGTTCAAGCAATAGTGGGTCACACAATATTTAGGGACCTTTTGGATTATTATCCCATAATGCCTTCGAGTCTGAGTGATCTCGCACAAACTTCTTCATCTACAGTTTCTTTTAATATACTAGTTATAATTGTTTACAAACACTATTTATTTGTGTCTTTTATCTCTTTACTCGCTTATCTATGTACACACATACACACACAGTATTAAATAGAAATTTTTTGTTCGAAATAACTATCTTGATGTAAAACTCTTACTAACTCTTGGAATCAAGAGGACTAGACAAGTTCTACCGATGGGTTCATAATTGTTATAATTGGAAAGTATACCCAAGAGTTCATATACACACATTTATTCTTATATTTTTGGGGTTGAACCAAGTTTCTCAATTATGAGGGACAAAATACTACTTAAAAAATAGAAGAGATGTAATGTGGGTAGTCAATATGATAATTTGAATGTCTTACTCAATTCAAGAATAGAAACTAGTTTTAGAAGGTCAATGGACCACTGACGAACTAAAACTAAAAAGTTTATTACCATTATACAAAGTTATAAAAAACTAGGGGGCAAAGTCTTAAAATGAATAAAATCAGAGTCCCAAATTATTATCATATAAAGGGATTTTCCAAAAGTGGTGGACACCCCAAGGTGGTTTCGCCCTTGTTTATATTTAAACAATGTAGGATCGTATCTAGAAATATATTAGAAAAAACTTATAAAGAAGAAAACAATTAATAACTCTTTCATTCAATTACACCACAATGGATAAATATAAATTCTCAAATGTAACTCAGAACAATACAATAATAATCCACTATACAATGCTAAATGCATAAAATGTAATTCCCAAAAAAAGAAACCAAGTTTATTTGACACCCATTTACATGAAGGAACTTGAGAATCGGAGCAAAATAGCCATGTTAGGTTTTTCAACCTTGGAAAAAGGCTTACAAGTACATCATGCAGTCTATGGAAGCATCGCAGTTTTTGATATGAGAGTTGTGGGGATCATTTGGTGTTTTTATCTCCCTTTGTTCCATTGTCCAATTAATCACAAAATCTTCACAATTAAGAAAGCAATCCAAATGCAGGCGATCTAAATGCTCCATATTTTCCAAAGAAGATATATCAAAAGACGTACAATAACGTAACTGCCCCAGGCTTAAAACTCGAGTGCAACTCTGTAACTTGTGGGAGCTTGAAAGTTTTCGGAAAGCAGTGACATCTTTTATATCCTAACTCAAACCATTCATGCACTTCAAATCATCTAGTTTCTCTAACAATGCTTCGTCAAACACAACACTATGAAGCATCTTCAACATTTGCAAAGATGATAGACCTGATATCACATGGAGCGAAATCAGATCAAGGTTGGTTGTATATTCCAAGACCAAACATTTTAATCTTACCAAGTTTTGGAATTCATCTGGCAACTATCTTATTTTTGGGCAAGATAGATTAAGATATTGTAAGCTAACTAGTGCAAAATTGTGTGACAAGTCTTGAACCTTGAGAGCATACATGAATTGCAAGCAACTACTAATCATCTTCAAAGAATTTAAATTCAAAAACAAAGTGGTGAGCTTAGGGCACATGGGTGTTTCTGTTAATGTCTCAATTTTATTCTTCATCGGTGACATTCTCTTCAACCCCCCTTCCATTTTGAAACTTCAGGTGCTTCAGTCATCATCACACCTGCTCGCACCAAAAACCTATTGGACTGGTTCCCATACTTACATCCAATCCATGATGCCATCTCACGTATCACATTGTGCATTTTTACAGCAAAACTTGAGACCTTGTCCTACAAACATGCATGAAGAAGAGTGCCAATAATGTGACACCCTTGGTTTGTATCTCTATCATCATGGCCATTACATTCTTTCAAAAATCCTTACCAGTCCGATACTCTATTAGTTTTTCTATCGCAATGCATGAGTCTTCAAGGAACAAAAAACAGTATAACAAACAATCTTTAACTATGTCACTAGGTAGACTCTCATAACTAAAATTTAAAGGACCAAACACATCATTTTCCATATCTGAAATTCCACGGCATATTTCTTCAATACTTTAGTTGCATATTCCCATTCTTGGGATGTGCTCTTGCATGCCATGGCTCGACCTATGGTAACAATTACAAGTGGTAAACCGCCACATTCTTTGGCAACAAGTTTAGCTAACTCAGGTATGACTGGATCAGATTGTAGTACCACTTCACCAACCTTCAATTGAAACAAAACCCAAGCCTTCTCCGATGGACTCTACTTTAATCTTTTTTTGAGCTTCCATTTCACCGCATACTTCCTCAGAACTGGTTGTGAAAGCTATCTTAGACTTATTTAGCCCATTTGGAAGTGGAATCCTAACCATTGGGAGATCAATGCGTTCCCATAAATCATCCAACAACAAAACAAACTTTTTTTTGCTCAATACTCCATGTATATCTATAGCTTTCTCACCTAGGAATTTACTCTTCCATGTCTCATCCCTCTCGTCATAAAGCCCTATCATTTTCCCGATTTCATTCTGAACATGTTTCATATCAGGAGCTTGGGACACCTTTACCCAAATCACGACATCAAAATCATGATCTGTATTAGCAAACTTATTGTTTATTTGAGTCAAGAGAGTGGTCTTCCCCACTCCTCCTTACCCATCCCACATGTTCTTCTTGAAAGTGGCCCCAAATCTTACCAAAAATCATTTCCATGCCCACAGTGGGTTTGCTAGGTCTTATATTAACTGCAGCTGAAGGTAACCTCTTAGCTACCACTTGAAAAACTCCTTTGCTCTATAGAGTAGCCACATCTTTGATCTTTTTGGCTACTTTCTTCCCCAACTTGTACCTAGAGAAATAATTATTCTCAATCATCTGACTCCTATTTCTATCAGTTCATTTACTTCAGTTTCCATGGATTCCACCAACAAAAGCCACCCTTGTACTTGGTCCAACTGCTTCATCATTGGTTGCCTCTCGACGACATCAACCTCTCTCTTCACGTCATTTCTGAACTCCTTCAATTCTTGCAATGCAGTCCTCAAACTATTCCAAGTTTTCCTCAAATCTGCTTACATAGTTGACTAGTGAAACTCTACAATTACAGCAGCGAGAGATCAAGTTATCAATTGAGAGAGAGAGAGAGAGGCAGAGCAGAAATTTATCATTCTAGTGGAAAAATGTATGTGGTGGTTAGGGATGGAAGTAGACCGGGTAAAAATGGGTATTCGTCCAAACTCATCTTGTTTGAACCGGGAATAGATCATACGTATTGAACAGTGAACGTATACAGAAATACACGTATAAACCCATGTGGGGATGAAAGCAGGGATGGACTGACACTTACCCCCACCTACCCCTCCCCGCCCTACTTTGATTTACCCATTATTATTATTATTTTATATATATACATGTTGCTATGAATACAAACCTACATATTATTGAATAATTTTGTCTTTTGAAAATTGTTTTATTTTTTTTTCATGTTTTTGGTTTGTAAAAGTGTAGATCTTTGTGTTTTTATTTTTTTTTATGTTGGATTATGTTATATTACATTACGTTGTGTTACACGATATTATGTTAGATTTACATAGGAGACAAGCTTTTAATTATATTATGTTGGATTATGTTGTAAGCAACGTTTTAATTATATTATGTTGGATTATTATAAATGAAAAACTTTTAAGTATGTTATGATATTTTATAATTATATTGGATTATTTAGAATGTTAGATTTATTTAGAATTTTGGATTATGTTAGTTTAGGTTGGGTAGGGTAAGGTGGATGGGGGCAAAAGCGGGGGAAAAAGTGGGAGACGGGGCGGGGGAAGGGATTACAAATTTACAAGCAAACGACGATGACGATATTTAAAAGCGAGTACGAGAATAGAGACTATACCCCCGCCCCCGTTTCGATCCACTGTCATCACTAGTGGTTGTTAGGTCTAGGAAAGTGCAGCAAGACTACTTTGAGCCTTGTGTATGTATAAAGAGCAATTAAGTCTGGTCTAATATGGTACAATAAGAGCAAAGCAATTCTTCTTATTGATTGATTTGGGGTAACTCGTGTCTTCAAGCACAGTGCAACGTGAATAATTTTGAAAAGGATGTTGGCAACCGCTGAATAATTCTATTTGAGACAGTTAAATAAATTTATTAAAGTCTACCATATTTTATATTATAAATTATAATTCTTATGTCTTTAAGACCCATGTGAAGTGACCCATCATCCAAAAACCAAAGGTAGACAATAAAGAAAAGTAAAATAAAAGTGGGTAGATGAGCATCGCCCAAAAAATCAAAGGGAGAAAATCAAATCTCACATATATAGATAAAGACTAAAAGTTGTAAGACAATATTACCTGCAAAATTTTATTAAAAAGATAATTGTTTTCCTACCACTTATAAATAATTTATTAAATATTTTATAATTTAGTTACATATTAATTAAATTTTAAAAAAAAATTATCTAGTTACACAAATTCTTTCTTAGTAAGATGAAAATAACTCTTATTTAGAAATTAAATTAAATGTAATCAATCTAAGCGATTAAAACAATTTTTTCCTCAAATTCAACTCAATTCTAATGAATGTCATTAGTTATATTAATAAAGTCACCAAGAACAAATCCAATCTATTCCTTCAATTAAACCAAATTAACTCAATCGACCTAAATGTGATTAGGGGCGTCAAGTTTATTCTGCAATCCATCCAATCAATCAAAAAAATAATGAGTCAGTACCTTATTTATTTACGCAGGTCACAAACAAAGTTGAATTGTATCTATTAAATTAATCAATTTAATTATCGTTAGACGAATGATGATGGTGGTGGTGAGATGGTCAAATAATGGTGAATATGGGACCAATGGTGATAGTTGTAACCGTAGTGATGGTGGCTCCAGCAAATCAGCAATGGTGGATTGGTGGCCAGGGGTGTTTAATATAGTGTGTTTTTAGTGTGCGTGTCCGACGAATTTTATTTTAATAATCCACAACATATGATTTGATAACTAATCAGTTTCCTCTATGATGTATTTACATAAATTCCCTCTATCTCTCTCTCTCTCTCTCTCTCTCTCTCTCTCTCTCAAGGGTTCGAGTTCCAGTTTAGAGACACTGGGTGGAGTGACAAATAGCTGATTTTCATAGTGGTTCAACCAGTACAAAAATCTTAAATTAAATTTATATCTACGCCCCCAAAGAAAAGAAGGGTTTGATCCCAAGATTCAGAAACAGTTGATAGAACAGAAAAATAGACAACTGAATCTGCATACAGACCCACATGCCAATCAAGTAATTCCATCCAACTTGTGTAGGTAGAAGTAAATATGTGCCCACAAAAGAAAAAAAAAACACCAACGATCTACTGAAGCTTCTTAATCCCAATAAGAGCATCACCATATCCAACCGGGTCTGTTCAGTGAGATAGACCAAACAAGAAAATGTATTAAAATACTTAACAAGAATCAGTGGAAGATAACAAAAGACATGCATACATACCACCATCCTCACGTAGTATCCTGATGACCTCTCCAGATGTGTCAGACTAGGCAATAATAAATGGGGAAAAGATTAATCAGTAGCTGCATCTTATATATATATGGCATGAATATGTATGTAAACATTATAGAGGAATACAAGAGATGAAAGGGAATAGCAGCCTCCATCCCCGTTTTTCTTTCTCATTCAAACCCCAAGTATACATGCATAATCACGCAGATATAATTATGAAGTCAAGGTCCAAACCTCTACGGGGATCTCGCCACCAAGCTGTTCAATGTAGCAAAGCACCTGTCCCTCCTTCACTATTTGTTTCTGTTAGGGTGTGACAAAAATGTATCAATACAAAGGACAATAGTGTTGTCATGGCATTAAGAGTGAGATGACATTGCATGCAGTGACGTCATCTTCAAAAGTACATAAAAAACACGGTGAAATTGATTTACATTTGCAAAGGATAGGGCCACCAGACAGGTTGGGGGTGATTTATGGTAAACATCATACTCCAAAGTGATACCAAGGCCTTGATCAATTTATAAAACAGATAAGATGTTTGATGTTTCAAACCCAACTGCCTGGAAAGAAAATAAGCATTCTCCTTGCTGATGGTTTGGGGAAACACTCGAAGCAACCAACTACCCCAATGTAAGATTAGAATAGGAAAGGGGGGAAAAGCAGGTGATCCAGAGAAACACAAAGTTGACAGTGAGATATGGATACTTGAACAATAAAATAACTCAAGAAATAGTTGGAGTTCGGTAGAGAACAGACAATGCAGCGCAAGACCAAAGGTGCAATATTTTTTAGACTACGAATTTCTGAAAATCAGATTGCCCTGACCTTTCATTACTAGGTCATCTGGTAACTAACTTCCAATTCATTTTTTAAGGCATGTGAATACACACACACACACACACACACACACACAAAGACTTATAATTATTATACTTGCACAAAAAAAAATTACATTCATCCCCCAAAAGAATTATAAATTGGAAGTTCTCAATTGATAAACGTTGGTCGAAGGAGGTGTTGAAAAATAAATCATACAATAAGTAGTAAAATTGAGGACAAAAACGAATGTCAATATAGCTCATTTCAGATTGAATAACAAACAAAAAGGTAACTCAAAGTCAATGCAATTTCTCAATATGTTTGAGTGCAGTGTAATTAGAAAATCAGCAAAAATATCTTCTTGCTGTAGGTCATGTTCTTGGTCAGAAATATAGCGAAATTACCTTTCCAATACATAAAAGAATGGCTAACATTGAGAGGAATACCTCTTTGCATGACGGAGGAGCGCGCTTCCCTTTAATAGTTCGAGATCTCCTGAAATACCCAACCTGCAATGCTTATACAGTCAGTGCACGGAACTTCCCCAAAGAAAATGAATTTTTTTTCTTGTATTCTCACCCTTGGAGACTGAAGTACCACCAAGCCTTCATCTGCAGCTTTAAAAGATAAGGGTTTGGAGATGGCTAAAGACAGTGAAGAGACTGATCCATTTAGGTCAGGTGTCTCAACTGTCGCACCGATACTGACAGGTGCAGAAGTTGGAGGTGGCGAAGTTTTACTTCTCCCGGTCAAGTCCCTCAATACATAAAGTCGAAATCCATCAAGCTGACAAAAGAGAAAGAGGAAAAGGGGGTTTCAAACTGAAGCGAAAAATTTTCCAAAAGAACGATCTTCTTAATCTACTATACCTCAAAATCTAATCACGTTCAAGTTTAACAAGAAAACTTCCAAATATAAATTTTTTGAAAAAAATAATAATAATAACCACTCACATTCAATTCAAACTCTGCAACTGAAGTTGTATCGCATAATTTTGTGAGAAGATATTCCACCTGTAAACAAAAATTAAACCAGACTTCATACTTTTTAAATGAAATGGAGTCAGATATGCTTACATAGTTATAATCATGGGCGAGTTTGCATGCAGGCATTGGAAGTTTGGAGCAGCCACACCTTATCCTAGTTAAATGAAATACCTTTTCTTTCTCCTCTTTCTTGGAGACTCATAATACAGCAAGAAAGGGGGCAAATATGCTTCTAAAAAACATGTTCACTTATTTAATTATTCCACTATTCCTATGGAGAGACAAATTATCGGATGTGGGATAAAATAGCCACCAAGTCACAACCGCTGACATTCAATGTCCCAAAGTCTTCTTTGGTGGAGGTTTTTAAGGTTCAGAGAGTCCAACATTGGGTTTTTAGATGTAATTTTTAGTATCTTTTACTGGGTTTTAGAATCCCCATAGTTGCATTGTTAATTACATTGCAGTCACAATTACAAAGAACAGGTACTGACATTGTAACAATAAGGCAGCTATGGTTACTGATCTAAGTTAAGGTTTTCAACATGAAATGGAAATTATGAATCAGTAGCATACACACACACAGGGGGAGAGAGAGAGAGAGAGAGAGAGAGAGAGAGAGAGAAGAATTAAGGAACCAGTTAAAAACCAATAGATATAAAGTAAGATTTTAAATACAGTGACACGGCATGTAAGATATCAGTAGCCATGGCTAACAAATGATAGGCACCAAGGTTGCTATGCCACATACAGATTGCAAGCTACTGATATTCACCTCATATGAGCTGGGAATGGGTTGGCCTACTGCACCGGAGGATATAGATTCTCTAGAACCCTCTTCAAATTTTGTAGTAGCTGCTTTGTCATCAAAAGAAAATGTGTATATGAACAATAATGCAGTATTAAATAGTTACATGAACAAATAGGGTGCTCGTTTTGGTAAACAAAACGATATACACACCTTCTTCTGGTCACAGCATTATAATCATGACATTACAAATGAAACCCCAGAATCGCGATATACAAATTTCAGCAATGTGATTTATCATAGGTAAAAGATTGTGATAAATGAACTTAGAAGATCCAGCAAATGTGAAAAAACTTTGACTGCTTAAGAATCATTGTTTAATCTGCCAACTCTGTCCTCAGTGAGTTGTTTTGGTGAATTATTGGAAGCAACTTGGATTAAAGTATCAGATAGATCAATTGTATTGAACTCGTGAAACAATATTCCCTGATAACTGTCGAAACTGGCTTGACGGCTCGCTGCCTATAAATGTTCTCAGTCACTGGCAGCTTCTCTAATATGCATAGAGAATCTTGAACCACCTTGGCTCTGAGAAAATTCTTTTAGATAGGATAAGAGCCCACATCGTTACCACTTACCAATAAGGTGTAATCACTTTCTTAAGGAGGACCAGGGGTATTTTTCCCATATTTGTCCTATATTCCCACATCCTGCTTCGAACTTCATCAATGATAACAACAAAAATTAGAAGTTCCAAATTCCTTCAGTAAAATTTCAACCCAGACGAATCTAGGAGCAAAATTTTGTCAAAGCTTGCAAGAAAACCATTTTAAATGGAACATACAATGCGAAGAATTTTGTACAGTGACTTTGTGGTAAAACATACAACCAGAAAAGAGATTTGTCGCATTGAATTTTGTACAACTAAATTCGATGCTTTAGCATCTCGTGAAGACTTTCTCACCCAGTATCTGAAGTCTGAACCCTCCACAAAAATTACTGTGGCATCCTTGCATGCGACTAGCACTCACTAGCATAACTAAGTAGTATGTTGTGTCAAACTCCATATAAACATGAGGTGGATAACAGCAAAACGCTATCAAAGTTTAATTTACAAGTAAATCATAATAAAACCCATATGCCAATTTTGCAAGTTCTACCACAAATTTGCTAAATACCCTGAAAGGTGTGCCTTTGATACCCTCATAATAGCAGGTTATATTCTATCCAAGTTCTTGAACTCACTAATGCATGAATTCTGGTATAACCCATACATATAGTACTACACTAGTTTAGATACAAGTAACTAGTGGCTGTTTAATGATCACAATGATCAAGATTCATTAGATCACTAAATTATTAGCTTAAAAACATAAAGAACATATAGCAAAGAACTATGGCTTGAAAGAACGCATAAATTCTTGTCAGCAGTGCATAGAGAAAATGTAGACAAGACAATTAACCAAAAAAAACAAAAACACAAAAACTCACTTACCTCCGTCTTCAATAGATGAACATTGACATCCAATTAACGCTTTATCTGATCGCTGTGATATTACCAAACGACCATATCTTGTTGAAGTAACAATTCTTGTGCCATGCAGCAATTGTAATGTACCTAATTTAGTTCTAATAGAACCACCCAATTTCAAGATTGGGGTTTTAATACTTGAAGCTCCAAAACTATCTGGTGTGGTCAAAAACCAACAACACACAGTCATCAAACTATGTCGTCTGAAAATACAACGTTTTGCACAAACAAATAACTAATTGACATACAAAGGATAGGAAAAATATGGTAAGAAGACATAAAGGGAGAGAGAATGACCCTTAATTTTACAACTATAGATACAAAAAACCTACAAATTATTTCTGTAAGCACGATCAATGTGGGGTGGCCAATGGGAAAGGCACCTTCAATTTACTCAAACACACAAATATAAATTTACATATGTGTGTGTGTGTGTGAGAGTGATGAGAGAGAGATAGTTACATGCAGCCATAGAGACACGAACTGCGGTTTGAGTTTGAAGCTGGCTTTCACAGGTTATACAGACGATGAAAACGAAGGAAGAAATAAGAACAAGTTGGTCTCCAGCTCAGCTGTGCAAGTGCAAATTGGATTGAACTCTGCCCCCACACGACATTATGGCTTTTGGTCCCTTTCAGGCCCATATTACAGGGCTCAATTGGGAGCCCAAATTTCAAGCATGGGCATTCCAGCCCGTTCTTTCAAACTTATTTTATTGGTCTAACTTACTGTTGTCGTTATTCTTTGATTCATAAAAGATCCAAATATTAAGTAGAATTCATTATTTAACTCGATTAAAATAATAATTTTGATCATTGAATGTCCAGTTGAAAGTGATTTCTACTTGATTTAAAAAATAGTCAACATTTTCATCAATACATTCATTGTGGCCAAAAAGTACATTTGTTTTATTCTTGTGTAAAATCATGTTTGTGTTTGTGTTTAATTTCCAATTTTCTCTTATTTTTATTATATTTTAAAGGATTCATCAATATATATTTGTCGACCTACCGGTAAATTTGATATTAGAGGAAAATTTTATTGATGGTGTAATTTACGCAGTTTTGTAGTTGAATTCGAAGCTTCAGAAAGGGGAAATAAATTAGAGATTCGTAAAAGACGTTAATGGAGTTTACTAGAACACCCAGTCAGAGCTACAAGGATCTTGATGGTAAAACAATAGACATAAGGATAATCATAGAGGATGGAAATTAACAGATAGGGAATTTATAGTGGTTCACCAGCTTGGAAGCTTGGCTAATCTACTCTAATTGAGCCTCTTGCTCCTATGGGAGTTTTCTATTACTTTGGGAAGAAGATTACAATGTTCATGAATGTCAATTCACATATATTTTTTTTCTTTACAATGTGAGGGATTGATCCCTATTTACAGTGTGTAGGAGCATGATCTTCAAGTAATCAGCGTGAACCCTTCAGGGTTGTTTATGACCCATATGATGGAATATTTGTCCATTGGAGACTACATTCCCTAGACATGACATGGTCTTCTAGAAGGTGTAAGTTGTCGCTGTCGTAATGTGCACGAGGGCCACGTTGGTGTTGACTCCCGATTTGCGATTCTCGAGCTAGGAATTATGAGCTGTGAGGTCTGAGCTGGGCAAATAGAGATTGGGAGCTTAGCTCATTCACCCGACCTTAGTTGTCTCATACGGTAACCTAGATTCTGACGTCATCATGTTTTTTAGTGCTTTTGGGTCAAGCTTAACCATGCATAATTTTTTGTATCATCAGTTGTCCCCTAGTTCTCAATCAAGTTTTCTTTGCCTGACATGGATTGGGATAAACTTACACTTATGATTGTGGATAAGCTCAGCTCACACTTACTTGGAATAGGCATGATGGCATGTTTGCCACAGATTTAGATGTCATGCGCGTGTGAGGAGTCACTCATGGCTTAATTATTGCGCATGCCCTGCTTGATTGTGCCACGCATCCAACTGTACAAGCACTTTAAATGTAAAATCGCCAAAGTTTCCCTATTTTATCTTTTTTCCTTTTCAAATTCTTCTACGCTTTTTCTAGAACAACCCTTCTTTCTCTCTGCCTCAAGCAATTGACTACTAACATGTTTCCTTGTTGTTTCAGGTATTCGCCCTAACCTCAGCGCTAACGATAAGCTCCTCCTTCTGGACATTAAGGAGTGCTCCTCGGAGAAGTACAACAAGCTCATCTCATCATCGATCCTAGCTAAGCATGAATTAGGGCCCCAATAGCCAAGGGTGAAACCATTGTACCCCTTTCTGCATTTAAAGGAAGAGACATTCCTAGTAAGATCTCCATCTTATACTTTCTCAAAATTTCATCCTACTTTGTAGGATCTCAGGTCTAAACATTTTTTTTTTCATTTCTTGCTTAGATCTTGACGTCCTGGCTTCAGATGCTGATGTTGTTAAGGTCAAGCTGACCAAGATAAGGGCTAATGCTAGAGCCTTAAAGGCTGCTGAAAAAAGAAAGGTTGAGGTCGTGTTTGACGCCGACCTGGAGCCTTCAGAAAAAGTGTCAAGGACAGACCCCTCCTTCTCCCAAGCCGCCTATTGATGCTAAGAAGGTCAAAGATCCCCCTTTCAAGCTCAAGAAGACTTATGCAAAGGTGGCTAAGACCTTTGCCATGCCTAAGGATATGATCAAGACCTTGGTGGAAGCTACTCCATCTCAACACGACCCCTTCTCAATGCAGACTTCAAAGGAAGCACCTTTGAGGGTGATCAATGACACGTGTCGAGAGTCCTTCAACTAGTATGGCCAAGGGAAAACACTCTCTTCTAAATGACGTGAACCTATCTGTCAATCCTATACTTTCAATCATTCCCGAAACTGACATCTCGAAGGTTTCCTTAATCCCTCTTTCTACCTCAGCTCCCAATGCCTTATTGGAGGCAACCTCGGTAAGTTCTTGACCTTTATCTGCAGGATGTAATAGAACCCTCTTGCTAATCTCTATCTTGATTTTATTTCTATTTTTGCATATGGTGATACATATCAATGCTTTGGCAAACAGAGTTTGATTTTTAGAGAAGGTTGCCGAAAGTGCCAAGAAATCTCTCAAGATCTCTTAGCTCAAGGTTACCGAGCTAAACTTTGAGAGTGATGACCTCAAGAAGAAGATCGAGGAGCTGAGCTTGCCCAAAGATAAGCTCGAGACCGAGGTCAAGTTTAAGAAGGGTGGCCTTGTGCAAACATGGAAGGATATGGTGAAGGCTTGAGACGTGGAGAAGGAGCTGAACATAGTCTGTGACACCTACCACAGGAAGTTTGAGACTGAGAAGTCTAAGGTGGCTGATAGAGATGCCATTATTGCCAATCTGAAGGATAAGAATGCCACTACCTGGGCCAAGGGCTACTTCACCTTCCAAAAACATACCATAAAGAAGTATCTAGACTTGGATTTAGACTTCGAGCCCCCTTGGAGGAAAAGGGAAAGAAGAAAAATGTCTTCGGTTGAGAATGGAGAAACCAATGAAAGGGAAACAGTAGTCGTGGATGGGGTGGCTTCTGATCTCATTCTTCCAACAGTTGCCTCAAATGAGGTGAAGGACTTAGCTCCTGCTCTTCTTGAAGGTTAGGCAAACCTAGCCCTTAATCTTCCTAAAGGTCAGGCGGGCTCAGCTCCAGCTCTGCCTGAAGGTCAGATAGGTGTCATTGTGACTGACCTAGAGTTGCGTGAAGATGCCAAAGTGGCTAAAAGTAAGGAAGAGATAGTTACCCCATCTGCAGACGCATAGTTTCCCTGTCTTATTTTTGAACTTTTAGCTCTATAACTTTTTTTTCATTTGGTTTTAAACAGAAACTGACTTTGAGCATACTAATTAGTATCTTTTTCTTTCTTTATGCTTGAGATTGTGGAGATGTGCCTCCTTCCTTGCGCCCCTACTTCAAGAAGGGTTTTCATATTTTAGGAGCAGCTACTTTGAAACTGCTTATTTATTGGGCTAAGTCTGAGGTTTGCTTAGCCCCCTTAGACTTAGGCTCATTGAATGTTTATGAGCTTGAAGAGAACATTTTATTTTTATGAGTTGAAGAGTTCATCATGTGTTTATGAACTTAAGAGCTCATCTTACGCTTATAAGATGAAGAACTCATCCTTCATTTATGAGCTAAAGAGCTCATTATTTATTTATGAGCTAAAAAGCTCATCGATTGCTTATAAGGTGAAAAACTCATATTATTTTTATGTGCTAAAGAGCTCTTCGTTTATTTGTGAACTGAAAAACTCGTCTTATTTTTATGAGTTGAAGAGCTCATCGTTTACTTATGAGTTGAAAAGTTCATCTTATTTTTATGAGCTGCAGAGCTCATCGCTTGTTTATGAGATGAAGAGCCCGTCATTTATTTATGAGCTAAAAAACTCGTCGTTTGTTTATGAGCTTAAGATCTCATTGTTTATTCTAAAGGAAATAGCTGAATCTTTCATTTATTGATGACAAATCTTTACAAATGCCCTCACCCCTTCTACTTTCTAGCCTCACCTCACTACTCGTAAAACCTCTTCAAATGGTCTGTGTTCCACGTGTGAGGTAAGGTTTTTTATTATTTAGTTTGCAACTTTTAGTTTCTTGGCTTGACGACCCTCATGTCTATGTATGATCCTTCCCAGTTGAGTCCTAATTTACCATCTGCGGGGTCTTTCCTAGCCAAGAGAAGTTTCTTTAAGACAAGATCTCCCACTCTGAAACTTCATTGCATACCTCTCCTATTATATTATTGTGTTGTCTTTGCATACCTCTCCTATTATATTATTGTGTTGTCTTTCTTTAATAGTCTGAGATACGTTGCAGGGCGTTATTCCTCTTCTCATCTAACAAGTCGAGATTAACGAGCAACGGTCTATTGTTTTGATGTGAGTCTGCAAGCTTTTTCCTTGGAGATGGAGCACCTATTTCAATAAGAACCACTACCTTTGTGCCATAGGCAAAAGCAAAATGTGTCTCGTCTGTGGCTGTCCTAGCAATGGTTCTGTAGCTCATAGCACCCCCTAACAAATGTTTTACCCACTAGCTTTCTGAAGCTTCAAGTCTGGTTTGCAAAGCTACTTTAATAGTTCGGATGGTGACTTATACTTGTCCATTAGACTGTGACACCCCAACATTTGAGGGTCCTTTCTCAACCCGTTAATTACTCATCAACCCGCAGAAGCACCTATGAATGCCACATAATCTGACACCACGACATCATATCCCCTTCTCCGGGATTGTACCAATACAGAGTTTGGACATATTCTCCCTTATAATAGAGCACTCCCAAACATATTCATTTACACAAATTTTAGTCCCTACGAGTTCATTACACAAACTTTTATACAATTTTACAAGTTCAATTCAAATTACTCATTTGATTACAAAAATGTAATTTAAAAGTCACATGTCATCTTTTTCATCAACAAGGTCCCAATTAAGGGTCGTCCACCTTCATTTCTCTTGTACATAAAATGTTGTTCCCATAAAGGGTGAGTCATACTCAATAGGGTATCTTTAAAAGAGGCTACTCCTCAATCCAGATGCATATGAAATATTCACATGTAATTCAACAATCAATCAAACATTCATTCAAGAATATGCAATTCATAATGGATTTCACAATGTCATGAGATGATATTCACACATGCAATACAACCCGAGCCCTCCCCCAGCTCCCATACCACATACAATGCCATGCGTATACATCCAAACATTCCAAGCTCTCGCCATTAATATTGAACATCCAATGACCATTTTATAAATTCCTTGGGTCTTTCTTGGGGTGGGTATTTAGGGACTTCCACCAACGAGTACCCAACTGACACGGTATCTATGGACTTCCACCAACGGCTCCGCGTACGCCGACACACTTTATGAACTCTTATACCAACGGAAGTGTGTATTCAAAATTTGTAGGTCTTGCACCCAAGGGAGAATTTAACCCTTCTTACTAACCCCGACCCTTGTTTTTCAATGCAATCTGTGTGACTTAGTCGAACCTAGGTCCAACTTTTTTGAGCCCACGTATCATCCACCAAGAATAGTGTTTGATAAAAAATATACACTCACACATCCATATTCATGCGATGCCCACGAATGCGATGACTTCCCATTCATATGCAAATGTAATATGAAATTATAATTTCAATATCATGTTCATAATATCATGAGCATATATGAACATATACAATCTCCACAACATATTCAACTTCTCAAATGTCAATATACCCCAAAGCATATACTAACATTTCACAACATCAATCTCAAGCATGTTATAACATATTCAATGCAATTAACATACTTAATCAATATAAGTATTTCACTAAACACCTCAAGGCATAAATGTAAATACATAGCATGCCCAAACAATACATTCGCATTGAAATTCCAAATAAGTAATTTCAACAGAACCCAATTCATGCAAACTGGGTTTAACATGTTCCTATAGCCATTTTTCATACTCTAGTTACACTGGGAGTATATTAAACAATAGATTTCATTTCTAATCATGCTACCCATTTCATACGCAACCCTAGGTTGAAAATAAACCTAATTAAGAAAGTAACCCTACCTCTTAAAGCGTAATACCGCATGGTAGAAGCCTCAAAATACCCAAATCAAGCTTCAAAACTTTGATTCCAACAATTTTATCTTTGAGATTTTGGCGAAACTCGCGATCTTTGGTATTTACTCATAGTATTCAACGTGTAGAACACTTTTTGTTCTTGGCCCAAAGTAATCCAATAGACGGATCTCCCTAGATCGGAGAAGAAGGCTTGGGGATCGCTTGATCTTCTCTCTTTCTCTATCTAGAAATCTCAGCACCAAATGGGAAAAATTTTGATTTTTCCCCATTTATACCCTTCAATGTTTGGCTCTCATTAAGCCACATGTCCCGTCTTTGTCTAATCCATTTTTTTCCTGAATCAATCAAATATCGTCTTGTTTTAAGTTTAATATATTTTATCTGAACTAAATTTAAATTATTTTTTGCGTTTCACAATCAAATCTCGATCACGATTATTCTAGTCGTGCGGCACCCAATCGCATCTTAAAATGCAAAAAATTCAACTATCTTGTAATTCAACAAAAAATATTTGGATAACTATATTTCGAAAGACGAATCCAATGATGAAGTTCGTTTCCTCATCCAAGTTCCTAAAAAATTTGAGAAAGTATATTTATCTTCAAACAAGAATGGATAATTGGCACATCTTGCGTTTTCAAGCTCTCATGGCAAACTTGTACTGCCCCGTGCTGACTGAAAGAGGTTAAAGTATATCCAACCCCTACTACTAGAAAATTCAAGGGCTTATCATCAAGGTGAAGAGCTCTGGCAGACAGTGCGGGATGTTTGCATTAAGTTGACAGACCTTGTATTTTTTAACCAGCTCCTTTGCGTCCTTGACAATTGTAGGCCAAAAATATCCCTATCTCAATGCCTTATAGGTTATGGTTCGAGCTCCAATGTGGTTGCCACAAATTCTCTCGTGGATATCCCTCAGGATGTAGTTTGTTTCATCTTCTCCTATGCATTTCAAGAGAGGTGAAGAAAAGCCTCTCTTGTATAGCTTTCCTTGGATAAGAGTGAATTTGGATGACCTAATCCTTAGCTTCGTTGCTTCTTTGGAATCTATGAGCATAGCTCCTTTTTTTAGGTAAGCTAGGATTGAGTCCATCCAGGTTGGATGAATACTAACAAGAAGAACCTCTTCTTGGTTAGAGATTACTAAAGGCTTAGGCAAGTGATCAACTGGGATGAATCTGTCTAGACTTTCTTGAGAAGTGGTAGTCAGTCTGGCCAAAGCGCCTGCTTAAAAATTCTCTGCTTAGGGGATTTGCATGATCTTCACCTAAAGAAACCTTTTTAACACTTTTTTGCAAAATATAGTGTCATTCTGTCCCCTCTGGCTTTATATGTCTTCTCTATCTGCCTTACCACTAGTTTGTAAATCCTAGTGTATTATGAATTGCTTGACTTCCATAGATTGAGTTAACCTGAGCCCGAAAATTATTATCTCGTACTCCGCTTCATTGTTTACAACCTTAAAATTGACCCTGAGGGCATACTTCAGGTCTATTCCATCTAGCGAGGTCAGGATCAAGCTAGCTCTGCTACCCTATGCATTGTATGCCCTATCAACCAAGAGTTCCCATGTCAATAGGTTGTGGATGAGATTATTTGATTCCTTAGAAACCCCCTGACTTTTTGGCATGATAAACTCTGCGATAAAAACCTAACCTTTAATGGTGGTTCTGGGCTTGAACTTGATTTCAAACTCGCTGAGCTCGGCTGCCCATTTCACTAGTCTTCTCGTCAACTCTGGCTTCTGTAAAACCTTCTTCATTGGTTGATTAGTTGGGATTTCTATCATATAGGCTTAAAAATAAGGCCTTAGCCTTCTTGTTGCTATCACCAAGCCTAGAACCAACTTCTCCATCTTTGGGTACCTCTCATCTGCTCCCCTCAGAGCTCTATTACAGTACTATATGGGTTGTTGAGCTTATTATTAATTTTTACTTACCAAAGTTGCGCTTGTAGGGAAATCTAACACAAAAAGATATAGGGTAAGGACTTCCCCTTCTAGAGGGCTAACTAAAACTAGGGGTGAGATAAGGTAACCCTTTAGATCTTTTAATGCCTCTTCACATTGTTCGTCCCAATGAAAAGCTGGTTTTAGTACTTTAAAGAATGGCTGACATTTATATCTTAATCTAGAGATGAAGCGGCTCAGCACAGCTATGCTTCCTGTCAAAAATTGAACTTCCCTTATGTTTGTGGGTGACTGCCTTGATGCCATGGCTATTTATTATGAAGCCTAGGAATTTCCCTATAGAGACCCCGAAGGCACACTTTGTGGGGTTGAGCTTCATCTTATATTTTTTGAGTAATTGAAAGAATTCTTTGAGGTGTTGGATACGAAACTCGACCTTCAATGATTTCACCAACACATCATCAATATAGACCACCATAGATGACCCAATTTATTCCTGGAACATACGGTTCACTAACTACTGATAGCTGGCCCCTGCGTTCTTGAGCCCGAAAAGCATGACCTTATAATAGTATATTCCCTACTCAGTCACAAATGATGTTTTCTCTTAGTCACTGAGGTCCATCTTGATCTGGTTATATCCGAAGAAGGCATTCATGAAGTTGAGAAACTCATACCCAACTGTGGCATCTAGGATTAGGTTGATCCTTGGAAGTGGGAAATTATCTTTATGGAAAACCTGGTTTAGGTCACTGAGTTGTCACTTGTCATTGGTCTTCTTCACTATAACCACGTTTGCCAACCAAGTTAGGTAATCCACTTCCCTGATCACTTTAGCATGAAAAAACTTGGAGACTTCTTTGTTTATAGCTTTCTAACGCTCAGGCGTGAAACTTCTCCATTTCTACTTTATGGGCTTGTAGGTTGGATCAACGCTAAGCTTATGCACTATGATAGCTTATTCAATTCCTTGCATGTCTTCTTGCTTCCAAGTGAATACCCTGATGTTTACTTTTAGGAATTGGATAAGGAAGTGTTTAACCTCTCTGAGCAGTCTGGAACCAACATACACTAGGTGTCCCTGGTCATCATCTTCTTGAACGGGTTCTAACTCTTCTAGAGGTGTAAGTTGATTCGAACAAACCTTTGTATATTTTTATGTGCTAATCATCTTGTTTTAATTGCTTTTGGAGATTAAATGAAGTAAGTTGTGTTAATTGAGTTCATAACATTGATATTTGGTGTTTGCAGTGAAACAGTGCTAAATGAGGTTTCTTAATGCCTTCCTAAACTTTTTGAGATGAATAGGGATGAATATATAGTTTGGGGATACCTCAAGAGAGAAGGAAATCAAAAAAAAAGCAGCCAAACTGTACCAGTACGCTTAGGCTATTAGAGTAAAACATACTGGTATGCTTACCCTACTGGACTTCAATGTACTGGTACGCTTTGCCTGACATGCCCAAATTCTACAAAAGTTGCTCTACTTCCTTGAGGGTCCCACCAACATTTCTCCCTCACTCCTCTGACACGCCCACAACACTATTCTTCCCTTTCACACTTTCCTTTGGACTTTGGAGCTATAGTGATTAATGACGAGAGAGATAGAGAGGAGGAGCTGGATGTGTAGACACGTCTGCACTCCACCTGTCTAGGCCTTTTGTCCTACACTCTTACAGATGGAGGTCACTTCTAGAGTCTAGGGCACCTCTCCAAGCACGTTTTTTGGCAAGCCAAGTCTCCAAGGTTCAGCATTAAATGCTGAGGATAGAATATAGAGAGAGAAGGTCTGGTAGAAGAGGATGAATAGTGTTCTAGAGAGATAAAGTGAGATTTTTGCAATTCTTTCAATACATTTTCTTGTAATCCCTTGTATGAATCTGAGAAACTTCATTGAATGTCATTAATGTTATTCTCCTTCAAGTTCAATGCAAGTTTAATGCTCTTTTGAAGCTTTTACCATTAATGCATCAAAGTTCTTCATTTTCTTAGACATAAAATGGGTTTTCATTGCTTTCACTTATAGCTTATGTTTTCTTGCAATTAGTTATTCAAGAACTTCATTTCTTTGCAATACATCCTCATTACTTTGTTAGTTTCATTTTAAGTATGAGTAGCTAAATCTTTTAGTTGGTAAATTCAAGGATTACCTTCACTTGGGTATACCATTTCAACTCCCTCTCCTCATTTCTTTTGGAGTTCAATGGTTCTGTTTGACTGGGTTGAGGGTGGATAAGTTTGTGAGTCTTTGATATTCCATAGGCATAGTCACGATTTATGCTTAGATACTCACCAACCTTATCACTTGCTTGCCATGAATCAATCGTTCATTCATGCTCTATTGGAGGTGGGATTCGAGTTGAGATGGTATCATTATTGGAGTGACTTCTTGAATTTCTCAACATTTGTGTCTCATTTCATTTTCACCAAAACACACTTCACAAAACAACTTTCAACCATAAAGATTTTACTCTTTCGTTTACCCAAAATCACCTTCCCCTTGATTTACTTTATTTCCCGTGAAAATGATCTTGGAATACCACCAAATAAAACATGACCTGCAAAAGTCTCCTTATGCTTGAGGAGCATTTTTGTGCATTCTCACATCACATTTTGCATCATTTCATTTCTCCCATTTTCTTGCTCTTTCTTTTGACACTATCCCAACACTCCCCTTCATCCATACACTACACATTTTAAGGGATGATTTTTAGAAATTAGGAACAACAAGGTTTTTGGCCAAGCATAGGCCTCATCTCTAGCTCACTTCTCATGTTGAGCTTATCCAGCTATATGGTTTCAAATTTTTTTTTGTTTTATCGAAGCCATGTAGCACTCTCTCATTATGCGCTGGCCTCCTTGGACCATTCCAACATTGTTCTCTGTTGGAACTTCATTGTCAGGTGGTAAGCAGATGAGATGACCCTCATAGCATTAAGCGAAGGTCTTCCCAAAAGAACATTATAAGTTGAAGAGGCATTTACCACCAAAAAAAGTATTGTTGTTGATGCTGAGGTGGTACTTGCTACAATGGAGCAAGAGGTGGTTAGCTCAATTTTGATTGTCTTGTGTTACAAAACGACGTAGCTAACCTCGCAAAACCAAGAATAAGATTTCTTTTTTCAATTGAAGACAGTCATTGGTATGGTGGTCATAGTCTCGATGGTATTCACTGTATTTCATTGCATGTCGCTTGTAGTGATTCGCATTCATCAAGGGCATCCACTTTTAAGGACTCTAAGTTGAATTTATGAACATAGCTCCATAGTGATTCATTTGGACCTTGCTTTATACTCATCAAGTGGTAGGAAGGCTCTTGGTAAGTTTGGGCCCCTATGAAGTGGGATACAAATGAAATGGAGAGCTCTCTAAAAGAGAAAATCAAAGTTGGGGCTAGCCTATTGAACCAAGCTAAGATTGAGCCCTTCAGAGTAATGGCGAAGGCTCGACAGTACATTGGATCGTGTATCCATACAATTCCATCTAATTATTGTATGTGTTGAGGTGGTCCGTGGGATCTTTCGTCCCATCAAATTTTTCGATCTCAAACATTTTAAATTTTTGGGAGAAAGAGAAGTGTAGCACCTTAGAAGTGAATAGTGACTCTATTTGTTGAACCAGAACATCCATAGTCATCGGAGTTTTGCTTCTTACCGCCTCTTTCATGTGGCTTAGCTCTTACTGGATCTCCTTAAAACACGGTTCCCAAAATCGATCCCTCATATTTTGCTGAGGGGGAGCTAAGACACGCTCGTCTCTTTGGACTCCTTTGATTTGACTTTGGACCTTATCTTCTTCCCGATTTCCCAGGGCTCTACGATACGCGTTATCAGTAGAGTGACTTTGATCATTCTCTTCTGTAATCTCCTTGAAGGGATTCTGATGATGATGTTCTATAAAACTCATGTAAATTTGAGTTTTTATAAAAAATGGTAAAATGGTAAATTGTCACTTCGGTACGAGTTAAAAACTCAATTTTTTTTTTAGAACTCGAATGATGACACGGACCTCACCGTTGAATTTATCTCGCGAAATCTAGTTACCCTATCATTTTTTTTGAATTTTGAGATAGTCAAATTTTTTACGTTTTACAAGGTGATCGAGTGTCATGTGACCTCATAAATGAACTTAGGAATTAAAATTTGAAAATTAGATAATAACTTAAATTTAGTTAAAACAAAAATATTTAAAGGGCTTTCTCAGATTTCTTTCCATACCCATCAAATTATCTAAAAAATCAAAAAAAAAAAAAAAGGAAGCTCTACCTTCTTTCTACAATCTACATATCTACGTTGCTCGAATCGACTCAAGCCAAGAACGAAAGTTTTTCTCCTCGTCAAAGGCTACAAAATCATACCAAAAAGGTTAAATTTGGGTAAAAAATTCAAGGACGGGATATTGGAGAAAACTTTGATTAGAGCTTGTTTTGGGTTCTTGGAGCTTTGTACCATTATTTTACGCTTCAAGAGGTAACATTTTCTCCCTAATTAGGTTTTTTTTCCAACATAGGAGAATTATACGGAATGGGTAAGGTGTTAGAGGTACATAACACTTACCTATTGCTGTTAAATTGATGAAATAGGTATTGAAAATGGGTTAAATCAATTCTAGCTTGAATTGGTATTTAGAAATTGCTAGCTTGTAATTTCTTGAAAAATTATAATATGTTGGCATGGTATGTGTTTATATTATGCCTTGGAGAATTAAATGTTTTATTTGCATGGGATTATGTGATAACATGCTTGAAAATTTTTGTTGGGTATAATGTTGATATATGGTTGGTGATGTATTGGCATTAAGATGATTTATGATAATCATATGCATATGATATAATTGACCATGTATTATTTTGAAATGTGGTTGGAATGGTTCATGTTGAACTCATAACATATCGAACATGAAATTAATATCGCAATTGTACATTACATTGCATATGCACAAAAACATCGCATTCATGGGTATTAGGTATGAGTAAAGGTGTGTGTGCATGGTTGTCATCAAACACCACTCTTGGTGGATGATGCGTGGGCTCAAAAAGGTTGGACGAATGTTTGACTGATTCGCACGGTGTGCATTAAAAATTGAGTTGGGGTTAGCAAAAAAGGCTAGACTGTCCCTCGGGTACAAGACCTAGTGATTCATATACGCACTCAGTTGGTATTGAGTCCATAAAATGTGTCGGCATACACGGATCTATTGGTGGAAGTTCATTAATGCTATGTCGATTGGGTACCCGTTGGTGTGAATTCATAAATACCCACTCCAAGAAAAATCCGAAGATTTTAAATAATCATTGGATGTGTAATATCAATGGTGAGGGGTTGGAATGCCCGAAGATCATATGCATGACATTTGCATGTGTTGAGAGAGCAGGTTTAGGCTCTGGTTGAAGTGCATGAGTGAGTCTCATCTCATTTCATGACATGACATGTCATGTAAAACTCAGAAAAATTTAAACTTTTTATGAAAAAAAGCAAAAGGTGATTTGTCACTACGGTATGGGTTACAAACCTGAATTTTTCTAGAGCTCAGATGATGAAACGGACTTCACCGTTGGATTCGTCTTGCAAAATTTAGTTACCCAAACAAATTTCGTCGGATTTTGAGATAGTCAAATTTTTTACGTTTTTCGAGACGACGGGTTTCGGTGACCCCCCAAAAATGAAATTTTTAATAAAATATTAAAATTTAGAAAATAATTTAAAGAAATTTAAAATAAAAATATTTGAGCTTGAACCGGAACAAAATTTAATCGTTTCGAGGCGAAAATGGACTTGGATAAGTGTGGACACGTGGCGCAACTCGAACCAAGTCTTTAAAATTATAAATAGGGTAAAATATCTAATTTTTTAGCAGAAAAATCTTCTGAAAACTAGTGTCTTCAACGTTGGGAGAAAGAGGGAGAGACGAGAAAAATTCAATATTTTTTCTTCGATTCCCAGAGTTTTGTTAGTCAGAATTCGTCGGACCAAGAATTAAACTTCATTTACACGACGAGGGATACGCAACCACACCAAAAACAAGGGATTTTACCGAAGATCCAAGGAGGAATTTTGGAGAAATCAAGACCTTTTGGGCTTGTATTGGTGTTCTTGAAGGTTCTACCTTCATTTCTACGCTCCAAGAGGTAGGATTCTTCCTACTTTAGTTCATTTCCTACCTAAAATGTTCATAACGGATGGTTAGGTGTATGTGATTATATATCACTTGTCTATTGTTATGAAAATAAAGAATTGAGTATAAAAATAACTTAGACTAATTTCTAGCTTGGTTTTGATATGTGGGAATATTTGTGAAATTTATTGACATTTGATGTTATGAGGATAATTTTATGTGATAACATGAAGTGTTGCTTTGCAGGTGTTTTATAGAATGTCTTGAATGACCAAAGTTGCAATATTGAGAAAATTGAAATCATATGCTTAGTGTGTGCTTTACAATTGAAAATGGGTATGTTGATATATGTTTTATGATATATTAGCATTATGATGATCATGAAAATTGTATACATGTGATATAGTTTTTCATGATAGATGTTGCATTTGGTGATTAGATGCATATGAGATAAATTTCTCATTTGACATTATTGCATAGCGAGCATGGTGTTGGAATCGCATTCATGAGCTTTATGCATGAGTGTGGGTGTATGGTTTAATTAAACACCATACTTGGTGCTTGATGGGTGGGTTTGGGAAAGTTGGATCAAAGATCTGACTGAGTCGCACAGCTACATGCATGAAAAAATTAGTGTCGGGTATAGCAAGAAAGGCTAGATACTCCCTCGGGTGCAAAACCCGGTTACTTGGTTCACACACTCCTATGAGGTGAAATTTCAAAAAAGTGTGATGGTGTACGGAACCATCGGTTGTGATACCAAAATTCGTTGTCCAACAAAGACACAAGATTTTGTTTTCTAAAACACTCATTCAATGGGTAACATCCATCAATGATTTGGTTTTATAAAAATATTACTTTAATTTCAAACAATCATTGGATGGATTTTCGTCAAATGATGGTTTCATTGCATTGTGTTGTGAGAGTCTGTTAGGACTTGGGTTAAAGTACATGAGTGAGTCTCATCTCATTTCATGGTATGACATAGAATTCTTATCATTGGATTCATATTCTTGATTGGAATGCTTGAATGGATAAATGTGTTGATTGTTGCATGTATACATTTCAGGTGCATCTGGGATAGGGGGAGTAGCTTCTGTAGGAAATACTCTATTGAACATGGCTCACCCTATACGAAAATACATTTCTGGTGCAGACTATACACCGGTGGATGGCTGTCATTCGGGGCCTCAAGGGTGAAGAGAGGCCGACTTGTGGCCTTTAACCTTGGTTTTTGTAAAACTTTTGTTAAAACAAAGATTTGGGTATGTAATATATGTAAAAGAATTATAATCGAACTGTTATGGACTATTTTTAATATAACCTTGCATATTTTTATATGAGTATAGATAAATAGACCCAGTGTGGTCATTGTTTACTCATAAATGGACCCGGTGTGGTCAATGTTGTATATTAGACCTCACATGAGTCATATGATTGTATATTGTATAAATTGTATTTTGGGTAGAGCTTCTTGTACAAAGGAGACTCTGCCCGAATTTTGTTAAATTATGGGTCCTGATAAATGGGGCATAATAGCGTGATATTGAGTTATATGATATCCACGAGTATTCCGCGAGTTGATGGGTGATCAACGGACCCCCAAATTTTGGGACGTCACATCGCATGGTGATTTTCAACATTGAATTGCATATTCTTGATTGGAAAGGTTGTTGCTTGTTGAATATTGCATGTGAACATTTCATATGCATTTAGATTGGGGAGTAGCCTCTTTAGGAGATACCCTATTTGAGTGTGGCTCACCTTTTATGGAGACAATATTTCAGGTGTGGGATGTGCATCAGTGAACAACTCTCAATCGGGCCCTCATAGTTGAAGAAAAACCGATATGTGGCTTTTGAAACATGTTTTGTAAAAACTATTATGTTATTTAGTTTTGAATATGTGATATTATAAAAGATTGTAAAGTAAACTTATATGATCTGCATTTGACTTAAAAATTAATGTTAGATGAGTTTAGTATGATGTTGTATAAGTTTGGAATTGATTGGAATTTAAAAAGGAAAGAATCGTAGGAAAATTGAAAAGACTTATCGGTAGAACGATTAGTTCTTCTACTGGTAGAACTTTTTCAGTAGGCTAAACCTACTGGTAGAACATCAAGCTTTGAAGTAGAACTTTTTTAGTATGTAAGACCTACCAGTAGAAAGATGACAAACCTACTGGTAGAACGATGACAAACCTACCGGTAGAACTTTTTCAGAGAGTTTTCCTACCAGTAGAACATGGTCATCTTCTACTGGTAGGTTTTCCTAAAACTTCAAATTTTAAGAATATTTTACTATGCTTCTGGACTTTGAGTCCTTGTATTCGAATGGTGTAAATGGACAATAATTGAGTATGAATTGTTGTATATTGGACCTCAAATAGGTTATATGACTGAATGGCACATATGTTATGCGTTTGGGAGTGCCCGATACAAGGGAGACTCTGTCCAAACTTTGTGTGTTGTGATCCCAGTAAAGGGGATGTTGTGTTGTAGTGCGGGTTATGCAACATTCACGGGTATTTTTGCGGATTGATATGTGATCAACAGGTTGACAAAAGGACCTCCAGTTTTAAGGAAGTCACATGTTCCCAATGCTAGGGGATCATTTTGGGCTAGTTATGCCATTTGGAGATTCTGAATGCGGATAAAAGTTGCTAGATCCTCATTTTTCTTGAAGAGGTGCTCATTGGTTTGACGTAACGCTTCTAGTTCGTTATTTGGAGGGAATCTTCCATTGATAGATTTTCTTCTAGGTTCAATAGAATGTTTGCTGAAATTCTTTGCGCCCCATGGCATTGGCCTCTGTCCGGTTCTGTAAACGTAGTAGATTTCCCAATTTGCTCATGTTGTGTGTAGAGACCATCAATTACTGCAAGATCAGTAGAATTTTAGCAAAAATTGAAATAATCATTTCTGATAGACAACGTCAAACTGATGGTGTAATTTACCAGTTTAGTAGCTGAGCTCGAGGCTCAAAAAGGGGGAAAATGGATTAAAGATTTGTAAAGGATGTTAATGAGTTTTATTGGAATACCTAGTCAAAGCTACTAGGCTATCAATGGTAAAACAATACACACAAGGATAATCACACATAATGGAAATTAACAGACAAGGCACTTCTAGTGTTTGACCAGCTTGGAAGCTTAACTAGTCCACTTTAATGGAGTCTCTTGCTTCTTGGAGAGTTTTCTATTGCTTGGAGAAGACAATTACAATGCTCATGAGATTCAATTCACATATTTTTTTTCTTTACAATGTGAGGGATTGATCCCTATTTATAATGTGTAGGAGCATAGTCCTCGTGTAATCCACGTGGACCCTTTGCGGTTGTTACGAACACATGTGATGAAATATTTGACCGTTGGAGGTTACAATCCCTAAGTGTGACGTGGTCTTCTAGAAAGTGAGTTGTCGCTATCATAGTGTGCACGAGAATCACATAGTTGCTGACTGCCAATCTGTGATTCTCGAGCTAGAAATCACAAGCTGAGAGCTCTAAGCTGGGGTCATGAGCTGGGCAGATAGGGATTGGGAGCTCAATTCATTTACCCGACCTTAGTTGTCTCATACTGGAATCCATATTTTTCGACGTCATCATGCAGGCCCCTATTAAGAGCATGTCTTCGAACTATTTCTGGGTTGAGTTTAACATTGGATAAATTTTGGTATGGTCATTTATAGTCTGATACAAGATGACAAATGGTTGTATTTGAAACAAGTGTATGAATCATAGCGGTTAAGTTGTAAAATTTCAAAAAATATAGTGGATATCTTTATGTTTAAACATTATTTTAAGGGTATTATAATAATTTGTCCATCATTTTAGTCTCCTCCATTTTAGTCTCAATGCTGGGCAGACGGGCCCATTAAGTCGTCTCAGAGAGGCTCATTGCCCAATCAATTGACCAGACCCGATGAAAAAGTCGTGGCCCTAGTTGTGGCCAACCCGGGCCCGCTCATTGCGCTGAATCACTGATTCCATTTTTTTTTTGAACACTGATTCCAGTTCGGTTCTCTCTCTGGCTCTATCTCGCTCGCTCTGGGCTTGTGTTCATAAATGCTCGGTTGATAGGTTAGGCCCTCGGCGCCATGCCGAGAACCCTTGGCTATCGCCAAGCACTCGAGTGCCTCTGATCGGCGTCTGACACCTACTCATGGGTGTTCGGCTCCAGGCGAATAGAACCTCGATTCCAGTGCCCTGCGCATTTGGTCATTAATGTCCGTACTCATTACCGTCAATCTGGGTCTCCTCGGAAGCAGTGACTCATTAATCATCCTATCCCTGTCACTCACGTCGCCATAAATGCACGTCATGTCACCTTAAATGCTGGTGTCAGTGGGTGCACTCGGCTCCTCCGAGTCATAGTCCCTCGGTTCGGCTTCTCGGCGTCTCCCAAGCTTCGCTTCGACTAGACCTTTACATGTGTCAACCCAGGGGTTGTTGAGCCGCCTAGAGTCCCTCCAGTTATAAAACACTTTCTGGTTTATATATATATTTTTTGGAACTATTGCTGCTGATTTGTAAAGTTGAGAACTTAACTTGGAACCGAATAATAATTTGTTTACATTTTGAGGTTTTTGGATGTTTTCCCAAATGGGTTTTCAAATTCTTGCTGCATATTGGTTTCTCTTGGTATTTACTTCAATTTCATCGTTTGGGTATTATGCATGCTCAGGTGTTAGAAAGAAGGGCTTTTAATAATTTTTGATATTGTATGGTTGAATTAATTCACTTGGATTGTTTAACTTACACTGTTCTCTGAGTACTATTGTACTGTTGACAGGGGTGGCT
>CM042185.1:19861553-19875236 GCA_023539305.1 Ilex asprella | reverse complement strand
CATGAAAGCAAGATGTATAGAAATAATGCTCTACTTGGAAAGTTACTATTACATCCACATTCCTATGCGAATGTTTTTTATTTAACATTAAGTACATTAGTCCTTCCAAAATTTACATGGGTTTTCCCCAGTTTTGCAATCACCCTAATTTTTCAAATTAGGGTCATTGCACAAGGTCTAATTGAGAATATGCGCCTAAGTGCCAGGAAACTGAAGACTACTAATTAACATTTGTCTCTAGTGCCACAGATACCATCTGGCATACATTTACACATGATGCAAAGTTATTTGAAAAGTGATGCTCCTATCAATAAGATATCTCCTGGGAGTTCAGACACTTGTTGAGATTATACGAAGCTGGCATTAAAATCAGGGCCATGGCTTTCATTAGCTATGGCTCACAAGCAGATTGTGGGAATAGACAAATTTCAAATAGATTTTAGAATTCATAGTCAAAACCAGCCTAAGAAGCTGGTTTAATGAATAGTTAAAAAGGTTTCATCAATAGTTGGTTTGTTAAGCGGCCTTCAGATGATGGGTTGTTTTTAGTTTTTAGATGTTGAAAATTGCTAGCTTTGGGGAACTATTTGACCTGTCTCCTTTTTGCTTAGAATGTTAATTGTTCTCACTTGAAGAGCCCCATTTTGGATTGTTATGTTGATATATTATAATTGCATATACTTGAGTAGGGAGTGGGAAGATCATCAAATTTGGGGGGTTTCTTTGCTAATGCTGCTGCCGACTATCTAGGGAGAGAAAAAACAGGAGGAAACTCCACCATTGATCTCGACCCCATGGATATGTCAGAAAGTATGCAAGAAGCAATGCATCGTTCAAATTTGGAGATAAGGTATACATGCTTATGTACTTGCTTTTTGGTATTTTAATTTTCTTCAAAACTTTAAATTTTTTTCTTTATAACCTATTATTTTAAACATGATCCAACTTTTGACCATATTGTTTGTCGTTTATCTTCGACTCTGTTGATGTCTTAGTGTGTTTAAAGTCCACAACAAGCAGTCCTCAGCCTGAATCTTATAGTGACTTTTGTTTGCTGGCAGTGGTGCAGAATTTTTCAGGAAGGAAATTCCTCTTTATGTTTTGCCAACCTTGTCTCGATTCTCCATTGACTTCATTTACAGATTTGCAACGTGTATTACATGAGGAGAAGTGGACTGCATATAACCAAATGATCTCACAAAATATGAGGTGATATAAGGATGTGATAGTAATGTACATAACAATATCTATCTTGCTTACCATATGATTCTGCTTATTGTTGTTTATTATTTGTATTTACAATTTGTGTCATGTTATGTAGGGATGAGAAAGTGCACCCGCTTAATTGCATTCATCACACATCAACATATCAGGCTTCCGTGTGCAAATTAATGGAGTACTGGTTAGAAGCAGTTGCTTACTAATCTTTTAATAAATTGTGCTTTGCTTTTTGTTTGTACTCGCAGCCTTTGTCTGAATTGCAGCTTAAGTCCTGCCATAAATGCTCTCCAGGATCGTTTGAAAGAAAATGAAACCCAGGTACAGAAATATTCAACATAGCTTATTGGCTTAATAGCATGGTTTTGCAATTGGGAGAAAAAGGGGAAGTCTTACTATGACATCCGGTTAGATTTTGCAGTATTTCCCATGTCCTGTAAAAAAGAAAAAAACAGAGTAGTTTCTACTTTTCATGATACCCTTTATCTTAATGGAAGTTATTCTGTTTAAATTTAATGGAGAAAATAAAAAATTAGTCATGAAACATGTTTGATGATTGACCTGCTCTTGATGTAACAGTTAAAGATGCTGACTGATGAAGCCAAAATTTTGGAGACCAAGGCCTTTAGAGGAAGCAAAACAAGTTCGGGCTCGCCTCGTAGTGCTTCATCTCATGGACTCCGAAGTACAGCTTCATTTGGTCATAGGGACTTGCATATTCCTGAGTCCATGAGTTTGAGAAATGTTCCTGGTCATGGTAACCGTAGTAGAAAAGGGTCTCAAATATAATATTATACTAAATTTTTCCAAAGTATCTGTATGCAATTGTCCTTTTGTTTCTCTGCCCTTGTTCTTCTTTTTGCCTCTTACAGTTTACAAATGTTGGTGCCATTTTGAACTTGTATGATATCAGAACTGAGGTGTTTTTTGCTGGTTGTAAATGGCGATCAAGGCCATTGTTGTATACAGATTAATTATCAATTTTCAGATTTCAAATGCATCCCTTGGTAGTCGAGTATGGCTAGTAGCAAACTACCTCTAATAGTACTAACCTGAAAGTAGCCGTACTAGAATAAACAATCACTGATGGAGAGATTTCCCCACATGAAAGTCAGGGCATAAAAGTTTATTATAGACATAGGCTCTTTTTATCCCTTATGGTTTGGTCTAGAAACATATTGCCGCCCTAGACTTTAAAGAATTAGACACAACCCTGTTGAGGTTTTGGATTGAAGTAACACTGCTGGCATTTATCGTTCGAATTGATGGAGAGTGCAACACATGTGAACAGAAAGTATCAAACTTCAAGGTAGCTCATAAAAGACAAGTTGTAAACTCAGACGTGTTGAGTTTAAATCTTGATAACTTCTTGAGGTTAGATTATGATGAATTTATCTCATGAATATCCTAGTTTCAGCGTAAATGATTGCCTTTGACCAGATTGGAGAATGAATTAATCAAGGTGTGTGTTAGTTGGTTCGAACACTTTTTTTTACCGTTGAAACAAAAAAAAAAGTACCGTTGACCCTAACATTATTATTTTGGAATTTAAAGTAAAAAATGTCAATATTTTAATACAAATTGATAAAAAGGGTAACGCCAACACTAAATGAAAAAAAAATGGTTTAGATAAAAATGTATCATCATGATACTTTAGATTGATTGAAAATATGGTTAGCAATTGGATAAGAATGTACCAATCTAGATAGTTTAGATTACTTGATCATCATCGAACAATATCCTTTACTAAATTGCTTGAAGTTTGACCTGATCCTAAAGAACCACGCAATTTAATGTGTACAATTTTTTTTTTTTTTGGTTAACTGAATGGAGGGGGCCAACCTGACTTCAGTTTGAATTTTTTAGTACTTGGATTGAAGTTTTTATACTTCAATCGAATTTGGGCACTACTCAATTTGGGTTTCCGGTTGATTGGTTCAACCCGAAATTCCAATAAAATATAAAAAACCACACACTCACGAAATGTTAAGGCATCTGCGTCTCACTTCTATTTATTTGTTATTGATGTTCTATTTAACTCAACCCAACAAAGCTTTAATTTCAATTTTTTAAGGCAATTGTAGATGCAAAATTTATTTTTCTAATTTTCAATTAGCTTTTATTAATGCAAGAGAGAATTTATGTTCAATTTTGGTGCTGAACATAGAATTGAACTTTATTTTTGGTTCAATTTAACTTTGATCGATGAAAAACTCGATTTTAACTCGAATTGTGTAACCCAAGCTCAATCAAAGTCAAAAAAATTAATCATGGATTCGGCTTGGGCTGGAATTGCCAAGTTGAGATCGGGTTGGATTAAACTTGGATCGAAGGTTTCATATTTTGAGTTGAGTTTGAGTTGATCGCTGAACTTGCCCGAATTGCAACAATAAAAGATAGCCGAATCTCTTAGAGAACCAACTAAATCTTTGCGAATACGTGCAGTCTCGTCCCAAAAGCATGAGTCCAACCTATTACATATCATTGCTGCATATACAAGGGATCAGAACATGAAGAAATGTAATCCCTTTGGAGGACAATGAGCTTGTGTCACTCCCCTATACTTAACATGTCTGTGCGTGTGTGCGGTTTACACAAAGAGAGAGAGAGAGAGAGAGAGAGAGAGAGCCCCGTGACCCAGCCAGAAGGCAAATCCTCATGCATTAAAGAATATGGAGAAAAAAATTTTCTCTCATTTAATTCAAACAATTAAATAACATGAAAAAATACTCAATATTTTCTCAAAGAAATAAGACATGACCACAGTGCAACCTTTCACAGTGACACAAGACAAGGAAAACCAATCCAAAGAGATGCCACCAAGATAACACTTCAAATTCTGGTACTTGGGTTGCTTGGGTGGCTGGTGTTGCAGGGGTGGCCGGTGTTGCTTGGGCAATCGGCATTTCCGGGGCAACCAGTGTTGCTCAGATAGTCAGTGTTGCCTGAATAATTGGTGTTGGTGTTGCCAGGATGGTTTGGGTTGCCGGTGTGGTTGGGGCTGTTTTCAGTGTTCATCCCCAGAGTTTTCTTCACTGCTTCAGCTGCTCCCTGTGCCATGTTTGCAGCTCCTACTGCTGCTCCTTGTGCTACGCTAGCAGCACCTTGTGCAGCCCCCTGCACAATGTTTGCTGCTCCATGTGCCATGGTCTTCACTTGTTCCCCAGTCTGCAACAATCAATTCAAAATGCATCAACAAAATAGTGTTACATAGCGTTTGGTGTCTTGTTATCTTTCCATCATTGTTTTGGTGGGAAGAATAATAAAGTTTTGGAAACCTGTCTACTTTTCTGTACCTTACTGAGGATTGTAACTTAACCGTGTTAAATTATGATTCAAACATCTTCAGTTATGACTTAATTGGTTGATTAGTATGGATCCCAAACACTTTGAAATCGATCCCAACTTTTTTGACCCCATAATGCCACGACTTCTTTCAAAATTTTCAGTACAATATTGAATATGATGTATACTAAAGAAGCCAGGATTACCTGTTGAAGGAAGTTTGGATCTTGCCCATAGTTATGGACGTTGGATGGTTGGTTTACACAGTCATCCCTCCTCATCTGCAATAGGGAAGAGGAAAATAACACAAAACTAAATCTCATGATATAGTTAGATACAGACAAGTACGAATAGAGATATACACACTGGCACTGCTGCTCAAGTCTCAACCCTTCTCAAAATATACCAATACAGCATTCACCATTGTGCTTATACTCCTCCATGAACATCATCATCACACACACACACACACAACCAAAAACATATAAGGACAATCTAGTATATGAGATTCATCTGAAGAGGGTAAGATATTTCCACACATATGGTGTGGGTACTTGTTTCTATAACTCCAACTGATGACACTTATTCACAATGGAGAAAGATTATATATATATGAACATGCCACATGGGATATTGTAAGAAGCACAACCTGAGCTTGACCGGGAAATTGTCCGGTCGGGTATCTTTCCTGACCTTGGCCTGCCATTTTCTTGCTCTGTTTCTTTTATGATTCGGATCAGAAATCAAATGAAAACCTTGAGATCACTAGTGAAATTTATAGATTTCTTAATGTTCACTCTTAGTTCTTATGCGTGCCTGAATACCTGCATTATCATACACATGGCTTATTATGGTTAATTAATGCCCTAAAAGAGAGCTTTGGAATGGAATGTTTCAAAGGGGTTGCTTAGTCAAAAGTAGGAGAAAATTTCTCAACTGCTTGGGGAATAATTTGAATCAGACACTGCTATGTAGAGTATGCTGGCAAGATGCAATATAAAAAATAATAAAGGAAAGGATTTGAGAACTGCATTATGTCCAACTAATTTCTGTTACTTTGAAGGTTGCAACATCATCATCTTCATTGCTGATCTATGCCAATTTAACTAGTTTCATCGGTGATAGAATTTTGTTTTTATGTCCACTGGGATTGGGGTGGGAGGTTTGGGTATATCGCTAACTCGTGTCATCTCAAGTTCGAGATCGTAAACATATTTTTTTATATGTAGAAAAGATCGATACGAGTGTTTAATTATATATGGGAGTGGCATATGTCCATTAAGTGTGAATTAATGAGCAAGGGTTTCCAGTTAGGAAATTAATTTAAGCGTCAAAGACTACTTTCAATGTTATAGGAAGGGCATTTTGGAGTTATTAAAATAATTTGGACTAACTACTTACTAAAAAGATAATAATAGAATTTATTCTCAAATATGTTTAAGCGATGGACTTATCTCTTTATGCAATCCCTAAAGAGTATTGGCCCCTAATTATCACTTATATTATTTGTAGAAAATCTCTCGTTTTTTTTTAATTCAATGTTGTTTTTTCTTGTTGAATTCGTAAAGAATGAAATGATTTTTTTTTACTTGATTTTGCTAACATGAGACTCCAGAAAATTTTTCGACTTATAAAAGTCGGTGCATGTGATTAAGAGAGAAAGATATCTTAATTTACGACTCATGTATGTCAACTAAAATGTGATTCATATATAAGTAGATAACACAACTCATTACTAATTGTGGAGGTCTATACTATGCACAAGTGCCAGCCAACAGACATCTAACCACGGTCCTGGGTGGTACTTCACTATCATCCTCTGCTTGTCCACTTCTACTAGAAGAGTCCTACTTAAATACGGTTCAACTTAGGAGCATCAGTCCTAGCCTAATATTACTCCGAACTTTGAGGAACTAGTGATGAGGTTCATCCTATCACAATATAAAGTTCGAGTTACTATAAATAAAGGCCTCTGGGTACTAGGTAAGAGCGTTCAATTTTAGTCTATTCACTTCATACTCTTCTTTGACTTGCTATTTGAGCATCGGAGTCCCTTGGGCCACCTCTGACCATCGGTTCACCTAACTTTCACTTATCTTGCAATTTGCTCAAGGCTTATTTACCGTCATCTACGTCTGCATGAGGTGGTGACTCCTTGTGCGGAATTCTCCTTGCACAATTAGCGGTGTCTGTGAGAAAACGACTAAGTTTAAACCATGTCTGGCTAGAGAACCAATGACCCTTCAATTAGCTGCATGTCACTTACACTTTCTCCAATCCTTGAAAATCCCCTAAACTACGACCTCCAATTGCCAGACAAAACGTTACTTCGGGATGGGCAGAAGCGCCCAAAAGAACAACATTCTTTCTGTCACAACCTACCATCTCTTGATGCATAAGACAAACTAGCTACGGATGTGGCTTATCAGGAGGTGATAAGAAAGAAGATGAAGGAGTTAGAAGCCCTCAAGCAAGAGCTTCTTCACCAAAAGAGCAATAAACTTGTTAGCTCGGTTAGAAGCCCACCTCGCCAAACTGACCACCACAACAATCACTCGTATGAGGCTAAATACACTAACGGAGGGAACAAGTCACCAACAAGGAGCTATTCGACCCATGAATGACGTCAAGGCAGGTCATCACCGAAAAGGGTGTCAGCTCTGACCCGTTGACACGAACGATTATAAAACTGACGTGATTATTAAATACGTATAATAAATAGTTTAGACTAATTTTTAATACTCACAACACACTAAATATATTTTTTTTCGTGGGTCTTGACACGAACACGATACGAATAACACGACATGTGGGTCACACGAACAGTACACGATTGACACCCCTACTCACCGAGGTGCATTACCTCTCAATGTTTTTCCATAGACTAGGCTTGTCAATGGACCGGATTTCAACCCGAATCCGAATTCGAATACGTTTAAATGGATATAGATCATATTTTTAATCCATTAATCTTATCTGAATCCGAATCCGATTATAATTGTCTAGATGGATTCGGATATGGTTTTATAATAATCCAATCTATTATTAATCTAATTTGAATAAAAAAATATATTATATAAATAAATATCACACATATTATACTTATACCAAAAAATAAGTTAAAATGAAGTGAATATCACAATGTATGACCCATTTTTTTCATTTTATTTTGTTTCCCTCTCTTGTTTAGTTTTTCCTCTTGCTTTTATTTCAAATTTTCAATTTTCCTCCTTTTTTTAGTTCATTATCCAAATTCTTATTGTTAATTTTTTGGTGTACATGTGTTTTTTGTGATAATTGGATCATATTGAATTTTCAGATCGAGTATCCGAAAATTAACGAATTTTGACATGGATTAAATTTTTCAAATTTGTCAAATTTTTGAATTGGATCGGATCAAAAAAAATTAATTGGATTCGAATTCGGATATAGGATAATCCAATCCATATTCGATCCGTTGACACGCCTGTCAAGGACCCTTCACCCAGAAAGCATCCTTGTTGTCATGGGGAAAAAGGGAGCGAGTAACACAGGGAACGCCACGCTAGGGAATGTAGAGAAAGACATGGGAGTTCAACTCATCGCTCTAGATGAGATGATTGGTACGAAGATTACGAAAGACAAAAGTGTAAGCACTTTGAGCCATCCAACGAAGATGTTGATCATCCTCTCCACAACCTTGGCCAAGATGACCTTTTATACTTGGCCAAAGGAAAGGGCAAGGAAGAACTTACTTAAGATGAGTGTACGTAAGTTCTATCCTCCGTCCTTCGAATTGTAGATGGAAAGTCTAATCCCATGGTCCACATTGGTGTCTTTACCAATAAGATGGCTATCTGGACGAGCAACGAGGTATTGATGTACAAGATGTTTCCCTACAACTTAGGGAGATTGACCCTTAAGTGGTTGCATGGGATGCTTGTGAAATCGGTCTTCTCTTGAGAACAACTCACCGAGGAGTTCATCTCTCAATTCATAGCCAATAGTAAGGAGTAGACAACGATTGAAACATTCTTAGCATTACACCAGAAACATGGTGAGACTCTCCGTGAGTATGGCATAGGCTACTTGGATACCTATATTGGCATAGAGGATTGCAATGAGAAGACTATAGTTGTCTCTTTCCCCTTGGACCTCCCTAGGGAAAGTAATTGAGGAAGCATCCTACTATGTGGCCACCACATAACATGTCACACGAGGTACGTAAATGTTGAAAACGACAATTGACCAATCGATTGGCTACCGTCTTCTCCAAAGAAGAACCAAATGGAGGAAGACAACACTTTCAACCCATCAAGGAGAGATGGGTCATCCAAGGGAACGAGGGACTCCTACCAAAGAGCCAATACTATGTTCAAGGAGTCTATCTATCAAGTCCTGAACCAAATCAAAAACAATAAGCATTTTAGGTGACCACCTAAGATGATAGGAGATCCATCAAAGGGAGACTAAAATCTCCATTATTCTTACCACAAAGACAAAGGTCACTAGATGGAGAATTGTGGGGCCCTCAAGTGCCACATAGAAAAATTGGTCAAGCAAGACCACCTCTCTCAGTACATTTACAAGGAAAATGGTGACATCCTAAGTTTTACTTTTACTTTAGTTAACGTCTTATTATTTCAAGAAGTTTATTTTTCACAACTCTGAGTGTTCCTCTACTTGTGGTCATTGCAACATTCGTCGTTGCACCTCAAGGCTATTTCGCCTCCGGCCAACCTTCATGGTTGCACCTCAAGGCTACTTCACCTACATTTAACCTTTTTGATTGCCCTTTAGGCTACTTCGCTTTCATGCAACCTCTAAGTTACATAGTTTTCGACAAACAACCAACAACTTTTATGATTTCTCAGTAGGCTAGTTAGCCTTTCTTAAAGGACTTGCTACCTATTCGAGCATCAAACGCCTCAAATCGTGAAGACCTTCCCACTTTAGTCAGAACAGGGGGCACGGGTGTTAGAAGACTTAAACCACCACCACCAAGGAACTTCTCCGTGGTCTCAGGAATTAGGAAGTCACTCTTAGGCCACGAAACGTCCTTACAAATTGGATATGGCCCATTAATTTGTCTATCTTGAGAGCTCTTCCCTAACCATCTCTGAAGGACATGTTTTTCTTTCTTCCATATCTCTTAGCCTTATCAAGTTCCTCTTGAAGCTCCCCTATTTAAGTCTCCACCTCAGTAACTTTCTTCTTCAAATAGGCCTTCTCCACTCTAGAATGCTTAAGTAACCTCTCCAGGAGGTCTACCATGACCCTATTAGACACGACTTGATTTTCGAGCAATTTTTATCGCTCGACTAGCGCATGTGCAAAGTAAGTCCGTCCACTGTACAAGCAATAGTGAAGGCTTCACCTTTCTCTCTATGAAGCAAGCTCCAACCTATGAATCAAGTGAAGGAACACAAAAAAAAAAAAAAGTAAAGATGAGAAAAGAGAAGAAACTTAAAGCCCTAATTATTTAGGCAATAAAGGTCCACGAAGTCCAAACCATTCAAAAAATATGTTTCGATTAATTTGATCAATTAAAAGATTCATGAAGGGCAATTGTAGGGGCCTATACTAGGCCAAGTGTCGACTGACAACGCACCCAAGTGTGGATTGGTAGTCTCCAAGGCACCTAAGTGCTAGTTGACAAGAATCTAAGGTGTTGTTGATGAGGTTGATTCTTTGACAACCTAGAGTTTAAGTTTTTTTGCGACACAATTTCTTACTACTATAAATAAAGGCTTTTAGGTACTAAGTAAAGACAGTTAATCTTAGGGTCCTGTAACGACAAAATTTCGTGAATGAATTAACACAAAACAAGGTCAAGTTACAATAGTCAATTTGATTGACTTTAAGTAAAAGAATGTAGTGTTGACTCTCTTCGGCTTGCTTTTTACGTGCACTATCCTCTGATTCTCGGTGAATTTGATGAAGATGTTGAATTTGGTGAAGATGATGAATTTGGTGAAGATGAGGACCTGATTGGCGTATTTCTCACTCTTCAATTAGTGGTGGCTTTGATGAATACGAGAGCTGGATCAATGTATCTCCCACTCTTCAATTTAAGGATGCTTTGGATGAATCTTCTCACCGTTCTTCGTTTGGAATGGCTTGAAGATGACTTTGGTTTGTTTATGAAGAAGGACCTTGGCAGTGTGTTCTTCTTTCTGGAGATAAACTTGCAAGGCTTTAAGGCTTTAGTGAACTTCGAGCAGAGCTTCGCTGATCTTCCTTTCTCCTTGCCTTCTTCTCCCCCTCTTTCTCCCCTTTTGGCCTACCCCAAGACCTCTATTTATAGTAGTAGGAGTAATTATCCATATAAAGGTATTTTACCTGAATACCCTTATGTCGACTTTAAGTAATGGGCTACCCATAAATCTGTGGGCTTTAGTGTATGGAATTTAAGTCCAACCCACTTTACCTTTTAAAAGTTTATTTAATTTGGGCCTATAGAATTTTAGTCCATTTTAATTTAATTTCAACAAGTCTGCTTAATTGTATTGGGCTTGTATTATTTAGGCTATAGAATTTAGGCCTAGTTTGATTTTGACAAGCCTCATTACTTAGATTTGGGCTTGTATTATTTAGGTTATAGAATTTAGGTCCAACCCAATTTTATTTTTTTAATTAATTTGAGCTCAATTATAGACATTAATTTGTTAAATTTTTAATGTCTACAGGTGCGTTTGGTATGACTTAAAAAAAAGTGTTTTTAGGACTTTTAACTTATGAAAAATACTTTTTTAAAAAAAGTAGTGTTTGACTTAACTTATTAAAAACACTTTTTGATAAGTAAAAGTAATTTGAGCACTTAAATAAGTTAATAAAAAAAAGTAAAAAAAATTAACTTTTTCTTTTAAAAATCACTTCTCACTTTTACCTCTCATTTTCCCCGACTCCTCCCGATGGTCAAACCTCTCTCTCTCTCCCTCTTCGCAAATATCACTACGCTACTCGCCTTGCTCCTATAGTCTCCGCTCTTCGCGATTCGTCTACATCTGACCCTCTTTCATCTTACTCCAATGACGACCACTCTGGCTTCCACAAGCTTTTCGATTTTCTCGTCCTCTGCACCTGCGTTGCCTTGTCTTTCTCTCTCTTCGTCACCGATGTTGATCCGACATCAACCTTTGTAGTGGCTACGCCTAGGAAATTACAGACCGATGGGCTAGCTACGGTACGCCTCTTCTAAGAGAACACGTCTTTTGTTGTCTACATCACTAATCTCGCTACCAAGTAAGTAATTTCTCTAATTTATTAATATGATATTTTTATGGATATTTTTTTTTGTGTGTATTATTGTATGTGTAGTATATGTTTGTATATTTAATGCTATTAACAATTGGAACACAAATAAGTGTTTTTACATCTAAATGTGTTTTTTATAAAATACATTAATTTAAGTACTTTAAATTTTGAGTATCCAAACAATACTTATTTAATAAAAGTGTTTTTTTTATGAACACTCTTGATAATCATTTATTAAAAAAATATTTTTTAAATTTCATAAGTGATTACAAACACACCCTTAGTCTATTCACTTTATATTCTTCTTTAACTTACTATCTAACTTAAAACATTAGTCTGTTTGACCACTTCTGACTATCGGTTCACCTAATTTGTACTTGTCTTACTAGTTGCTTAAAACTTCATTACTGTCATTTCCATCCGCACAAGATGGTGACTACTTGTGCGAAATCCCCACCCCCACCCCCACCCTACCGACATGATTCGAGCAGGGCGCTGATACAGCATACTCTCTAGAGTTTCAAAGATAAAATATTGACTGTCCAAGTGCCACATGACCATATCAAGTAGGAAATGATCATCTACCTCTAACCCATAAATGAATTAATATTTTTTAATAATTAGATATGTCTGAATGAGTAAAAATTATATTAAGTTTGAAATCTGGACATAATTGTATCAAAAATTCCAAAAATACCATCCTGATTGGCTTTAAGTGCCACGCGGCTGCATCTTGAAAGGCAGCGTCATCGATCTGATCCTCAGAAAATGTATAATTCCAAGAAAGAGAGCAAAGGTCTCACCCATAAGATAACTGCAAAATGGTACGTACTCCTTACACGTGTCAGACATTAAGACACTTGGCAACTCACTAGCTCACTGGTGTGCCCTTTATATATATGCATGCAAGCGACCCTCTCTCTCATTCCAAACTCTGAAATTCCTAAAGCAAGCGTTTCAATATTTTCAGTTCATCAGTTTGAGTAGGTGAAATGGCGTCTCGTGATCAGAGCAACAAAGCTGGGGAAGCCAAGGGCCAAGCTCAGGTGACATTTTATTCATCCTTTTTTAGTTCCATTTTGCAACGTTTACTGCAACAAATCTCAACGATTGATATCAAATGTGAGGTTTATAGCGTCACTATGACTTAATCTTTTGTACAGGAGAAGACTGGCCAAGTGGCGGACACCATGAAGGAAAAGACACAAGCAGCCAAAGACAAGGCTTCTGGGATGGCTGAATCAGCCAAAGGCCGCACACAGGAGGCCAAAGACCAGACTGGCAGCACTCTCTCGGAGAAGACCGGCGCTACCAAAGAAAAGGCGTCCAAGACCACCCAGTCGGCCGAGGACAAGGCCTCGGCAGCTGCCGAGGCCGCAAAGGAAAAAGCTTCCGAGATGACCGAGTCAGGCCGCGAGGCAGCGCAGGCCGGCAAAGAGAAGACGGGGGGGATTATGCAGAAGACTGGGGAGCAAATGAAGGACTTGGCTCAAGGCGCTGCTGATGCTGTGAAGCACACCTTTGGCATGGCTGATACTAGTGAGGATGCCAGTCCGGGGACAAAGAGAGACAATTAGATTGTAGTTAAAAGTTTGTCTCCAGTGTTTGTTCTGCTGTATTCTGTTGTCACTTTTGGTGGTGTTTTTTAAAGTTTCCTTCTCCTTGAGGGGTAGTTTCTATAATACTGTGCAACATGATGGAATGGGCTTTATTGACATTCCCTAAATAAAATAGATATTAATCTCTTTCTTCATAAAGTCAAGTGTCTCTATCAGAGGTGATGGATTCGTTTTATTTTATTGTTTAATGATTAATGGTTATAATTAATTTAAGTTAAGATTTAAAATTAAAGATTATTTTTTGGTCTGGTATTAAAAAAAAAAAATTAGGCATCACATTGTTCTCGCTTTTAATATACTTTTACTATGTTTTCGTTATTATATC
>CM042185.1:19825178-19856093 GCA_023539305.1 Ilex asprella | reverse complement strand
ACATATTAAAATTTGAACCAATTAAAATTCGATTGAAGTTGAATAAATTTTATTTTTTTAACGTATTAAAATTCGAACCTATTAAAATATACTTTTTACATATTAAAATTTGAGTCGATTTGAACTCTACCTGAGTTGTTAGCGCCAATTAAAATTCACTTTCGAATCGATTAAAATTTATAATTTTTTACGTATTAAAATTTGTGTCAATTAAAATTTGATTTATTAAAATTTGAATAGATTAAAATTTATATTTTTATGGATTAAAATTTGGCTGGTTAAAATTCAATATGAGTTTATTAGAATTTGAGTTTAGTTGATTAAAAATAATTTTTAATTGGCTCAAATAGAATTTAATTAGCCCAAATTTAATACGTAAAAAAATATAATTTTTAATTGACTCAAATTTTAATATGTAAACAAATAAATTTTAATTAACTTGAATCGAATTTTATTTCACTCGAAATTTTAATACTTAAAAAAAATTAAAAAATATAGGGGGCTCATTGAAGATATGCTTATCTAGAGGGGGTCTTATTGAAGATATACATACTTAGAAGGGGTGTGGTTGAAGTTTATCCCCAAATATATCATGGGCAATTTAGTAAATTTGCATTTTAGTGAAAAAAATTTAATCTAATAAGGGGTGTTATTAAAGATTCATAAACTAGAGGGGGTGTGGTTGAAGTTTTTCCAATGTTTTATTATTTTATATAGATGCATTAAGCTAACCCTATAATAGTAATTTACCAATGCACTCCCCTATTGGGTGACTACATAATTTCATTTATCAACAATATTTTTTAATGTGAAGTTATCACTTGATACATTAGTACACTTGTGCTTTGCACAAAAATAATTTTAATTTATAGTGGTGATGTTATTTTTATTATTATGTTGAAAAAATTAAGTAAATATACACCTACGAATTAAAGTATATGTCATTTGACACTTCTTGTTTGGATATGCTATATGTTGCTACATGTTCCGACCACCATAATATTCCAAGAAGTTAGACTCTGTGCTAAATTGATTACTTCAAGACTGATTCGCGCCTATGAATACCCGAAGGCTAATTGAGACTATACATTTATGTGTGAAAAATCTACTATATTTTATCATTAATGAACCCAATTCCATCTCCTGATGTATTTGCCTATTTTTAGAGGCATGGACAGAAGGACTACAAGACCAAAATTGGACATTGCCCCACCCCAAGTTTTTTTTTAATATACTCTTATATATTGGAAATTTTAAACAACAATTAAAATGTGTAATTTATCTATCACTAAAAACACTAAAAAAGGGTTTTGGTCTAGTGGCGAAGACGTATTGAGTACATGCATTTTTTTTTATTTTTTTGGATTGACATTATATTTGTGGATTGAACTGAAATGATCAGCTTATATAGTAAAATTAGGCATAAATTGAAATATAATTATTAGATTATTTGATGCTTTTATGTTGAAAATTTTCACTATATGATAAATTTGAATTAAAATTTAGTTGTACTTGAGTGATTACGTGACAAAACTAAATTATAAATTATTAATTGTTTGATAAACTGATTGGCATTGAATTATTTTTTTATTTTATTAGAAATAGATAATATTCTAATTTTTTGTGTGAAAATCAATTTATATAGGTCATACAAAACTAAAAAACTAGCATTAATGACAACTAATTGAATGATCGTGTGAAATAAAATTCATAGTCACGCAACTATTTGATCCCCTTAGCTAAAAATTATGATTCCATCCTTAATTAGAGCCCCCACCCCCACCCCGAGTAAGTGCCCTTACGATTCCCTCTTATTATCTGATAAATTGTTATTGTGTGGCTTAATACCTGATAAGTTTTTAGATAACCCACAATTCACATATATAGATTTCTATCCGTATGTGTGCGAATCAAGATATAATACATTCTCTAGAACCTGTTTTTGGCATAATTCTCTTGAGAACGTACTTCCTAAGAGTTCATAATCATTGGTTGCATGAACCATGTGATACAGGCTTTGCGAGAAAGAATTTGATAAAATCACTACAAAAGATATTGTATTTTTATAATAGAACACAAGATAACAAAATAATCTAGTAAATGTAAATTTGGTTGCAAATACAACCATGATCAAGAGTGAGTTTTAGGTTTAAGTTTCATACAAATCAATAAGCAAAAGATGTACATGTTTCAGTTACAAAGGTTTATTTCTTCTGCTACATTTATCTGAAGGATTAAAATTTTGGGAATTTGAAGTGACAAAAAATAAGGGTGTGTTTGATAACGTTTTTGTTTTCATGTTTTCAAAAAATAAAAAATAGAATTATTTTTATTTTTTCTGTGGTAAAAATTTTAAAATAGAGAACATGTTTTATAGTCATTTATGTTTACCAACTAATATAAAAAAAAACAAAAAATATATTTTGTAACCACTTCAAGTTACACAGAATATAATTACCACAAATTTTAGTTTAAGGTTAAGTGCTTCCATAAAAAAGAAAGATTTTACCCCAAATTGTAGCATAGGGGTTTGAGCAATTCCCTAGAACTAACTTATCTCTAGTTAAACAAATTTAATTCTAGATTCATTGTTAGATTTATCTAAATATATAAGATATTAGTAACTAATGGAAAGTTCAAAAGTTGTATAGGACCTTTGATAGAGCCCCCAGTCCTTAGAGAGAGAAACTCCTGCTTCTATCTAGGCTTTTCATTTCTTATTCATTTCTTCTTTAATTTTCTTTGCTTTTCTTCGATTAGATCTGATTTCTTTTGGAATTTCTTGCTCTAATCTTCATTCGTTTCCAGTATGACTACAGATCAGAGGCTAATTCCACCAAAGCCTTCTGATATCGTTAGAAATTTTGCTTCCCTTTTTAAGAATCCTTCAAGTTCTTAGGGATCTTTTGGGTTGGGTAATCTGTCTGAGATGCTTGCAGATCCTTCTAATTCTTCTAAGGAACGTGGAGATATTTCTAGTATACCCCCTGTTTCATTTGATCCAGTGAAACCAGCAAAGAGAGTTGTCTTCAACAACGGAGAACCAGGAATGTATTGGTCTCCTGATGAAACTCTTGAGCTCTCTAAAGGTTTCAGGCAGACCTTAATCGGTAAATGTTCGTATGTTAATCCGTCATTGGGGGTAATAAGGGAGTTTATCACTTCTCGGTGGCTTCCTAAGGGAGAGTTCTATGTAAGAATTCTAGATCCCAAACATATCCTTATTAGATTTTCCCTATATGAGGATTATGTTAAGACATGGATGAAGGGCGCAACGTACATCAAGGATTTTCTTTTTAGATTTTTCAAATGGTTCCCAGAGTTTATGCCTGGGATTGAGCCCCCTATAGCGCCAGTTTGGGTTTCATTGCCTGGTCTTCCACTTCACTTGTTTAATAGGGAGAGCCTAAGGGATACTTTGAGCCCTGTTGGGCGTATCTTGGTAATTAATAACTCTACTTTGCAATTAACAAGACCTGCATGTGCTCGAGTATGTGTTGAGGTCAATTTATTGGCAAACAATCCCAAATATTTTTTTCTTGATATGGGAGGTTCAAAGGTTGCAAGAAGGTGATTCTGGAATGTGGATGGGAGTATTGACCATTGTGGTTTTAATAAGCAGTTGTCTTCCTTTTATGTGGAACGTTTTGTTGGTAAAAGTGGTGCCTCTATCTCTATGGATGATGAGAAAGGATTAATTAGACATCGAGAACCTCCAGACAAGGGGTACTATTCTGATACAGGAAATACGATGAAAAGCAAGGAATTAATGGGTAGAGTTGTGGTGGATAGTGAAGATTCAGACTCAAATTCAACCTCTGTGAAATTTTCTTCTGCAGAAGTGGAGATGAGGATGGAAGCAAGGGGTACAGCTATAGCTTCTCTGCATGATTGACTCATTAATTTGGGAGATGCAAGGGATAGGACATTGTGGTCTCTCTAATTCCTTCTTATGTTGGAGTTGTGGTCTCTAGGCTTTCAGTCAGTGATACTTTTTGCTTTTCCTTATGATTAATGTTTTGATTTGGAATATGAGAGGAATAGGCAAGTTGGTCAAGAGAAGACGTTTAAAGAAATTAATTAGGATTCATGGGATTTCTTTGGCTGTTATTTTAGAGCCTAAAGTTGGTCGTGATAAAATTCAAGGTGTTGCTTCTAGTTTAAATATGCCTCATTTTGTTATCAACAGCATGGCTGAGAAGAATATTTGGATTGTATGGGATGATAGATTGGAGGTGAATATTGTGCTTGAACATCCTCAAGTAATTAAGGTGGAGGTGTCTTACTTAGGGTCTAAGGCTGTCTTGGTTTCTTTTGTTTATGCATGTTGTGATAGTGTTCTTAGAAGGCCTCAATGGGAGTATTTGTTGGAGTTAAATGTTCCTTCAGATGTTCCATGGATGGTTGGTGGTGATTTTAATACTGTTTTATGCTCTGAGGAGAGGCTGGGAGGTTCCCCCCTTAGTCTGTGGCAATGGGTGATTTTAATGATTTTATGTTGGGTGCAGGCCTGATGGATGCTGGTTTTATGGGGAGTAGATTCACGTGGTGTAACAAATATCAGGGAAATACTAGAATGTGGCAACATATTGATAGAGTTCTTTTGAATTTTGTCTGGAGTAGTGTACTGGGAAAGACTGAGATTTTGCATTTGGCCAGGGAAAAATCTGACCATTCTCCTTTGGTGGTGAAAGTGGAGGATGATCAAAATCAAAGAATATCATATTTTAAGTTTCTAAATGTGTAGCTTGAGGATGAGGGGTTTCTCTCTTTGGTACAATCAAAGTGGGAGGGATGCTACTCCAATAATCCAATTGAGAATATTTTTCTTAAATTAAAATATCTTAAAATTCATTTGAAAAAATGGAATATAGAGGTTTTTGGGAATATCTTTGAGAAGATTGAAGTGAAAGAGCTTGAATTGTCACTTGTAGAGGTTGAATTGGAGCTGTTGGCATCTGAAGAAAATATTCAAAAGTGTGAGAAGGTGTAGAGTGATCTAGATTCTATTTTAAGACTTGAAGAGTTATACTAGAGGCAGAAGGCTAACTTGAGATGGGTAGTTGAAGGGGAGAGAAACACAAGGTTTTATCATGCTTTAGCTAAAAGCAGATATACAAGGAATAGGGTTTGTAGAATTCAAAATGCTGCTGGTTTATGGGTGCAGTCTGAGGAAGAAATTGGGGTGATTGCTGAAGATTTTTATTCTTCTCTGTATAATTCAGAATCTCATAAGTTAGATGAAGACCTATTTTCTGTTATTCCTAAGTTGATCACTAATGAACAAAATGCTGATCTTGTTAAGAGTGCTTCTGTTGAGGAGGCGAGGCAAGTGGTCTTCTCTGTGTCTAAATATAGTGTTCCTGGAGTGGATAGCTTTTCTGTTGGTTTTTTTCAAGGAGCTTGGGGTATTGTGGGTGATGATTTGGTTAAGGCAGTTAATTTTTTCTTGAGAGGGGGAAGTATGCCCAAATCGGTTAATGCTACTTTACTCACATTAATCCCTAAAAAGGTGAACCCTACTACTTTTGTTGATTTTCATCCTATAAGTTTGTGCAATTTTTCATACAAAATATTCAAAAAATTAATGACTACTAGACTTTCTGTCTTATTACCTGGGTTAACTTCTCCTCAACAACATGGTTTGTAAAAGGAAGAAATAATGGTGAATGTGTTTCTTTAGCCCAGTTGATGGTGGCGGATTTGAATAGGAGAGTGGAAGCAGGAAATGTAATGTTGAAATTGGACATGATGAAGACTTACGATAGATTGGAATGGGACTTTTTACTCAAAGGTCTTGATAAATTTGGTTTTTCTTCTCTGTTTTTTCAGGTTATATATAACTGCTTGGAGAATCAGTTTTTTTCGGTGAATGTAAATGGTATAAGGAGGGGTTTTTTCCGTTCTTGTAGAGGGTTAAGATAGGGAGACCCTTTGTCTCCCTGTCCTTTTATCTTAGCTGAAGAAGTTTTAAGTAGGGGATTGAGTAAGATTTTTTAGCAGGGGTTGGTTAGACATTTTCATTTGGGGAGAGGTACATTATTAGTGAGCTATTTTCTCTTTGTTGATGATACATTGATTTTTTTGAGAGGGGATAAGAGGTCATTGAAGAATCTTATGGGGTTTTTAAAGAGGTATGAAGATAGTTTTGGACAGAGAGTGAGTTTGACAAAAAGCTCTATGTATTGTTCAAATTATATTTCAATTGAAAGGAGGCATGTTTTGTCTGGATTGGCTGGGATCCCTATCAAGGATTGCCCCCTGACTTACCTGGGTTGTCCTGTGATCTAGGGGAGGATGAGAGTTCGATATTTTGATGAGGTTATTGCTCAGTTTAGGGGAAGGTTGGAGGGTTGGTATACGAAATTATTGTCTAACATGGGTAGAGTGTTGATGGTTCAGTATGTACTTTGTGATGTTCCTATGCATTTATTGGCATGTATGAATTTTCCCAACACTGTTGTTGCTAGACTAAATTCGATAATGGCTAGGTTTGTTTGGTCTAGAAGATTGAATATAAAGAGAAGGTATTGGGTGTCGTGGAGTAAAACTACTTTGCCCAAACATGAAGGAGGCTTGAGTCTACAAAAGTTTGAGGAAGTTCAATCTACTTTTAGAATGAAACAAGTCTGGAATTTGATGCAGGGTACTTCTTTGTGGGCTAAAGTGTTTGAGTCAAAATTTTTGAAGGGGAGGAAGTTGCTTAGGTGTTTGGGGAAGTCGCATTCTGCTGCTTTTGAGTTGATACGTCCTTACTTTGAAAAGGTGATTGTAGGGTCTAAATTTTTAGTCGAGAATGGGGAAGCTGCTGATTTCTTTTGTGATAATTGGATTGGCAGTGGTGCTTTATTAACTAGAATGGAAATTATGCCTTCTTTTTTTCCTAAAGTTGTTGATCTATTACGTGAGAATCGATGGTGTTTAAATGATGATGAGGAGTCGTTGTTGATGATGTATTTAAGAGATTATGTGATAAATTAAGGATTTTGGTTGTCTGAGGCTGTAGATAAAATTGTTTGGCAGTATACTTCAACAGGGGAATTTTCTGTGAAGTCTGCTTGGAATTTCAATAGGAGGCAAGGTTTGGTTGATGAGATTTTTGCACTTATTTGGAAAACTAGAACTGCACCTAGCGCCCAGTTGATTGGATGGAAAATTGTGAAGAAAGCTCTGCCTTTGGATTCCAATGTTCGCAGAATTGGGATTTCTGTGATGAGTAGATGTTGTTTGTGTTTTAATAATGTGTAGACTAAAGATCATTTGTTTGTGGATTGCCAGTATGCACGAGTCATACGGTCTAAGTTAGCTGTTGTGGGTGGGTTTCAAATTGTCCATGGGGAGGGTTCTTTGGTGAGGTTTTGAAGGTTGTGCAGAGTTTTCAAAAAGCAGTCTTTGAGTCATGGTTTTATTGTTTATTGGCAGTTGTGGAAGGAAAGATGCAGGAGAGTTGCTAGGGAGGGAAAGCTGATTTCTTATTCTATTTTTTTTTTTTTTGAGAATTTGTAGAATTCTTAGATACCAAGCGAGAAACATTAAGCCTAAAGCTTTGGATGGTCCTAATGGTTCTACTTTGTTAAGGTTTTTACAAGTTGATTTCTCATGTAATGTTCAGTTGAAATGCATTTGGGTGAAGTGGTTATGTCCTACTATTGGTATGTTGAAACTCAACACTGATGGAGCTTCTAGAAATAATCCAGAAGTAGCAAGAGGAGGAGCTTTTGTGAGAAATGAGTGTGGGAAATTTTTTTTGGCAGCGTCCTTTTATTATGGGAAGTGTTCAAACATGACTGCTGAATTTCGAGCCTTGGCTGATGGTTTAAAACTGGTCTTCGATTATGGGTTGTCTTGCTATAGCTTGGATATTGAATGCGATTCCTTGGTTTTGGTAAACTCTGTTATGGGTGTTTTTGCTTGTCCCTGGTTTTGCCTGGGCTATTTGAGGCGTATTAAAGATTGTTTGGGATGTTTGGAGTTTTGCCTGGTGCATATTTTTGGCCAAGCAAATGGAGTAGCTGTTAGACTTGTTGGACAAGTTGTTAAGGACAAAAATTCTATGGATTTTTGGGTAGGTTTTGCAGCTGCCTTGTGAGGTTTCTTTGGCTCTTCGGTTTGATCAACAGAGATTACCTATACTGCACAAAAAAAATAGAGTTGTTTTTTATGATAAGGGCTAATAGTTTTTGCCTTTAAAGTCTATGTGTTGACTGGTTTGAAAATTGTAGAAGGGAGGATCTGCTATCTTGAAGGTTTTTGTTATTGTAATGGAAATACTACTGTTGTTGCCTTACTGGTTTCTAGCAAAAGTGTTGTTGCTGAAGTTTTTTGGAGGTTGTTGTTGGAGCTTCTTTGGTTGGAGTTTTTTTAGACTTTTGTTTTGTGTCTTGTTATGGAAAGGTGTGTGTGCCTTATCTTTTGCTTCTTGTAAATGGTTTGGCACTTTGTGATTAAATAAAATTTTATTTTTCTTTTAAAAAAAGTTCAAAAGTTGAATTTTTAAAGTTCTTGAGTTCGTATAAATTTCTTAAGTTATTGTTATAACTTGACATTTACTCTCAAGAACTCTTAGAAGTTGTTTGCACTATTTCTAGAATCTGTAAAGTCTACAAGTTAGATAACTTAAAACACCTATTAAACCAACAAAAAAATTAATTTTATATTATAAATCCATCAAAAAAGAGAAATTAGTTGGATTAATCATTGGATCAAGGATAATATGGACTCTATATTATTGTTAAATCATAGTTACAAAATTACAATATGGACTTTATTAAATTGTTCTGAGATAAAATTACAAAATAAAATTTTTTATTAGTGTACTTTTATGAATTGTATATTGGTAATTATTGAATTTGTAGGTTTCTTTAAAGGTACACACAAGGTCAATTTTTTATGATTTAAGCCATAAGTGTCTTCATATATTTATTTAAGGAAAAAATAGAAGTTTTTACATTTAGATCAAATTATTAGTGTGAGCTATAATTGTCCTTATAATTTTATTGAAGGACAGAAGAGGAATTCAAAAGTTTTTCACATGTCTTCTTTCTCGTCCCTCACCCCTCTCAACGTCTCCTCCCTCTTCTCCGTCTTCTTAGCCTTCTCTCTCATTCACTCCCCACCAACTATTTGAGCATTTTTTTTTTGTTGACTTTAGTGATGCTTTAATGGGTTTATTTTTGTTTCATTTTCTAAACAATAGTAGCCGTAATCAAAGCTTGCAAGGTATTGTAGGTTGGTCTCTAACTAACGACCAAGGGATTGTTTTGGTGATTTTAGAAGTCAGAGGGGGATTCAAGGTTAAAACATCAAAGAAGTCGTGGTTAATGTCATGTGTTCTTTTTGGAAGTCGTGAATTTGTTTTGTGTGAAAGGATTCTAGAGTATTCAAGAAAATTCTTGTGTTGAAAGAATTGGGTATCTATTATAATTTGCATAATATTGTATGGCCAAAAATAATACATCGGAGTAAAAGGCGCTTGAATGAATGATATTAATTCTTTTTCCATGGTTGAAAATTTGGGAATGCCAAGTATATTAGATCAGAAAGTGATTCTTATCCTTATCACGAAATATCTGCACATGCGAAAGAGTCCATCTCCTACACTCCAACTTGCTTCCTGATATGCCTTAACATCTCTTACAAATTAGGTGTTGCATATTTGTTACTATTGTATCAGTATATATTACATAAAATTAATGAAAATGATAAGTCATTCTAGAATATTTTACATGGTATCAAAGCAAATAAATTGATCCTAATTCTTTGAATTAAACTAATGGCTTCCAACATCACAACATCACTTCCTCTTCCCCTTCCCCTTCCCCTTCTTAGCCAGATTCATTTGCTAATAGTCAATCCTCTTTTCAGAATGAGTCTCCTAGTAACCGTTATTTTCTACATCATTCTAACAACCAATGTCAGATTTTAGTCTCTACACCCCTTAATGGCGATAATTATTCGTCATAGGAGCACCCTATGGTGGTCGCCCTTTCTTAAAAAAAAAAATACAATTTTGTTGAAAACACAATACCAAAGTCTGACGATTCCTCTTCCAACAATGCAACATAGGTTCATTGCAACCATATGATTCTTTCATAGCTGCTAAACTTGTTAGATCATGATCAACGGGCGAATGTTATCCAAGGGGATTTTGCTATAGAAATTTGGCCTGATCTTCGGGAACGATTCTCACAGTGTCACGGTCCCCATTTGTTTCAACTTCAACGCGATATAGTTAATCTTCATCAATCAAATCTCTATCGTCGCTTATCATACCAAAATGAAAGGCCATTGGAATGCATTGTCCAATTTCTCAAATCTTCCTAAACGTACTTGTGGTGCTTCAAAGGCCATATTTGAACTTCAACAACATACCCTTTTAATTCAATTCCCCATGGGGTTGAATGATTCTTATACAACCATTCACATTCAATTGTTACTAATGGAACCATTCTCATATGTGAATAAAGATTATAGTTTGTTGCTCCAAGAGGAAAAGGATCGTGAAACCTTTCTTCCTTCCATAAAGACCCCTAATTTTGTCGTAGTTATAGTTTAAGATCTAGATGCCCTTCAAATGCTACAAGTCCATCTACTGGTTAGACTCCAACTCAAGGTGGGGGATCAAGTAAAAAAGGTGGAAAATCTAAATTTTGACAGCACAGAAGGTTTTATTACACATGCTGTGATCAGATGGGACATTCTCGAGATCATTGTTTTAAACTTCATGGGTATCCGCCCCGCTCTACGATACCATTATAAGTTAACAGTGCCGAAGTTACTCCTTCGAGTGGTGGCTCTCAAGTCTTTCATTAAGTGCCCCTCAGTTTACTGCCAAGCAATACCAACAAATTATTTCCCTCATAGGTATCTCACAACCAATTGCTCACCTTGCAGGTAACTCACATTCTCCCATTTGAATTATTGATACTGGTGCAACAGACCATATGGCTGGTTCTATATCACTATTCCAAAATTTTCATAATCATATTGCACCTAGCCTAGTGCATTTTCTAGATGATGCCACCACTCCAATTTCGCATATTGAGGTCGTGCATCTTGTTCTAAATCTCACTCTTAATAATGTTCTATTTGTTCTTGCTTTTTCACATAATTTGCTCTCAATAAGTAAACTCACTGCTTCACTTGAATGTGATGGTTTTTTCCTCTACAAGCTGTATTTTTTAGGATCGACGCACGAGGACAACAATTGGGACGAGTAGAGTGCATGGCGGGTTGTACAGCTTAGAACCTTAAGCAGATTTTGACTCATCAAATATTGTTCAAAGACCATTATTTGATCTCTGGTATTGGCATCTTGGTTACCAATCTCACATTCTTTAATCTCCTTTAAAGAGTGTTTATGTCATGTTTTTCCACTGCCAAACAAACTTGTCTCCCTTTTCATTATAGTCCTATTAATTCTATTATTCCTTTTGATCTTATTCATTTTGATTTGTGGAAAAGATATAAAACACCTTCGTTGATTGGATCTCATTATTTTTTAACTGTGGTAGATGATTTTAGTTGGTCTACATGGGTACATTTAATGCGTGCTAAATCTGAGGCTAAACATTTTATTTGTGATTTTCTTGTCATGGTTCGCAGAAAATTTAATAAACCTATTAAATGTGTTCGCTCTGATAATGGATCTGAATTTATTTTTCATGAAGTCCAAAATATAATCCTTGAAAATAGCATCCTTCACCAGCATAGTTGCATTGGTACACCCCAGCAGAATGGAGTCTTAGAACTCAAACATAGACATTTGCTTGAAGTTGTCAAATCCCTACGTTTTCAAGCAAACTTGCCTCTCAAATTTTGGGGAGATTTCATTCTTACAACTACATATCTTATCAATAGCCTACTTATGCCTATTTTATCCGGGAAATCTCCACATGAAGTTTTATTCGGTACCAACCCTAACTATTCATATCTTCGTGTCTTTGGGTGTTTATGTTATGCTCATAACATCAATCGCGCCCATAAGTTTGATTCTCGTGCTCGTAGTTGTATTTTAATTGGATATCCATATAGTCAAAAGGGTTATAGGTTGTATGATCTTAATAATGATACCACTTTTACCACGTGATGTAAAATTTCATGAGTCCTCTTTTCCCTTTCATGATCAACTTGACATTCCAAATGCATCACCAGTTACACTATTATCCATTCTTGACTCTACTCCTCCAAATTTCACACCTCCAAGTATGGCATCCTCAAGTCCATCCCATTGAAATGTCTTGACAGTACCTTCCTCACTGTCATGTATTATTCATATGCTTCCACATCCAACTCACCAATCAGCTCGGGTTAGCCAAACCCCGACATATTTATGTGTCTATGATTGCTCCACTACCATGTTATACTCTTCCCCATCTAAGTCCTCGTCGAATGTATGTTCTGAAAATTTTGTTGTCAAATTTTCTTGATTACTCTAAATTTTCTCCTGCATATAAGTCCTTTCTTGTCACACTTTCTTCAGAAGTTAAACCTACTTCCTTCCTGATGACTATAAAAAGTGCTTATTGTCGTGAAGCTATGGCAGCATAAATTCAAGCCTTAAAGGCTAATGATACTTGGAACCTTACTCAACTTCTCTCCAAAAAATGACCAATTGGGTGTAAATGGGTTTTCAAGATTAAGTAGCACTTGGATGGCTCCATTGAGCGCTATAAAGTTCTTCGTGTATCCAAGGGTTACACCCAACAAGAAGAATTGGACTATCATAACACTTTTGCTCCGGTGGCTAAGTTGACAATTTTCCGTTGCCTTCTTGTTGTAGCTTAAATTCAAAGCTGGTCATTACATCAAATGGACATTCATAATGCATTCTTGCATGGTGATCTTCATGAACAAATTTAAATGATCTTGCGCCGAGTTTTTCTCGATAGGGGGAGTCGTTTGTTTATCGACTCAACAAATTTCTCTATGGTTTAAAGCAAAGCCCAACGATGGTTCGTTACATTTTCTACTGCCCCTCCTTGATGCTGGATCTTCTTAATCAAAAGCGGATTATTCTCTTTTCACCTACAAGCATGGTCATTCTTGCACATTTGTCTTAGTCTATGTTGACGATATTTTTATTGTAGGTAATGATCCTTCTGCTATAACGAAGCTTACGGATTTCCTTCTAGGGCAATTTCATATAAAAGATCTCGGTGGTGCCCCGCTCTCATATAGACATTTTCTTAAATCAATGCAAATACTTGCTTGATATCCTCAGTGATGTTGGTTACTTGGGTTATCGGGGTTATGATTTTCCTACGGAGCAACAATCGAAACTCGATAACCCTGGTTATCCCCTTGATGATCCCAGTCGTTATAGGCGACTTGTTGGTCGACTTATTTATTTAACTATCAGTCAACCAAATATTATTTATACGGTGAATATATTCAACCAATTCATGCATGAACCTCAACAACCTCATTTGGATGCTTCCTTCCACCTTTTTTGTGATCTCAAAACTGCACCTGGCCAAGGTCCAATTGCACTGCTACACTGATTCAGATTGGGCTAGCTACACTTTCACTCTCCGATCAACTACTGGGTTTATCACACTACTTAGTCGAGTTCAATTTTATGGAAAACTAAAAACCAAGCAACTGTCTCTTGATCTTCCACTAAGGCCAAGAATCAGTCCATGGCCACCGCTGCTTGTGAAATTACTTGGCTCAAATATATTCTTGTTGATTTGGGTGTTTCATATGTTCAACTGGTTTATCTTTATTTCGACGATCAAACTGCATTACATATTGCTGCTAACTCGATTTTCCATTAACCTTGATTGTCACCTTGTACATGAGGAAATCACTCAAAGACTGATCTCCACTCATCATGTACACATAACTATACAACGTGTCGATATTTTCACCAGTGCCATTGAATGACAACAATTCCATTTTCTTATTTCCAAGTTGGGCATGGTCAATCCTCATGCTCCAACTTGAAGGGGCATCACAAAATATCTACACATGTGAAGGAGTACATCTACTACACTCCATGTTGCTTTTGGATATGCCTTAGCACCTCCTACAAATTCGGCATTGTATATTTGTATTTTCCTTTTCTGATCTTAATTCCCTTACTCGTGGGATTTCAATCCCATCACATATGGGGTCTGTTACTATTGTATCGGTATATATTACATAGAGTTAATAAAAAATAGTAAGTCATTCTAGAATATTTTATATCCTTCACAATGAATTTTTTTTGTTATTTTTTCTATGTATAGTACTGCTCAAATCTTATAGGAATTGTCTACTCTTGGTCATGAGTTTGAATTGAATTCAATGTGTGTTATGTCTAATGTTCATTTTTATCTATCTTTTAATTAACTATTGTACATTCTAGTAGTGAAGAACACCTACTATCCAATAGTGATCAACTGTAGTGAAAATCTCATGACAAGGCCAATAAGAGGTACAACCATAAGCTGGAGTATTTTCTTGAAACCGATAAATATTGTGTTGATTTTTCCTGGATAAATGTTAATTAAAAGTTAACAAATTTGGTGAAATTTTTGGCAAATATAGAATTAGTAATGAAATGAATGTGTGAAATTTCCATGAAACTTGACAAAAAATTGCACAAATTTTGTGATCGGCCACTGTCATTTAATTGATGCCCTATGGCTTCTCACGCTTCTTTGACCAATCATGCCATTAAAACACCCAATATGCAGACTTAGGAACTATATAGTGTTACTAGCAGTTTTTTGTTGTTAACCTAATCCATGTTTTTCAAGATGTCTAAATATTACATTTGAAGTTAATATAATCTCCACTCTTTTTTTTTTTTTTTGGTTGCAAAATGGTGTTGCATTTTAGGGATTTGTTGTTGTAGCGGTATATCTGTTAAACGATGATATTCTTTGGTAATTGCCCTTGGTTATAGTTAATTTATGCAAATTGAAGAAAGATTAGATTTAGCATTAAAAATTAGTTGCTTGGACATGTCGTATGATTAAGCATATGGCACGTGAATTGTTTCCTAATATACCAAGGAGAAATACTATATACTCTACAATTTTTTGGAGTTCAAGATCTTCATCTATTTTATTAATTTTTCTAACTTTATTTTTTGTTGGTTATAACCTTCTCAAGAGTCATTTTGTATTCAAGAGATTCAATTCAAAAGCCATCTGCGTTGGTTGATTTTGTCTATATAGGCCTTGTTGGGGTTCTCTTATTCAACCATTGATATCGAGTTTGCTTTCTTTTTGCTTCTTTCAATCTTTATTTAGATTAAACTTCTTGAATAATTGCATTGAAATCATATCAAGTTTGATTTAAGCTAACTGAATGTTCTTAGGAATCTCATTTCAACCTAATGTTATTCTTTTCTTTGTTAATGAACATTTTTTGTATATATCGTGAATTTTCATGTTTAAGGGAGTTAACATATACAATTTTGTTGTTAGAGAATCAATTTTTTATTTATTTAGTTGGTTATTATAGATTTAATATGTGACGCCCCAAAATCCGGGGGTCCGTTGATTTCCCATCAACCCACAGAATGCCCGTGGATACCGAGTAACTCGATAACACACCATTATACCCCATTTACCGGAGTCCTTAATTTAACAAAAATTCGGGCAAAGTCTCCTTTGTACGGGGAACCCTACTCAAAATACAACCTGTGCAATTTTAAAATCATATGACCCATCTGAGGTTCAATATAAACCACTGACCACACTGGGTCCATTTATCCATACTTTTGATGCCCCCAAAATTGGAATTCTTATGTCAACGTATTAAGTGTGACATGGCGTGTAAAAGTATAACACTAAAAGTGTAACACTGTCATATAAAAGTATAACATGGTGTATAAAAGTGTAACACTGTCATGTAAAAGTGTAACATGGTGTATAAAAGTGTAACACTACCATATAAAAGTGTAACATGACGTATAAAAGTGTAACATGGTGTATAAAAGTGTAACACTAAAAGTGTAACACTACCATATAAAAATGTAACATGGCGTATAAAAGTTCAAACTTAAATCCTTTTAGATAGATTACATGCAAAAGTTTAATTACAAGTCTAGTTTTACAAAAATTGGATTAAAAGCCACAAGTCGGCTTTTCTTCATTCTTGGGGCCCCGAATGCGAGTCGTCCACCGGTGTATAACCCACACCTGAAATATTTTTCTGTATAGGGTGAGTCACGCTCAGTAGAATAATTCCTACAGAGGCTACTCCCCACCTAGATGCTCATGATCATGCAACATTCATCAATCCATCACATTCCAACCAAGAATATGCAATCCCCATGACGGAATTTATCATGTCATGTCATGAAATGATATGAGACTCACTCACGCAGATTTCCCTGAGTCCTCCCCGACTCACACGACACAATACAGTACCAATGTGTAATGAACTCGTCTTTGACGGAAAAACATCCAATGATCGTTTTGAATAAAATTCATGTGTTTTATAAATCAGATCATTATGGGATGATACTCATTGACGGAGTATATTTTTATTAACAAAATCTTGTGTCTGGTTGGGCAACGGATTTTGGTATCTCAACCTCCGGTTCCGTAAACACCAGCACTTTTCTGGAATTTCACCGCCGGCAAAGTGCCTGAACCATGTGACCGGGTCTTGCACCCGAGGGAGAGTCTAGCCCTGCTTGCTATACCTGACACAAGTTTTTCTCATGCAATCATGCGACTCCATGTGACCATCGATCCACCTTTTCAAGTCCACATATCAACCACCAAACAGGGTGTTTGATTTAAACCATGCACCCACACACCCATACCCATGCCTAAAGTCCATGAATGTGATGTCAACACCATGCCCAATATGCAATAATGTCAAATGAGCAATTTATCAACCATATGTTCAATATGTAATGTATGTCATACGAACAATCTCAACATGATTCAAAATGTCCATGGTAAATTATGTTATAAACATACAAATACCATGCTTTCTCACAATTTCAATATATCAAAATATGTATATATTCACAATTCCCTTAATACCTGATTAGCACACAACTTTGTATATTTTAAGATGCTAATCAACTCATTTTGTTTGCTTTTAAGCTTTAAATGATATAAAGTATGATAATTGAAGTCTTAACGCCATGTGGTTGTACTTGCAGTTGAATGGAGACAATCATTGTTTTAAAGACCCTCCCACACCTCTTGGGTTGAAAGGAATTGAAAAAATAGGTTGAGGATAGCTCAGGAGCAAAGAAATCAAGAGTTGTAGATAAGGAAGCAGAATGGTATCGGTACCCGGTACCGGTACCACGTTCCTGACGTGCCCAAATTCTACAGATCTGCTCAGCTGTTTTGAGGGCCCCACCATTGCGACTCCACCACTTTTTTGACACACTCAGAATACTGATCAGCGTGCCATCTCCTTCCTCTGAACCCTGGAGCTACAGCATTTAATGAGGAGTAAGAAATAAGGATACAAAATAGTCCCTGACATGGGTCTGGCCCTAGCTGCCCCCCTAACCCCTTTGGTTGACTGTCACCTCTAGAGGGTCAGCCATGCTCTCTTGCACGTTTTTGGAGGGGAGCAACTTACTTCTCCAAAAGAGGGGTTGGAATGGAGGATGACATTATTATTGTATGGAATATAGAGAGAGAAGCTCTCAAGATAGAAGAGAATGAATAGTGGGTTCTAGAGAGAGAAAGTGGCGTATTTCTCATGTATTTTCCATTGTTTTCAGCTTTGAATGCTTTGTAAGGATCCTTAGAACTTCTTTGAATGTGATGAATGCTAGTTTCTCTATGTTAGTTCTTTGTTTTGATGCTCTCTTTTCACTTCTACCATTAGTGCTCATGGGTTGTTCATGTTCTTTGATATAAAATGCATTTTTACTCATTTCACTTCTAATCAACGATTCTTGTACTTAGTTGTTCTAAATCTTCATAGTGTAACAATGCATTGTCTCTTTATTGTTATTTTGATTTAAAATATGAGTAGCTAATCTATTAGTTGGCATAACCAAGGGGAAGCTCTCCTTGGTATATGGTTTCAACTCTTGTTCTCATTCCTCTCTTCAAGACCAATGGTTCTGTTTTACCGGGTTGAAGGTGGATGATTTGGTGAGTCTTTGATAAACCGTAGGCATAGTCACGGCTCATGCTTAGATACTCACCGGACTCATCCTCGGCTTCCCGCTAATCAATCGTTCATTTATGCTTGACCGGAGGAGTAGTTTGAGTTGAGATTACATACCTAGTGGAGTGACCTCTTGGAAATACCAACACTTGTTTTCTCATTGTATTCTCATTAGCTCACACTTTACCAACCAAATCTCAAGACAAAATATTTTACATTTCCGTTTTTCACCAAATCACTCCAACCTTGACTCACTTCCTTCCCTGTGGATACGACCTTGGAATACTCTTCCAAGTAACACACGACACACGAAAGTCTCCTTGCGATTGGGGAGCATTTTTGTGCATACACATCCCATTTTACATCATTCCATTTCCCTTGCCTCATTGCCCTTTCTTTTGACACTATCCCTAGGGGAAGAAATCTTTCTCCCCCGGTCATACATTGCATCATTTGAGGGAGAGTAATTAGGGGTTAGTTGAGGTTAGGTATTTCAATCAATCAATACCACGTCCAAGCATGCTACACATAAACTATGCAAAACATACTTAATTTTCACTTAGGCATTTAGTCAAACACCTTAAGGGCACCCAAGTCATGCAATCACATAACATAGCCCACATAACATCAAACTTCAAGGAATTACTTAAGTAACTCCAACATATCAAATTCACTTAAGAAAGTAGTTTAAGTCATCTCTAGACTCATTTCTCACTTTCTTAACTATCTATACATCTAAGTCCACGTACATATAAATATATACTCAAACCATATTCTATGGACATCATAGGCTTGGGAAAAGACCCAAAAGTCCATAATTTCAACTCCATAACAGCCTATAATTTCAGCTTTAAAACAGTCCAAAAATAATCCACAATTTCAATCCAAAATAACTTAAAAACAGTCCACAATTTCAGTCCATAGAACCAGTCCAAACAGTCTCAAAAATAGTCTGAAAAATCAATCCAAAATAGTCCCAATAGTAATCCATAAAATCAGTCCAAATAGTTCCAAAAACAATCCAGAAAATCAGTCCAAACAGTCCCAAAAATAGTCCGAAAAATCAGTCCAAAAAATCAGTCCAAATAGTCCGAAAATAGTCCATAATATAGCCTTAAAACAACCCACAAAATGGGATGCATAGCTGTCCCAATGTAGGCTACAAAATAGTCCACTATTTCTTTAAGTTACAAGAAGATATACAAATAACTTTCATACATCAATCACAAGATAGAACTTAGCTTAAGTTATTCCTACACTTAATCCTTCATTTCCCTAAAAGATATACAAGGAATATGTGTATTCACATACATTTAACATCTTATGAACATGCTAGGTACGAAATGAACCAAAGAAGGAGTAACCCTACCTTTTGAAGTGTGAAATGAAGACTATAGCTCCAAGGCTTCAAGAACACCTCAAGAACACCAACTCAAGCTCCAAGATCCTTGATTTCTTCAAAGACTCCACTTGAATCTTCGGTGAAAACACTTGTTTTTGATACGTAGACGTAGCCCTCGTGATGGTGAACAACTTTAGTTCTTGGTCTAAGAGATTCCGAGTGACGGAACTCCGAGAAATCAAGAAAAAAAATTGAAGAAACTTGGGTTTTCTCTTTTCTCTCCTCTCTCTCTCTCTCTATGGCCGGCCAAAGAAGACTCAAATGGGTGAAGAATATCTGATTTTTCAGATATTTACCCCTATTTATAATTTTAAATGTGCGGCCCAAGTCGCGCCACGTGTTCCTCGATTAATCGGATCCGATTTCGCCCCGAAAAGACTAATCACATTACGGGTTAAGCTTAATTAAATTTTATTTGAAATTTTAATCAAAATTAATTAAATTTTGAGCTTATCGCTTTTTGGGACCTCGGTGAGGCCATCCGTCACCTAGTCGACTCGATCTACGTGCAAAATTTCAACTTATCTCGAAATTCGACGAAATTCGACATGGTGACTATATTCCGCAATACGAGTCCAACGGTGAAGTCCTTTGTGTCATACGAGGTCAATAGAATATGTATTTTAATTTTACATTATAGTGACAAAATGACCATTTTACCCTTTTTAGGAAAATTCAAAATTTTCCGAGTTTCACATAATATTACTATTATGATGTTGCAATTATTGGTGGTTGTATTGAAGCAAGAATACAATGAGATGGTGAGTCCAATAATTAGTTTAGACCGTGTTTTTAATATTACTATCGTGTGTATAACATAGTGTGCCCCATGCTCTCTGCCCAAAGTTTGGTTCTCTGTTAAACATAGTTGGCCACCATATTAGTTGGTTACTCTTTTTTGTTAGTTGGAATATTATTGACAGATTGTTATGTTGTCTATTTAGTTTCTAATTTGGTAAAACTCGGATAAATTTGAACTTTTTTTCGAAAAAGGGCAAAACGGTAAACTATCACTATAATGCATATTTAAAATACATATTTTTCTAGAGCTCGTATTACGCAATGGACTTCGCCGTCGGATTCGTATCGCGAAATCTAGTCACTCAGACAAATTTTGTCGAATTTCGAGATAGTCGAATTTTTACATGTCATTCGAGGCAGCTGGGTGGCAGATGATTTCACAAAGGTCCCAAAAATAAAAATTATAAAATTTTCTTATAATTGAATTAAAGTTCAAATAAAATTAATTTAAACTTAAACCGGGATGAAATTAATCGTTTCGAGACCAAAATAGACCCGGACAAGTGGGGGACACGTGGCACAACTCAGGCCAAGTTTTAAAATTATAAATAGTGATAAATATCTTATTTTTCAGCATAAAAATCTGCTGAAATTTTGTGTCTTCAACGTAAGGGAGAAAGGAGAGAAAAGAGGGAAAAACAAATCTTCTTTCGTCGATTCTCGGAGTTTTATCAGTTGGAATCCGTCGAGCCAAGACTTAAAGTTGATCACCTTGACTAGGGCTATGCAGTCATACCAAGAACAAGTGATTTCACCGAAGATCCAAAGAGGATATTTGGAGAAATTAAGATTTTTGGGCTTGGGGTTGGTGTTCTTAAAGTTCTACGCTTCATCTTATGCAATAAAAGGTAGGGTTCTTCCTACTTTGATTTTATTCTACCCTTTGGTGTTGATAGACAAAGGGTTTAATATTGAAATTCGACCTAAGACATATTTATGGTCATGAAAATGAGGAAGTTGGTATTGAAATGATTTATGCTGAATTCTAGCTTGAAATTGATATAAGGAAATTACTTGTATGTTTCTCATAACTTGGTGATATTTTTTAGGATAATATGTGTTTAACATGATTGGTGTCTTGAACGTGTTTGATAAAATGCCTTGAGTGATTGAAATTGTTGTTTCGATAACATGATTGAGTTATGTGATAACTTATAAAAATTATATGCTTATGATATAATTTGCCGTGGAATTGGGTTGTTATTTGTTAAATTAGTTCATATGGCATTCATTGCATATGAGACATGATAATGTTATTGCAATGATACATTATATCGCATATGGACGGGTACATCGCATCATATGGGTGTGTGTGCATAGTTATCGTCAACACCACACTTGGTAGATGATGGGTGGTTTGGCAAAGTTAGGTCTAAGGTTTAACTGAGCTACATGATTGCATGATAAATTGGGTTGGAGTAACAAGAAGGGGCTAGAAGAACCCTCAAGTGCAAGGTCCAGTAGATGGGATATGCACTCATTTGGTTCGATCCATGAAGTGTGTGGGTGTACGCGGAACCCTCGGTGGAAGTCCATAAATTCCGTGCTAGCTGGTGACCCTTGATGTAAGTCCATGAATACCCACCCCAAGAAAGACCCTAGAATTGTAAGGGTCATTCGCTGTGTAACATGGATGACAGATTCATACAAACTTGCCTGTGTTGAGGAATTGGGAAGGGCTCGGGATGAGTTGCATGAGTGAGTCTCATCTCATTTCATGTCATGACATGATAAATTTCAACATTGAATGCATATTCTTGCTTGGAATGTTATGGATTGTCATCTAGGGAGAGTAGCATCTGTAAGAGATACTCTATTGAGCGTGTCTCACTCTATATAGAAAATAATTTTCAGGTGCAGAATACACACCAGTGTATAACCCTCATTTGGAGCTTCAAGGATGAAGGGAGGCCGAATTGTGGCATTTAACCTTGGTTTTGTAAAACATTTGTAAACACTATATTTTGGACATGTAATCGTATGCTAAAGATTGTAATAGAACTTGTAGCAACTATGTTTGATGTACAAATATAGGTTATAAAAGTTTGGGTTGGTTTTAGAAAGGTTTGGAATGGATTTGAAATGGAAAACATGTGAAATAGGAAAAAATGGGCATAGAGTACTGGTACTGTGTACCGATACAATTGTGTCCAGAGAGCAGACAGTACCAATATTACGTATCGGTACGCTACGGTTCAGTGGGCAAACCGTGTCCGTACTGTGTACCAGTACTCTCTCTAAAATTTTTAATTTTTTAAATTATTTTGCCATGATTTTGGCCTATGTTTTTCTTTCCTCCAATGATGTAAATAAGTCATAATAGAGTATAAATCATATTATATTGGGCCTCAGTTGGATCCAATGAATAATTGAACCCAAAACACATTTGTGGGTTACGATCTTGGTTAGGGATGCTATTGATGTGGTGTCGGGTTATATGGTATTCACGAGTATTTCTGCGGGTTGATGGGTTATCAACGGTTAATAAAGGACCTCCAGATTTTGGGGCGTCACAAATTTAAAAATTTTCTTCAATCAAATTTGTGTATCTCATGTTATGCAAAGGAATTTTCATGATTGATCATTAATTGTAATTTTTTTATTGATCTGAGTAAAAATGGATCTGTATTGTTTGTTGTAAAAAGTTGAGTGCCTTGATTAATGAATGAGGCATTGGCAATAACAATCACTATTATTTTGGGTACTATGTGAATGTGTAGTATATTATTACGATTACTTATCATTGTTAATGGTTAATATCAATATTTAGGTTGTGATAGTAGGTAAAATAGTAGTGTTTAAGCAGGGTTGTAGCCGTGATTGTGAGGTCTGTAATTCCTTTGGGTATGATTATGAGATATGTAATTTTTTTGAGATATTGATATTTATGGGGACTACCATTTTTAGAGAAAATTCTATCGAAACTTTTTGAAAAATTAGCGGAGCCTAAATTAATTTCAATTTTTCTAATTACAGCAAAAGACGCAAAATATTCTAAATTAACGATTTTTTTTTTGTTACGCACACACTCCACCATAGCACACACACACCCCAACCCACTCACACATCATATACGCAACACATGCATCACATACATAACACGCACACCACCACAACAACAACAACATACACATACACATACACATACACAACAAACATACAAACCCACACACACAACACAAAATACACACATTGATTTTTGTTTGCTATTTTAGCCCGATTTCAATTTTCAATTTAGTTCTCTATTTTTTCTTTTGTTTGATTATGCTTACATATTTCTTCAATATCTACCTTTTTGGGTTTGCTCACATGATGCTTCAGAAAATGCCTAATAGAACTTGGCTTCTTGGTTTTTGTATAGCCTTTTTCTCTTTAGTTTCTTGGTTTTTGTTGGTACTGAGATGAATTAATGTTTGTTTGGGATGAGTTTTTATTGGTTTCTTTGAATGTGTTTTATGTGGGGCAACTATTTCTACAACGTTTATTGGGTTTTGTTCCTTGAATTTTGATTGCTTTTTTGGAATAATTTATGGCATTCTTTGACATTATATCATTGCTTAGTGCAAATTCTTTAATTTTTTATTGCTTACCGCAAGTTAAAATTCAGTGAATAATCCAATCTTTAAGTCATGGGCTTACTACAAGATGCTTCACACTACGACTTCGTTCGAATGTTTTCAGCGTTTAAATGTATTATTATCAATTCTATATTTTCATCTGGAATTCTATCTTTAAGTCCTTGGGTTTTGGTCCATGCAATAGTTTGGCATTTCAATTATATTTAATTCTTTGTTGACAACTTTACCTTGATGTTGTAGGATTGATCTATTATACAGATTTCCTGTTTTGATTATGTTGTTATTTGAATTTGGGTTATAGTTGGAAAAGTTGCTTGGTAAAGTATAAATTATGTGGCAAAACATAATATTTCATCAATATTTACTTTAATTTCAGTTGAGTTTTTATAGAGTCAAACCTGCCATAAAGTGTTAGAAGCAAAACAAATATATACTAGATTTATGCATTGAATGATCATTTTATTTCAACACTTATATTGCAAATGTTTCATGGTAGCTTTGTATTTCGACACTTATGTTTTGCACTCATCTAGAAAAAAAAAGGTGTTATTTTGTGTTTAAAGATAGATGTTATGTTCTCTTAGATACCGTTTAAAGATTTTAATTTTTGTTATGCTATGATGAGTTTGTTTATGGTGTATGGAGGTGGTTTTGAAAGATACGGGTGATAGTTTTTAGTTTGGTTACATAATATCTTCAATTACTTGAGATACATAAAAGGGACAAGACGCTTATTTTTTAACTACATCTATTTTACTTGGTCCTATATATATAAGCAACACAAAATAATTTGTGGGTCTTGATTTAAAATAGTCAACACATATTGATTGGATTGATGCAATTAAATTTGAGGAATGACATGAGGGGTTCACAGTTTATTTGTGTAACTAGTATTTTATAGATGGTGGATTGTGTAATGTGTAATTTATAGAGTATCTATACAAGTTGATATTTCTTGGGGTCATGTTTTTAGGAAAAATTCTATCCAAATTATTTAAAAGAATAAAGAAAAATTGTTTTGATTAGATATTGACGATTTTTTTTAGCATAACATATTGCTTTTCGGCACATGCATTTTTACTAATGGAATAAACTTGCAAATTCATGCAAGTTGACTTTTGAATAAATATTTATGGGCGCTACTGTGAGTGCTAATTACGTATATAGTTTCAAGCATATGAAATTTATAGGTTTTCAGTTTTAATTTTGAGGGCTCTGACTATTAAAGTCGAGTTTTTTCTATCTTTTTATTGAAATTTGTCTTCACAACTATCTTCATATAGATAATATTTTGTTGAGCATGTATGCAAAGTGCATGTGCGTTAAGAATGCAGTTTAGGGTTTAAGTTTAGTGTGTGTCCATATACGGTGTTTGATTTTTTCTTGTCCACAATTAATGTTTTTTTTTAAATTGCACAATGCCTTCAGAAATGGGTTATCGCTAGTCTATTTTATATAACATCTAATAAGTTAAATTTTTAATTTATAAAAGCACAAAAGTCAAGGTTGGTCAAATTTCTATCTACTTGATTTAATGATATAAATCCATTTTAAAAAAATTGACTTAGAAACTCCATATGGTCTCTAATGTTAAATAACTTAATCCACACACTCTCTAATGTTAGACAATTTTATTAAAGGTGACCGGAGCGTAGGACTTACTCTGAAGATAATCAAATGGTATAAAATTTATGTCATTTTTTTTTTGTTCAAAACTATCGTTTTCTCTACAGAAATCCTCAATATTAAACAACTTACTTTTCCATATCTACCTATCTCTAAAATAAAATGTTGTACAATCAATTCTAGACTTTTTATATTGTAGAATATCTTAATACATGGGGATATATCTAGTCATTCTATACTAGGACTGTCTATCAATCAATGTGTTCTCTTTTAATGGTTTTAAAATTTGTTCAATTAATATTTATTGGGTTGGATCCATCTATTCTATAGTATTGATAGAATAGTGATGTAAAAAAAAATATTTCTTTATGTATTTGGGTTATGATGAAAATGTTACAAGAAAATTATAAAAAAATTCTTCTATTTTTCAAAACTATCCTTACCTATGTTGAATACAAATTGACGAGCCCGAATTTAACTGAGCTAGGCCCAATGAACTGAGAAAAGGCCCAAACATCCAAGACCCACGAAAGAGCCCAAGTCGCCAAGACCTATGGAGTTAGGTCCACCCGTCAAAGGGAGTTGAATAGTGAATCGGAGGTGAATAGTGAATCGGAGGTGAATAGTAAATCGGAGGTGAATAGTAAATCGGAGGTAAATAGTGAAGGGAGTCCAAGGAGATCAAGTGGCCAACGCCCAAGCTCCTCCAAGAAGGCGCGGGCGTCAAGAGGACAACATCCAAGAGGCCGAAGGCCCTTGGACGCCGCCCAGGCATCCTTGGGCGCCGCCTGGGCTAGCCCCCTTGGGCGCTGGCTTGGGTTGGCTCCCCTTCGGGCGTCTCCTCCTCTTCCTTCCTCTGGCCACCTCACTCAAGTCCAAGACGACCAAGCCCACTCTAATACAAGTCCAAACTCAAGGAGACAGTCGAGTCTAATACCAACTGGGAGTTCGTCTTCGATTAAATAGGAGTACGAAGGAGAGAGAGACGAGCTATGAAACTAAATAGGTTACTTGGAAACCGAGAGAAGGAAGAGCTGAAAAACGAGGTGAGGACACCCCCCATGGGGCGCCGCCCACCTCTCCACACCAAGTGGGCACCGCCCACTCCCCTCCAATTGGGCGCCACCCATAGGAGGCCAAGTGGGCGCCTCCCACTTTGGCCCTCTCCTATCCTCTCTTCTCCTCCTCGTCTCCTCCTTACTTCTAGACTCAAGTCCAAGGCTAAGCATGAGCACACTCCGCACCAGAGTAACATCTGAGCAAATAGGAGAACGTGGAGGAAGGCTCAAGATACAAAGAGGTCTACTCCTACCATAACTCTACTTACCAAAGATGCTCACTCCTACCATATTTGTACTTACTAAATTGACGGGAGACTTCTCCCTCACGTCACCGCCTCACCACCTTGGTGAGCCTATATAATGTAAGTCCTCACTGTATAAAGGGCACAATGACTCTTGAGACACACAGACTACACTAGTTGCACTCAGCAAGCTCTCTAAGCTCTCTACACCCTCTCTCTCTCTAGACTCATTGTAAACTCTCCGGAGTACTACCGTTGATCAATAAAACGTCTAAGGCCACCGTCGCCGTTCGAAGAGTGGACGTAGGTCATCCGAGACCGAACCATTATAAATCTCCAATGTTGACCTATATTTACTGTTTTACCACTAATTGTTATTGATTGCTCATTAATCACTCTAGTGACTGTTGATCTGGCACGAAGACGATTTTGTGCATCATCACAAATAACCAAAACACACACAAAAAAAAAAAAGGCCAAATCCCACTTGATCACATCACAATCGAACTATAACCCCCAAAAATTAAACTCAAAACCTTAAAAACCCAGAAATCATTGAGAGTGAACAGACTTCCTTCCCCACCTTCATCAATCTCTCCTACAACTAGTTCTATTTTGTCATTGGAAAGGTCATCGGGAATGTCGACTTGGCATTTCCTCTATTGGTTTTAACTTTGTCGAGGGCTTTTTGTTTTTTAGTTCTCTAAAAAATATTGTTGTTCCATTAGTTATCCATATATTGAAAAGGATAACAAATGATTATGAGCAAAAGGTTCAAGTGTGAATAGTAACCCACAATTTTACAAGAAAAAATAAATTTTCCTGTTAATTTTGCAGGAAACCAAAATATGCTATACAAGAAAATTTAATGGGTCCCACTATCTCACTTTCTTGTAATTTCTCTGTCTTTTTTTTTTTTTGTTAAGGTAATGTTATACATATTGAAAAAAATTATCAAAAGAGTAATGTTATGCTTACCAAATTTTTTATAAAAAAATATATTTACAATGAGTTAGCAGTTCAAGAACCAATCAAAAACATGTTGATTAGTATTTGGTGGATCTAAAAGTAATCTAGAGTCTACCAACTCATTTGATAAAAATATTTTTTGATAAAAATTTGCTACCCACAACATTCACCTAACCAAAAACAACTTACCAAATGAGTTGGCATCTTACAAGTGACAAGTAGGATGCCAACTCATTTCGTAAGTTACTTTTAATAATATTTTTTGGATCTATAATATTACTTTTTTTTTTGTGTTCTTCGGATTAGGATCCCCTCCATTATCTTTTTCTTTCAATTTTTCTCAATATAGTGCTAGATGAGTGACATGTGTAAGATTTTAAATTTTAATGGATAAGATATTTTGTCATTCATTTTGTTATTGTTGAAGTGTTAACCAATATGAAGGAATTTTTTTCAAGGAAAAAAACTTATTCATTGAAATTATGAATCTTACATATGTCACTCATTTAGCACTGTATTGAGAGAAATGAAAGAAAATGGATAATAGAGAGGATCCGAATCCGTGTTCTCCGACATTTACTTGCAAGCTAAACAAAGTTAAATCCATTGTCATTGATTTGGAGACGAAATTGTGTCTACCGATAAAAATTCAAGTAACGATATTTAGATTTAAAATTTTGATTTAATTTATTAATTTTATAATATAATTTTATTATAATCATTAAATTAATACTAGCTCTTAATTTGTATTGTTTAATGAAATTTATAACTAATCTAAAAATTATAATAAATTAGTTGAACAAATTATTAGTTTCAAATAAGGTCACTAAATGCCCTGGGTTATCATAGAGCCATTTTGAATTTTCCCGGAGAGTTGACAGTCGGGTGATAATAGCTAGTTCTCAGGCTCTGGAGCCTCAAGATTTTAAAACCTCGAACCTCCACGCCTTTGCCGATCAATCCTGCCTAGCAATCCATCTGCCAGGTTCGTTATTTCTTACGTAGTCCCTATGTTCTGGCTTTGTATACGATGTATCTATGTGTATTGGTCTTAGGCGTTGAGTTTTAATAATGATATGATCAGGTTTTGGGGTTATGAAACATGTTCAAAAGCTTGGGTTGATTAAGTTTTAAGGGTGTGTTTGGCATGACTTAAAAAAAAGTGTTTTTAGGATTTTTAACTTATGAAAAATATTTTTTTAAAAAAAAGTAGTGTTTTGCTTAACTTATTAAAAACACTTTTTAATAAGTAAAAGTAATTTGAGCACTTAAATAAGTCAATAAAAAAAAGTAAAAAAAATTAACTTTTACTTTTAAAAATCACTTTTCACTTTCACCTCTCATTTTCCCCGACTCCCCCCGATGGTCAAACCTCTCTCTCTACCTCTTCGCAAATATCACTACACTACTCGCCTTGCTCCTATTATCTCTGCTCTTCGCGATTCGTCTACCTCCGACCCTCTTTCATCTTACTACGATGACGACCACTCCGGCTTCCACAAGCTTTTTGATTCTTTCCTTGTCCTCTACACCTCCGTTGCCTTGTCTTTCTCTCTCTTCGTCACCGATGTTTGATCCGGTATCGGCCTTTGTAGTGGCTACGCCTAGGAAATTACAGACCGATGAGCTAGCTACGGTCTGCCTCTTCCAAGAGAACACACCTACTATTGTCTACATCACCAATCTCGCTGCCAAGTAAGTAATTTCTCTAATTTATTAATATGATATTTTTGTGAATAATTTTTTTTTTGTGTATTATTATATGTGTAGTATATGTTTGTACATTTAATGCTATGAACAATTGGAACACAAATAAGTGTTTTCACATTCAAACGTGTTTTTTATAAAATACATTAATTTAAGTACTTTAAATTTTAAGTATCCAAACAATACTTATTTAATAAAAGTATTTTTCTTATAAACACTTTTGATAATCATTTATTAAAAAAGTACTTTTTAAATTTCATAAGTGATCTCAAACACACCCTAAGATTACTTTAAACACTGAGAATCTACAATCTTTGTTTTAACGAGCGAAATTGATATTGTTTTTGCAATTACTCGTTTTAGGGTTTTTGTTGTGGTTTATATTGATGATCGGGGCTTCATAGCGTCATCCTGAATGGTCGTTTATGGAAAGTTAAAATCTTGACCGGTTATGTATGAGAAACTCAATTCAATTATAGGGTTGACTTGCTGGAAGTTACTTGGATTTGTTTGAATCGTCATCAAAATTTGGAAATAAATAGGAGCTGAAAATTGTAGCCTACACTAGTAGTTATGGGGATGAGAGAATTTGGGTGGTTGGACATCAAGTGTAAAGCCTAATGAATCCTCTGTTTCTGATCGGATAATGGAAGGATTTGACTTTGGGTACAAAATTCTTGCATGTTTTGTTAGTAGGGAACCAATGAAGGTCCCTTCAAGTCAATAGTGGTAAATTTATTGTATGAAAATTCCTAATCTGAGGGCAGCTCATTGAAATTGATCCTTTACCACGATAAACCCCTCAATCTATTTCTTTGGGTTGATTTGGAAGGCTTTACTTGTATGATTTCAACCTCTCACCTCAGTAAAACTTTCTGCTCGCAAAGACACCTTTGGTGACTATTTTATGTCATTTGAAAAGCTACATTTTATTGCTAGTATTTGTTTTTTCTCATGATATATTTTTCTCCCCTGATAAATTGCCATAGTAGCATATGCTTTCCATCATTAAGTATATGACTATTGTTTCTCACAGGAAGTATCTCCGAATGTCAAAGGATAGAAGTGTCGAATCCTTATTTTCCGACGCATCCACGGTATCTTCTTATTCTTGCAGCGCCGAACATGATGATCAGTGCAAATCTGAAATCCCATCTCTACCAGTTGGAGATGAAGAGGAATGGGAAGAAGCTAGATGCCCCATCTGCATGGAACCACCTCACAATGCTGTCCTCTTACTATGTTCATTTTGGGACCAACATTGCCACCCTTACATGTGTGACACAAGCTACTGCCACTCAAACTGTCTTGATCAGTTTTGCAAGTCATCTGGAGCAGCACTATCAACAGAAGAAGTTATTTCAAGCACAGCCGAAGAAAGAGAAACTGAGGAGTGGATGTCATCACCCAGAACGAGGTATAATGGGAAACAGCTACCC
>CM042185.1:19800035-19820178 GCA_023539305.1 Ilex asprella | reverse complement strand
AGTGGATGTCATCACCCAGAACGAGGTATAATGGGAAACAGCTACCCAAGCTTGTGTGCCCTCTCTGCCGGGGACAGGTCAGTGGGTGGGTTGTGATAGAGGCTGCTCGCCATTTCATGAACTCCAAACCAAGGAGTTGTTCACTTGAGACGTGTGATTTTAATGGGAACTATTCAGAACTCAGGAAGCATGCTAGGCTTGAACATCCCTCAGTCTGCCCATCTGAGGCTGATCCAAAGCGTCTACAGGACTGGACGACGCTGGGGCATGAAAGGGATTTTGAGGACTCCTTTAGTGCATATGACCTGGGATTTGGAGATGAATGGAGTGATTTTTTTGTAGACAGGACGGTGATGGAGCACGAAAGGGACCTGGAGGACATCCAAATAGCAAACCACTCATGGTTAGAGAACTTGGTTGACGATTTCGATTGGCTTGCAGATCGAGTTTGGCACCCTTCCCCTGTATTGCCAGAGTTTCGTCCATTGTATCCCTCGTTTGTGCTTGGGCATCATATTTACCACTCTTCCCGTTTATTGCCAGAGTTTCCTCTATTTTATCCCCTGTTTGAGCTAATCCAGTTAGATAGTTCAAGTGGTGGTGACCGATCTGGTGACAGCAGATCAGCAAGGTCAAGGGTAACTTACCATGCTGAGACCATCCTTGCTCCTAGGCGGGGCCGCAATTTTTCACGGGGTACTTCACGAGTCGGCAATTTTTCACGGGGGAATTCACGAAGTCTGCGGGAACACCGCCGGTTGGACCAGAGACAATCAAGACGAAATCACTAGGCATTACTGCTAGTGGATAATTTGTGACCGTGCATGTGTTGTAATGTTGCATGGATGAATCCTACTTAAATGAGGATGTGTTATCATTGCTGAAACATGGCATGCTTATTAACTCTTATAGTACACATATGAATGATAACTTAGTGCCTTGTGTATTTTTGTTGAAAGCTATGAAAAAGAGCTAGTGAATTGTGATGCATGTTTTACCAAACTGCTAAATTGTTCAGGACCAGGATACAGTTTTCTGTTGTCTTATGTCATAAATAAATTGAGAACTTTGTCTAAGATTCATTACTCGTTTGGTAATGTTTTTGTTTTTGCGTCTTCAAAAAGCCAAAAATAGAGACAATTTTTTGTCTCTATTTTGCGGTAAACACTGAAACAAATAATATGTTTGGTAGTTATTTTTGTCTATCAAATTATGATAATAAAAACAAAAAATATGTTTAGTAACTATTTCAAGTTTTATCCTAAATATGTTTTATATTATCTTTTTTTTTTCAAATAAATTAACACTTTATTTCATGAAAACTGATTTACAACCATGTATTAAAGACCTTCAACAAAGTATCAATCTTGTTCAGCCAGATTTTCGAAAAAATTAATCATAGAACTAAAATAAGTCAATAATCACATTCAAATATCATTTTTTTTTTTTGGAAAACATAAAAATTTTATTCCATCAATCAATAAATTACAAGAATCAAAGGAGTTCTTTAATCCTTTAGAATTCAAAGAACTCTAATTACAAAGAGTTGGTTTTAATTCTTTAACAAGACTAAAGCCATAAAACTATCCACGCAGTCCAGCATGCAGACTTCAGAGTGCAAAAAAGCCACTTCAGAAAGCACCCAAAATCTGGACCTGCTACTCCTCCAGTTGTTAAAATCTCCTCTTCACTATGTCAGCTCACAGCAGTAATCTGCTAGAATAGCAGAAAGCTACTGAAACAGGACAGATCAGCAAACCATACTTCTACTCCTCCAGCTATTAAAATCTCCTCTTCACTTTGTCAGCTCACAGCAGCAATATGCTAGAATAACAAAAAGTTACTGAAACAGAACAGATCAGCAACCATCCTGCAACATCATCATCTAAACATTTTTACTAAAAAAATTCGGCACTCCAACTCAATGCTCCAAAGCATAACAATGCAGCACCAGCTCAGAGAGAAATATAGTCCATACTAGCAGCTCACAAACATACCATAAAAACCTTGCCTGTAATCAAACTGCTACAGTCCAGATCTTCAACATTTCAACGCCTTCTTTCTGTATAGCAGACATCATCCTTGAATGCAGGAGCAGATTCTGATGCTCAATGCCCCTCCACAGATTAGCTCCCACCTCACTATTAATCTCCAAACATAACCTAATGCAAAAATGAACTACCAGACCAGCAGGACACCACTACCCAGATATCTACTCTATACATTCTGCAGACAGCTAAGAGAACTTCAGACCAAAATATTAGCCCAAATCCACATACACGACAAGACTGTTCATGCTAAGCATTTGCAAACAGCACTTCCACTGTCAAAACCTCTATCCAGTTGTTGAATTTTGTTGGTCATTTATTACAAACCTCCTCCTTCTTGCATTAGGCCTCTGGGCTTGTTCTTGCTGCAACAACATTCTTCCAGCCAATCTCACTCATAATTCTTTTCAATCTCCAAGGCACTTCAGCATGCCCTAACACCATTTGAATTAGAACCTGAGACAAAAGTTAATAGGTTAACTTGTGATATACATTTATAAACAAAATTTAATAGGTTAACTTCAATCCACATCTATAAATGCATGTTTGTTTGTGAACACTGGGACCATGTTGACAGTAACCAACATCAATGCATATCTCGACAGCAGATATGCAGAGTAATTAGCAATGAGTATCTTTTTTGTGATGTATTTCAACTATCAATCAATGGAGGCTCTCGAGAAAGCTATTTCAGCTGCTAGGCAGTTAAGGGCAATTCTTATGTCCCTCATCAATCTACCCCATCCCCACGGAAGGGTGGTGGTTTGCGATCTCATTTCAGCTATCTAAACTAAAACCAGTCAACTCGTCTAAGAACATCCTAAAGCTACATGGCTTGCCAAGTACATAAAGACCACTTGCATATATCAATTCCTAGTTGTCGCAAAAACACTGCAATAAGCATTCCCCTAGAACTTCTTGACAGTTGAATTAAACAGTTTCATCATGTTGCTCAAAATTACTTTCCTATATCATCTACATATTTACCAATTGTGTAAGAACGATGTCAAATATAAGGATCCAATGCCCATTAAAGAAAAAGAATATCCAGTTTATACAAAGACCTAGTTTATACTCTTACAGTCTGAATCCTAAAATTTGGACATCACTATTTCACCAAAAAAATTCCCGGAGAACCCAAGCAAATTTTCAATCTTCAGCATCAAACAAAAAATAAAAAAGAGAAGAAAATTTGAGAAGTTTATAGAGAACCCTTATAGAATACTCGTTGGATATTAAAACTTAGATCTAGAATTTCAAACCCCAATAAATCATTTAATTCGAAAAACCCTAAACAACAACAAAAATCAATATAATTAAAGGCCAACCGAAACATAACACAACGAACCAAGAAGGATTAACCACCACGTGAGTCAATTTCAAAAAAACCTAATGATAAATCAATAATGATATCTACATACAAATGTAACAGATCTATGTATATTGTACTGAAAAAAATACAGATAAGTAGATCTATCTATGTAACAGATATGTGATGTACAGATCTAAGTAGATCTAAGCATATATATATAGATCTATATATATATATACATATATCTATACAAGTAAAGAGATTACACTAACTTTCTTCATCTGTAAGCCTCTTCGTCTTCGTTTTTGTCTGTTAATTTGTGAGCCTTCTTCGTCTTCGTGGATCTGTGAGTGGAAGAGAGAGATTTGTTGAGAGAGCTCCAAAGAAAAGAGACGTTTTGAGAGAGAGAAGAGCAAAGAGAGTCGTTGCTCTTACCTTCACAAAAGAGAGAGAGTGGTTGAGACGAGAGGGGCTGTGAGGAGGAAAATGACAAAATACCCATATTTATACTCTCTCATATGAAGTGAAATTTTGTGGCTAACAAAACTCGAGGGTGAGACCTCATTTAAATTGAAAACCCATGTTTTGTGTTTCGCGTGATTCCTGGAACAAAAAAATTTTGTTCCCATTTTTTTGTCTTTGTCTCCAAAACAATTAATATAAAACAAAAATAAATACACAAGACAAAAACACTTATCAAACAGCCCCTCGATTTCTTTTACAGCCAATTGGCCCACATTTCCACAGATATTCATCAAGGGGAAGTTTATTGGAGGATGGGATAGGGACAGGGATAGGGATACCATTCTTAACATGTACCAGGTAAATTCTCATAGCAAGGCTGAGCTTTTTTGTTTAGCCTACCCAGGGTAAAGTGCTCAAGTGGTCTCTGATCCATGTTGCAGACTGGCGAAGCTGAAGGAAAAGCTCAAGTGTATCAGAGACAACCAGGAGAGACGGGAATAAGTCATCGTTTTTTAATAGTGCACTTCTGTTTTCTTGTGAATTTTTGTGAGAATATCGGTGGCCTCTGCAAAGTTCAGCATCATAAGCTTCACATGGTGGTCTTTTTTGGTAACGGCAATGACTGCAACCCTAACTTCAGCAGCCTACAAATCACAGGTGTTTTTTTTTTTCTAAAAAAAAAGTTTGCTACTCCGGTCATCAAGAACTTTTCTGGGCATTCGTTTTGTTATTTCCTTTTTTTTTTTTGTTAACAAAGCTAACGATCGAGCCAGCATTAGTCCACAATGAAACTGTGGACCGATCCAAGACAGCCTCCCAAGCGGGCTAGGGTCTAAACCAACCATTAGAGACTTTGAACCTTAAAAAAGCTTGATATCGACATGTTTGGATTTTTATAGGCACTCAGATCAAGAAAATTGATTATACAACATATAACTGAGAGGGTAACGTCCCAAATTCTTGCATGTCTTGTCCAACTAATGTTGTGTGTGTGTGTGTGTGTGTGTGTGTGTGTGAGAGAGAGAGAGAGAGTTACAAAACAAGAGGACAGACAGAGCCATCTGGATTTATGATTGCATTAATAGAATACCAAAATACTCAAAAACTTACAAAAGTGGAATTGATCAGAACAAATTCGCATTTGTTTGCCTCCAAGAACACAGAAAAGAGACAAACTGCCAAAATTTATTTTAGGACAAGTATAAAGCTGGAACACAATATAAGGTTAATTTATCTATACCATTCACCCAACACCCCTCATCTAATAAAATGCCCAAATTTGTAAGTGTATGCTTTTTCCCTTGTTAATTTTTTCCCCTCTTCTTTCTCAGTAGCTGCAACAAGATGTTCAACCTCATTCTCGAATTATCCGTGTAAACCATCAAGCCCCAACCTTGCATTTAGCCAACTGCAGATCTCATCCATCTCCTTAGGGATTGTGTAGTGACCCAGCCTGCACAATCAGAAACCGATTCTACTGACTGGGAAAAAAAATAATCAGAAACTGATTCTATAACTATAAGCTACTAATTTCTAATGAAAAAATGGTCGGGGTGTGATACCCGTTGTAAGTTTTAAATGTGAGGCATCGAAATCCAGCTGAGCTCAAGAACTGAGAGGATTTTTCTCCATACTTATAAGGGACCACTTCATCACCTGCAACATTCAATTACCAGATTGTACTCATCAAGCAGACTTTGTGAACCCTCAAAAAGGAGCATTATCAAATGCAGTTTGTGAGCAGGGATCAATAGAGCCTAATTTCTTTCAGACATAGAGGAAGCATTTTCAGGTGCCTAAATGGTGAAGTAGACATTATGAATCGCGAAAATAAGTTTCCAACAGTCAAGATATCCATCATACATTTCCATGTACATAGAGAGACACGCAGCTAATGTTACGGTAGGTATTCTAAAACTAAGATAACATAATTGAAGATCAACATTAAAAATGGTAAGACATACAGGTTCCATGACAGATCAAAATCGGCAAGGATGCAGCACGCCTTGCAGCCTCGTGTGATACTTCTATCTTCTTCTTCAAGCTCCTGCATAACACCATACGTTAACTGAGAAATAATTGTGTAGTGTGTATTTGGACACCTAACTCTATAAACAAACCTTCTTTAGCATGCCAAGCTGCTAAAAATTTGGAAAAAAATATCTGATAATAAATTTCTTGTATGTCACATGCTTTTATCTTATTTTTCCAATAAGTAGTTATGCAGTTGTGGCAAAAAACTACACTTACATGATACTTTTGACCCTTTGGAAACACAAGGACCCCCCCAGGTTGAAAACTATCCTCTGAATCCACTGAGACCCTCAAATCATTGTGTTTTAATGACAAGTTCTTACTCGCAATAATATTTCCATTAGCATAGGTTATTTCTTATACAATTGTGTGTGTAGAAGGGACAGAGAATGGTGAACTGGAATTTGCTTTGAGAAGGAATGTATTGCAGTTGTACCTTGAACCAGGAAGCCAACCACTTAGACCAACAATTGCCCTCAAGTTGATAGGGTAAGGGTAGCCATTTCCATACTTCCCCTGGGCAAAGCAAGTTGCCGAGTAGAGGGCAGTGGCAGCCCCCATGCTAAAGCCTCCAATACCAAGTTTAACTGTTACAGTAAACAGTGATATGGTGGTTACGTTGTCATCAGCTCAACTAATATAATGACCTCAAAATTGATACCAGTTTTATTTAATACCACACAATTACATCATGCTAAATGTCACTTTAAACAATTGCAAAATTGTAAATCAGGTAGTAGCCTTGTTCTCAAATTGACTTTGAGTTAAGCTTCAGTCAAAATGTACCATAAAAACAAATTCTTCACTTTAAGCATACAAGTACAGGATTTAACCTTACCGTTTGAATTCTATTGCCATGGAAGTGGAATTATCCACGAAGTTCGGGAAGTTTTTATTTAAATCATGACAAACAGAAAAGTAATGGAAATAATGGGAGGTATCAATTTTGTAACTAAAATATACTCAGTAAAAATGGAAAAACTTACCGTCTGCAGGCTCTGTTGACAACAAGTTTGCAATATGTGCTACTGAAGCATCTAAACCTTCAAAATCATCTGGACCATCTTCTGAAAGCTCCCCCGCATCAAACCCTAATTTAGACCACAAAATCACGTTACATCATCTCTGTCCAGATCACCGTATTTAAAAAAAATTCTGGTTTAGTCTTACATGCCGTGCAAGGAAATCCACCAAGTATAGCCACCGGACGAGTGGGAGCAGTTGGGCATATCCATTTAATCTGCATGCAATTTTAACAGCAGGTCAAAATAAGATTGGAAAAAATAACTTGGAGAAAATGTGGGGGCCGAAGATTTGAAAACTCATAATTACATTTGGAAGAGGAAGATTTTCCAAGAGTTGGGATGAGCTGAAAAAGAAACACAGAACAAAATCAGTAGACATGCATTGTATTGAAATAAAATAGAACTTAAACACACTAAAGCACCAAAGATTAAGCATATCGGTCTACAGAGGAACAGACACTTAATTGTGTTAAACTAACTGATAATGAAACCTCAACATTTGGCTGAAAGTTGAAGTTTGAAAAAAGAAGAATTTTGTTTCTTCAATGGAGCCAAATTATCCTAGAATGTGGGATTTGTGCTCGGCAGGCCATGATCTGGGATTAAAAAAGGAATTATACTTGATCAATAGATATCTCGAAGAATTTGTACGCAACATGTATGAATATCCTTTGCAAAAGTTAATTTCTGTTTGGTCAGTTGGCAATAGAACCAAGTTAGTGAACTAGTGGTCCCAATTAAGCATATGGAATATATACCTTTCCAATTCAAGAATTCTTAAGTTAATCTCAAAGTCGAATGAGACAACGAAATACTGAAACAAAAATGAGATGAGGAAATAAAAGCAGACAAGAATGGAAAAAGTTATATAATTTCACGGCGCCACTGCTTTCTCACGTCAACTCAATCAAGATAAGAATCTCAACTTAAAAGGCTGTAGCTCAACATCAAAAGAATTTAACTTCAGATGAGCTTGTAAATGGAACAAAACAAAACATTGACATCCTCTAAAGCACTTTTCTTCTTTTCTTTTTGGAACCTAAAGTCCACCCTTTTATTAGAAGGTATATATACCTAGTATGGTATAAAGGGGAAAAACTACAAGAATTGACATCCGTAAGTCTGAATTGAACAGTAACTACGTAATTAGAGCCACTTATGTCCGTCTCCCACTAAAAATCCAAGCTTCTTGGCCAAAGACATAACATACAGCCTGGTTATGTTTCAAATGCATTCAGCTCAATATTAAAATGACGATGAGGATCAACGCCATTTAGACACCTATCATGCATTCTCTTTCACAATGATTAACAATTCCTATAGAATTGACCAAACATTTTATGTATCTAGATAGAAATAAATATTCAAACTCTATATGAGGTTTCGACAGAGTGGAGTGGTTGAACAGGGATACTTACAGCCTCCTGTGATAATGTCATAACACCAAACTAATTTGAAGAAAGAAAGTGAAGGTTGTGTTATTAGAAAGAAGCTATAACCCTTATGTTTGACACAAAAAAAAGAAGGGAGAAGAACAGCTATTTATGAGGGGATGAAATCATGAAAACAATTGAAGAATAGCAACTCTACCTCGAGCCATTATCACCAAGGCCATGCAACCAGATTATTGTGGCCTGGTGTTTCCCTTTTGGTCTCACCACATATGTCCTCCCAAATTCAACTGTCCTTCTAACTGTTCTACTACCTGAAATTGTTCAGTAAAGTCATTGCCCAATAACCATTGAAATATATGGAGAGAAGCTAATTTCGCAAAGACCAAAAAAACATCATTCATTGAGAGATATCCAATGACTGATCGAACAAGGTGAGAAAATAGCACTCAATTATAAGTGCAAAAATGGGGTGAAGAGAGATTGAATGAAAGAATTTGAAACTAACCAGAACCCATTGAAAAATTTGTATAACTCATCGTGTTGCCTCTGGAGAGTGAATGCACTAGCTAGGACCAACTATTGCAATGACTGAGAATTGGTACTGCAATGAAGAAACCCAGATTGATAGTCCCTATTTATAACCCAATGGGTAGGTTATAACTGGAATAAAACATGTGAATATGCAACATTATGTAGGTGTGAACCAACATCACATTGTGCCTACACCGCCTAGAAAAGCAAAAAGAAAGAAAGGCATCCATGAAAAGGAGAGGTAAAAGACAAGAATAAAAGCAGGAAGTCTTTTCAAGACCAAACAGAATCAAAGCAGAAAACACAGAGCACCTTCACTCATTCCTGAAGTACTCAGCCTGGAGGGCTCTAGATTTACAACAAAGAGAGAATCTATGCTTGTGGGCAGTGGCTATAAATAAAGCAACCCACAATTATACCTAAAGAATATAACTGGAAACAACAAAGAACAATCCAATTTGGTGAACAGAAAATATCTTTTCTTTCAATCATTGTTTATGTACCCATTACCCATTAATTTGAAAGTAAAGCTCAGCTATCTAATTTATCACCGAGACACAGCATATATATAACAATAATGAGTAGAACGTAGAATCAAGCATTTGGACGGACTAGGAAAAATGGGTTTTTCTTCTTGCTATGTATCTTTGTTATCCGCATACACCCACACCCACACATATATGATTATACGTATATATTCATTTGGTTCACCACCAACCTGAAAATATTTGATGGAAGGGACACTGGTAAAAGCATGCACAGACATTTTCTCTCCTTCCCCACTCCCCCTCTCTTTCTTTCTTGCCGCTTACCATGAAGTTGTCCAAACTCACCTTCATTATAAAGGGGAGAATCGCAGTTTGTCTATCTCAGTAAATTACACTTTTTCTCTGAACTATTACCATTATTTTATTTTATACTCTTAACTATAAATTTTTTCATATTCTTCCTTAAAGTATTAATTTTATTTCATATCATTCTAATAGATAACGACAAACTTGAAAATCTTTCAAAAAATGAAAGAAAACTCCAAAGAGTTTTTTGTCTAGTGCTTAGTATCACTTTATTTTACCTCTTTTGTAACTAAATAGTTGCTAACAAGAAAAAAGAAGATAGCTAGAAGAAATTTTGAAGCTCAAAAAAGGTAAAATTATGTATAAATAATTTTTCATGATTTTTGACTTGCACATGTCCAATAACTAGTTGCGTAGTTGCTTATTGGTGGAACAAGCTACTTACATGTGCATTTACCTTAAAAAAAAAATCGACATGCATTATCAATTGAAATGATATGAAACAAAATTGATGTTTTTAAGGTATAATGTGAGAAATGTTATAATTGAGGATGCAAAGTAAAATAAAAAGTAATAGTTCAATGGGATAAAGTGTAATTTACCCTATAAGGAATGATTTAAGAATTTCTATTTTTTATCTTCAAAAATTATATTTTCTATGTTATATTAAAATATTACAATTTTGCCCTCCTGTGAGCCGGCAGTGTCAATGGGAGGTTTTTGACCAAAAAAAAAAATTAATAATAATATAAGTTAGAAGTAGAGTCACATTGCAATATTTTTAATATATTGAGCATATAATATAAAAAAAATTATCTTTAAGGTATAAAGTAAAAATTCTTAAATTTTTGAAGATACAAAATTCTTAAATTTAAAATTCTCTATTATAGAGAGTCGACTATTAAAATTTCTCCTCCAATAGACTCCTTATTTAGACTTTCTAAAATAAAAAGTCAAATTTGACTCTCTATATTTGGAGAGAGTCAAACACAATCTCTACTTTAATTTTTTTGGAATAAAAAAAATATAGTTATCTTTTCATCCAAAATATTTAGAATAAACATATTTCATTTAAAATAATAGAGAAAAAATAAAAGGGAAGCTAATAATATAGAGTTATATTAGATCGATCGATCGATCGATAAAAATTTACTCTATATTATAACTTTTGACTAAAGATGCTCTCTATTTTAGATAGCAATGTTTGAGATGCTCTAAATATTTTTTTTGGGGAGGGGGAGGGGAGGGGGTGAATCTCATTTTACCACTTGAAAATACAAAAAAAATCAATTTGCTCCTCAATGATTAATTTTTTCACATTACCCTTCAAATAAATAAAAACATTACAATGTGGTCCAAAAATGTTGCAATAAAAATATTTGTGAACCACATTGTAACGTTTTTATTTCTTTTAAGGGATAATTTGAGAAAATTAATCATTCATGGAGTAAACTGAGAATTTGTATATCTTTTAAAAGGCGAAATGACATTTTCTCTTTTTGTGTTCTTTTTTTGCTGGTGCAATATGCAGTTCGGTCAATTGGATCAGATTTTGGTGAATTTGTGTCAAAAAATATTTCATATATATCCGATTCGTTTATTAATTCATATATAATAAATCGGGTAATATTATGTTCGCGTCGTGTCATATATTTATTTAATTGTTTTCACTCTTAGTCGATTCATTTATTAATTACGACATGTCGGATTCACTCATTTACTAAATTAGTAGCTTAAAAAAAACCAAACCTCTCAAATTTTATATCATGTTGGTGTCATAATAACAAATTTTGCCGTATTTTAACATGAAAAATGTTACTTGGATCTAAAAAATTGACATAATTTGCTGACCTAATAACGTGGTTTCATCGGAACCATTGGATTAACACCAAGTTCCAATATTTAATGGAACTCACAATCAATCCAAAAATTATAGTGAATTAGGTTAGTAAATTAAATTCCAGTAGGATTGCTCTTTTAACATATGTACCATTGTAAATCCTGTTTGTTTGTACTCATGAGACTCCATGGGCAGAGTATTTCCAAAATTGGACCGTTCACTGCAAGATATCATGTTACCCAATGATTTTGATATTTACCAACAGATCACAAAACTTTTCCTTAATCTATGGTACTAATTCATTGTAGTGATTTTGATATTTTGAGGATTTGTTTTTATTTTTGGTAACATGAAACCCCTTCACGAGAGAAGACATAAATTTCAAATACATGTCTTAACTCATAAATCGTAAGTATCAGTTAAACTTTAAAGACTGCAACGAGACTCGACCCTCAAAAATTAACTCCCGTTAGACAATGTGTGTGGGTTTGTATTAAGGATCAAATTGTGACAGCAATTTTTGGGGTAAAATATCTATATTTGACTTTCTAGTACACTGAAAATATACTAATTCACTCCAAAAACAAATTTAAAAAAAGAAAGAAAAAAAGATTAAAAAATTAGATTAGTTGACTAATTGCAGATTAATTTAGGATAATCCCGCAGACAGCATCTACCTTACTTTCTAAATCGACTTTGGAGGTGCTCCTTTTTTGTTTTTTGCTTCCCCTTTAGGGATGTCAACCCCTCCTCCTCTAGCCCACCCACACCCAATTGAAGCAGCATCCATGTTTATTTTAAAAAAACTTTGATACTTCAATTGTGGTTTTTCCAATGAGAAGGTAAAATATGCTGCTGGCACTTGCTTACAATAAAACCTTATTTTAACTTCATTAATGGCTACCAATTATTCACATTGAAAATTTGTGTGAAAAAAATACGAAAATACTATTTAGACCTAATTTATTGATCTTATTTGTCGCCCTGATGTATCATAATTATTGAATTTATAACGAGTCTCAAATAACGGTGAGACATGCTGTCAATTCAATGACAAAAAATGATTAACTTAACAAATTAAGTTCAAATAATGGTACTAAAAAAAATTGTGGATAGTGGCTTAATGTGCGATTGCCTTTCAACTTCTAAATTATAGCCTAGCCTTTTGTTCTCTCTCTCTCTCTCTTTTTTTTTTCCATTTATTTAATTTTGCTTTTGGGTTGGGAATGATTTGAGTGTGGCCACTGGCCCTTTATTTATGTCATATGGAATCCCAAAAAACGATAAAGCAACCTCTAGTTGGGAGACATGCTTCTTTTCTTTTTGTGAAAATTGAAATCATATATAATATATAATATGAGAATTTTTTTATCATTAAGGACATGTACAATCTATTTTGATTATTTTTTAAACTAAGGCATGCATATATAATACACATAATTCATACATTAAACACAACTCAAGCACACTAACCACGAGAGGGACCCACCAACCAATTCCTTTTAAAAAAGGAATTGGTAATAGGTCACTTATACTCCAATTTTTTTGTGCTGACAGACGATGTAGGACAGTACTCAATTTTTTTGGACTAAGGCATGCACATATAACAAACATAGTTCACACATCAAACACAACTCAAGCACACTGACCAGAAGAGAGATCCACCAACCAATTCCTCTTAAAAGAGAAACTTGGAGTAGGTCACTTATACTCCAACCTTTGGTACTGAGCAAACGATATGGGACGGCACTCAATTTTTTTGGACTAAGGCATGCACGTATAACACATATAGTTAACATATCAAACACAACTCAAACTCACTAACCAAGAGAAGGACTCACTAACCAATTCCTCTTAAAAGATGAACTGGGAGTAGGCCACTTATACTCCAGTCTTTGGTGCTGAGCAAACGATGTGAGACGGCACTCAATTTTTTTGGACAACCAATTCCTCTTAAAAGAAGAACTGAGAATAAGCCACTTATATTCCAGTCTTTAGTGTTGAACAGGCGATATGGGACGACACTCAGTTTTTTTTTGCTAAGGCATGCACATATAACATACATAGTCCACACATCAAACATAACTCAAGCACACTAATCAGAAAAGGGATCCACCAACTAATTCCTCTTAAAAGAGGAACTGAGAGTAGGCCATTTATACAAACTATTTTGATTATTAAGGGCATATGTTATGCACTTTTTTGTAAGTATACCCAATAATCCATTTACTATTTTTATTTATTATTTTGTCCTTCAGTGGATCACGCACATTTTTTCAAGACTCCTCTCTCTGATTCTTTTATATTCTATATCTCTCATATCTCACCATCTTCGATCAATTCATCGCTAGATTGAAAACATCACAGAACGAAAAAAATGAAGCAGATTTTTATCCTGATCAAGTCTGATGATTTCCAAAGAGGACTGGATCGTATATATGTATTGAGTGTGTGTATATAAATGAGGCAGATTTGAATCTATTTTAAATTTGAAAATGTAAATTTTATATAGATAGTTTAATTATAAAAGATCTAAAATTAAGGAGGTCTGATTTTAATTAATTTTAAATTGTGTAATTGATTTTGTTTACTTTTTTAATTTTGAATGGTGTTTTGAAATACATGTCTTTAAAATGTCAAAAAATATCTCTTTGAATGTTTTTCTCGTAAAAGTCCAAGCCTCTATACCGACTTCCAAAACCTTTTTTTTTTTTTTCAGATTTTATCCACCATGTTAATATAGTGGCAAGAGCCCAAGAGGATAAATAAATCTAAACCCAATTAGCAACTCCAAAAGGGTCATCCGAGTCGGTGTAAGGCCATCCATTTTCCCTTCTTCAAGCTTCAAGCCATCATGCTACTAATCATGCTTATCCAAAACATTTGTTAGGGTTAAGTATAGTGATTTGGTATGGGACTAATTTACTACTGTAGTTAGGCACTTGATAACTGTGGCAACTTCATTAGGGTTGTCAAAATTGGTTTTCAATAAAATTGTATGCAAGGGGCCTTTGCCACCTTTCACCATACATGTCAAGAGTAATGCTATTAAGACCTAAAATATTGATCTAATGACGTGACAAATGAGGGTCTCAATGAAGAAGTCTAATGGCTAAAGTCTCCACAATACTATTGAACCATGTCGGTGGTCATAATGGATTGATAATCGAGCCGAGCCACATGGGCCACATATTCTTGATATTCAAAGTCGTCCACATTTAGTATCTCAAATTCCAGGCAATAGACAATATGAATACTCCTAATTAAATATTAGTAACTAGATGTATTTTGTAATTTCTTTCCTGAACGGGGTCCTACACTACTGATTCAAACACTAAATATCACAGCACAGATGAGAAGATCTATGAAATGTTACACAAGAAGGCCAATGGAACTTGCCAATTCCCTTCTTTACCAAATTTATTAAGTAATTATGGCACAAAATAAGCTGGAATACAAGAAAACCAAATCTATGATAGCGGTCAACTCAATTTGCTTACAAAACAGTCTCGGAAGGGACCAAATTGTAGCCATCATTTATTTGATTAAGCATCGTAGAACACTGAGAATTCATAATTTTCCAGCAGATGTCCAGCTCGTGTTTAAAATCCCAAAAATGAAAAGAAGAGTTGCCAGACTCAAATTTTGAGAACAAAGGGCCTAATAAAAGCAAACAAAACACATATTTTGAATCCCGAAGCTGCAGAATATACTAAACAATGTCTCATCATCTCACCAGATTTATTCCGGTAGGAAAATTGCAAGCTGCAATCAGTGATCGTCATCATCCCCATGCCCACCTGGAGGTCCTCCAGGGCCAACAACTTCCAACTGTAAAACAATGAGTGATTACGTTAATTTTGGTCAAGACTGAAACTAACCATATATTGTACAATAAATTACTGACTCAAGCACATTGATCTCTCCATTTAATTCCCTCTCTGAAGGATAAAAGACCATCCTATGGTTTCTCCACAAGCCTCAACTAACAATGTAAATAGAAACATGTAATGAGGCGCCTTTTAATCAGAAACGCATTCCTTCACAATTCCATATATCATGTCTGAATAGGGTATGGATGTAAATAGGACCAACCAGACCCATCATATGAAATGAACTAAATTCGAATCATGCCTGTTTATGATTCTTGCTCAAATTGTTGCATAGTACTTTCAAAATCAAAAGTAAATATGGTTCAATCTGGACCACACACACAATGGAATCCATATTCACCTCCACTTGCTCCAAGCCATCATAAGTTATTAATTCAACGGTTATCCTGCACTAACCTCAAAATACTGGGAGCAGACTGGGCATTCATGTGGCTTCCCTTTCTCTAGCCAGAACCAAACAACATCATGCTCATCTTCTGTTTAGAAGAGTTAATAAATTGTTAAGTAGCTTATACACGAGAAGCTAGGTGAATTTAAGGGAACATCATATACCAGTCCTTTTGTCTACTGTAAAGAACCATCCAGAAAGTTAATCAAGACTTACCGCCTTCACCACCAGGGCAGCCAATAATTCTTTTATCATAGTAGGACTTGATCACCGCAGGTGCTTCCTACAGCCAAAAAATGCAAACAGTAAAAATGAGATTTCTAGACTTAAAAGGAGAAATTCAATTACATTTCAAAAACTTAAGACCTCCAGCTATCCAAATTCAATTTTCCTTTTCCTTTGTTACTGGCCAGCCAAAAGGTCCCTTCACGAGTAACTTAAAAATCTATCACTATAATTGGACGCAGGATGGAATGATTGAGAGATCAATTAGCACTGGTAGTCAAAATCAGATAATAGACAAAGAAGTTGTGCAGTAAATGCAGCTAAAGGTGGAGGAGAGAAGAAAAACACAAGTAACTTAGTTTGACACTTCTGTTAACTAAGAGGACCCATCACTATTTTAGTGTGTGCATGTTTGTTTTTCTTTTCTTTTTATTTTTGGGATAGAGAAATCAACTAGAACTAGTAATTAAAATCAGATAATAGACAAAGAAGTTTTGCAGCAAATGCAGATAAAAGTGGAGGAGGGAAGAAAGACAAAAGGAAGTACACCTTCTGTGAACTAAGAGAACCCATCATTGTTTGGTTTGTCTCTGTTTGTTTTTCTTTCTTTCTTTTTTTATTTTGTGTGTATGTTTGGGGGGGTGGGAGATACCAAGCTAACTGTTTCAGTTTTATTACTTTGAAACAGCCACAGCCACAGCCATTCTCCAGTAATTTGATGATGGATAGCTCATTCCATTTATCAAACGAAAACAAGGCAGTTTGCTATCATTTATAGGGTGCATATGCCAAACATTATTCACAACAAGAACATCATTGGAAAAGGAGCATGTATACATGACCCTTGTCCTTTTGCAATGGAGAGAAACGATGAGTAGGAAATAAAGAAAGAGCTCCAGCGGGGCAGGGGGTCTACTCAACCAACAAAATAGAGAGAAGCATCTATATTTTTGCAGGCCAAGAATAAAAACAGATGTTTCTAATCAGAATAAGGGAACTGGACATCACCATATCTTTGTTTACAACTTTACGTGAAGTAAAAATCCAGGGCACTCACAGCCGCTTTGATCAAAAAAACAAGGACAAATCATTAAGAGAGGCACGTAAGGTTGAAGCTAGTGAAACAAAGGGCTGGAAGGCCATGTGCATGTCAACGAATCAAAGTACAAAGCAAGACAATACAGCAGAAATATGTCTCAAGGATATCAATGAACTGAAATTCACATCATGTTCAACATAAACAGAAATTCACATTACAATTTCCATTAACAACATAAAACATGCATAATGGAAATTTATCATCATCATTTTACATCAATAGTGGAAATTTCCATTTTTTTATTTTATTTTTGCTACACATTGATGTTGGTGAAGATTTTACAATTTCCCTTGTGGAGTAGCCTAGTATCACATTAGACAGTAGCATAATGTTAATAGCCAAGCGATTACATGCAGAATGTTACTAAGAAGTTAACGAGTGTGTATTCCTAGCACATTACTCAACCCAGAGTTGATGTACGACATAAAAAATCAAACTAGCTCAGTAAGCTCTACAAAAGTAACGTATTCATTTGAAATTTCACCTAAAATTCAATGCACCCGGTCATATGCCAGATGGCAGAAAACATTCAAAGCAAAAAATATATCTATAACAATCAAAGACCAAATTCATTGTGCAGTGCAAAAGTATAGCTATTTATAATTAAACAGTCCCTCCAAAGGCACTGCAAGCATACTGACCTTTGTACCAAAAGGACCTACAGGATGGTCAATATCCAAAATGTTCCGACCCTGACCACAAACAAGCAAATAGAAACCAATATTACTCTCGATCACAAACAGCACCAATGCGAACATTTTATCCAGATGAACTCCATTATTAGAAAACTCACTTCAATCTCAGCTTCAAGCTCCTCACGCTCGTGTCCGGTCGCAATAGGCATTACATCCTCAACTTTCTTCTTCGAGACAACATTTTCTCCTAACAAATAGGCAAACAAATTCATAGATGTCACCATACATATAAAAATGCATATATATCCGATTATCTAGTTTATAGGTCTCCGTTTGCGTACATATGCGTCTTTTTTCCAAGATCTAAATCGAATTAGAGTTCCAAAAGAGTGGTGATATTACCTGATTCGGAACTAAAGCGGCGAGAAAAGAGAGTAACAACGTGCCGGAGTGATGAAGTAGCCGGTGACGGAGAAGATGTGACGCTGCCGGTGATGAATCGATGAGGTCTGTAAACAGATCGGGCGGGTGCAAGGGTTCGGAGCTGTGTAGAGAGTCTTCTCCACATGGTTGTGCGCCTAGGGTTTTGTTTGATCTCAGGTCGGCCCTCACTTTTGGGGATTCAAGAATTTCTTTCTCTCTCTCTCTACAATTTTCTTCAGCTAAATGTTAAGAGTGTGGAAATGAAATATGAAATGGGAATTGGCAAGTTGGGAGGGGCTAAGGCCTGAATCGGGTCGGTTATATCCGGTTCGTGCAATCCCATGGACCGGGTAAGCTAAGAAAAGTGCAGCTTAGGATGCACCGCACATTAGCAATTGCAGTTGAACCCATTAGTCCATTGATCAAAAAAAAAAAAAACCCATTAGTCCAAAAAAAAAAAATCCCTTAAATTGTGATTATTATAGATTAGTGTTATCTTCATAAAAAATTTATTAAATCGATATAGATGGTAAATTAGTAGGATCTATTAATTTTTTTTTTGGGATCTACTAATCCAACTAATCACATTCAAATGATAAATTTTTGAATAATAGTATTTTGGACCTAAAATACTAACCTAATTTACTGACATAATGATGTGGCTGCAGTAGAACCATTGGATTAACACCAAGTTTCATTGTTTGATGGCCTTCATAGTCAATCCAAAGGTCATATTGAATTAGGTTAGCAAATTAGGTCAGTAAATTAGGTCCCAATAGTATTACTCCAAATTTTTTGATAAACTTTTTCTTATAAGCACATCATTTATCTTATTATCAATACAATTTAAAAAAGAGTGGCTTTAGTGTATAAGCTTTTTGTCACTATAATTAGAGATGACAGTGGGTCGGAAAAAAAATGAATATTTATCTAAACTCATCCTGTTTGGATCAAGAACTGACAAAATACGTATTAAACGATAGATACATACAAAAGTATCCCTATAAACTCAAGCGAAAATGGAGATATCAAATGTAAGTAGAATTCTAACAACAGTGGTGATATTATTTAATTCGAAACTAAAGTGGTGATATCAAACATATTATTTTACTGAGTTTTTATATTTAATTTATTTGTTATATAATAAATTTTTATCATTCTTCTGTCTGTTTTATGTTAAATCAACTAATCAGAAATTACAAAACAGACGAACGAATAAACATATGTAAAACGGTGGACCACATTGTAATATTTTTATTTTTTTTAAGGGAGAAATATGAGAAAATTAATCATTCGAAGAGACAAATTGAAAACTTTTGTATTTTGTAATGAGCAAAATGGGACTTACCCTTTCTTTTGTAACAAAATTATTCTTTATCCCAAAAAAAAAAAAAAATCCCGTTTGGATACCATGATCCTAATATATCCCTTGGGCTCCTTATTCAAAAGATGGATAGGGCCTTAAAAAAGCCCAGGCGAACGATTAGAATCTACAACTACAATGATCTAGATGAGGACATATGGTTAAAATAGGCCGGCCAAAATTCTGAGGGCTATGATTCCAAAACCTGGAAGGATCGAACCCATCAGCACTGAATCTACAAAATTCGACTAAATGTTATATTGACTAAATTTTGGGACTAAATTAAGAGTTCAAAAGACACGGCTGCTGACTTGAGCTTATTTATTTAGTGTCATGTCATTTGGGGCTCAATAGAGAATCCAAATAATATGTTGTCATGTCATTTAGACTCTTAATTTGGTCCTAAAATTTAGTCAGTGTAGCATTACTGATCTAAATAATTTTACACTGTTCATTCCCATTTTCCACGTCGTTCTGGAACTACAGGCGTCGTCGTCGTCGTCGTCGTCGTCGTCGTCGTCGTCGTTCTCTCTCTCTCTCTCTATGACAGTATGGAGTGTTTTGAATTAGGGATGACAGTGGACTAGATAAAAATGGGTATTCGTCCAAACCTATTCCATTTGGACGGGGGATGGACTATGCGTATTGAACAGTGGATGTATACGAGAATACCT
>CM042185.1:19725571-19780035 GCA_023539305.1 Ilex asprella | reverse complement strand
TAAGATTGGACCTCGGTCGCGACTTAAAACATTCAGATTTTTCTATCGGGTGTACCGGTACCCGGTACCGGTACCATATAGTACCGGTACTACAAACCTTCTGGAGTAGGGGTACCGGTACCCAGTACCGGTACCACAAACCTTCTGGAATCGGGGTACCGGTACCCGGTACCGATACAACTCAGCAGACAGAGTTTTCCTCCGTCTCCCCAGTATCCAATGCACTTCCTATTACCTTTCCCAATGTTTTTCGACCTTCCGGATTCAATGGAAACATTATCTCGACCTAAAAGTATTTAGAATTTCCTCTAATCCCCATTTTCATGTTTCAACGTTTTTGAAACTCAAACTCTCGAATCAATATGCGTCTCTAGGATTTATCCTAGTGTTAAACATCTATATGGTTTATCCTTACCTTATTATACATATCCACACATTCACCACAATATTTTATTACATCTATCTATACATTATATAAGAGAAAATACGGGGTGTTACACAAATATAAATTTTAGAAAGGGAAAAACATGTCCTCAATATAGACAATTTATTCAAATTATCTAACATTAAAATTCGACTTAAGTTGATTAAAATTTATTTTTTACGTATTAAAATTTAAGTCAATTAAAATTTATATTTTTTTATATATAAAAAATCAGGCAATTAAAATTTGATTTGAGTCTCGAGTAGAATTTTAAATAGCTTAAATTTTAATATGTTAAAAATATAATTTTTAATTGACTCAAATTTTAATATATAAAAAATAAATTTTAATTAGCTCGAATCAAATTTTAATCGGTCCAAATTTTAATACATAAAAAAATTAAAAATAAAAAAGATCTCATTGAAGATATGCTTATCTAGAGGAGGTGTATATAAAGTTTTTCCTAAAATATATCATGTACAATTCAATAAAATTGTATTATAATTAACACATTTAATCTGATAAGGGTTGTTGGTGAAGATTCAAAATATAGAGAGAGTGTATTTGAAAATATAATAAATTAGAAGAGATGTAACTGAAAATTTTCCCCTTTGTTTTTTTGGTGGGTTGGGGTAGGGGTGTTCACTCTACCCTACAGGTAAAAAATATAATTTTTCGTCTTCTTACCCGATACTTTGAGGAATTTTTTTTTTTGGCCTACCTTTCCCGATCTTGTGTGGTATTCCTATCCGATCAATCGGATAGGAAGTCGGGTAAATACTTTTGTAGTTATTAAGTTTTTGATTATTTTAATAATTCAATTGAATAACATGCACCAATTTATCAACGCAATAAATCAAAAACACTAAAACCTAAAACAACTACAACAACAATTACAAAAAAAATTACACATATAGGTGAATTAGAAGAAACAAAATTACACACACAGGTGAATCAACATACTAATCAGATTACAAGCTAAACGAGAAGGTGAAGACATAATAATCTAAACAAGAGTAACCCACAAAATAAATCTGATTAAATGAGAGTAACAAAATTATGTGTGTGAATTAGCATAGTAATCAGATTTGCTCTTAACCATGAATATTCAGAATCAACTAAGCACAAAGTACCTACCAACTTTGGAATTCATGTGGAGAAATTATAGACCCATTTAACTGACCTAATATTTCATTGAATTAGCATAAAACAAAACCTAACCCACAAATAAATTGGTGAAAGTATTCGAAATCACAGACTCATTTAACTGGCGAAATTATTCGAATATTTTTGAAAAAATTATTCGAATAATTTTTGGCGAAAGGAGAGGACTAAACGATGAAGGCTTGACCACCTGAACTATGGAGAAGAGTGGAGACTGTGGAGTGAGCCAGGCAAAAGGAGAGGATTGAGGAGTGGAGTGAGGCGTGCAGCTTGTTGTCTCGTCGCTTGTTGTCTGTAGACGATGGTTAGCAATTAGGTTTTGTTAGTTTATATATATATACTAATTAATGCGGGTAAGGTAGGGATGTAAAAATTGATGAGTATTCCGCATTCTTATCCGATTTAATCGGAAGACCAAAAACTCTTCCGCATTCCTACCCGATTTTTTGCTGCTAGTCGTTCAGTAGGGTATGATAGGATCGGGTAGGATAGAAAATTACAGTCAATCAAAAATTTGAACACCCCTAGTTGGGGGAGGAGTTGCTCATGTACTATTAGAAACTATGAAGTTGTATAATTTTACACATTTAGTAAAATTACATTATAATTAACACATTTAATATGATAAGGGTTGTCAGTAAATATTCAAAAAATAGAGAGAGTATCCTTAAAAATATGATATAAAAAATGTGTGGTTGGTTGAAATATTTTTTTTTTCTTTTTTGGTGGTTTTGGGGGGAGGGGTTGCCCATGTACTATAAGAAACTATGAAGTCATCTGTTAAAATTATTAGAAACTATGAGGCATATCATTATAATTTTCTCAAATTTTTTTTTTTTAAAAAATCGATTTTATAGTATAAAACCAGGCGTATTCCATCTCCTTCCTTGCGCCTAGCCCTATGGTCAGTCTGTAGTTTGTATTTTTTTTCTATCTTTTTTCTTTCTAATAACGGATGATCCGATATATCCTTTAGAGATATCTGATCTGATAGGGTTAGGAGGTGTGGATTCGTACAAAAAATCGGAGCGATCAGAGTTCTAATTTAGGGCTTCCCACCTGTATTGATTGCCGCCATTACCATAGATCGTTTGTTGTTTTCTGTGTCCTCTATTTTTTGATACAATCAATCACAATATACAGTTCTCCATTCCTACCATCGCATCTTTCTTCAGGCAATTGTTTGTATTTTTTGTGGTCAATTGTCAGTTTTTTAGGGCTTTGGTCCTTGAATTCTTGCTGTTAGGATCGAGGACTGCGACGTTTTTTTAGGGATAGGTGCTTTAGTAATATCTTTTTGTCAGTTTAATTAGAAGATCATCTGTAGCCATAGTTGTGGGGTATTTGAATCTGTGAAGGATGGATAAGAAGAAGGTCGCAGTTCCACTGGTCTGCCATGGGCATTCTCGTCCAGTGGTCGATTTGTTCTACAGCCCAGTGACGCCAGATGGGTTTTTCCTCATCAGTGCCAGCAAGGGTAACTACGAATTGACTTAATTTTTCTTGTTTAAACAGATATGTGTGATCTCTTCTGGTGCCGATAATTTGTGATAGTTCTCGCCCTTGATTTTTATAATTATTGGTTGGTTTTGCACTTACAGCGTGTCTGTTCTGGTCTTAGTTAGTGATTAAATGCTTCTTTCTTATCGGTTCTAGAGTTATAATACTTGTGTGATTTAGCACTGTTTGTTAGAAATTGCTAAAGTCATTATTGGGTTCGTATTTTAATAAAACTCAAGTTGTTTTATAAAGCATGTTATGAAGAAAAAGTAAGGACTCACTCGGGAATCCCAGGAATGTGTTTTCTCATTCCATCCCTGAAATTTTACTTTGAATTATTTTCTGTTCTGAGACCTCTACATAATTTATTAGTGTATTTGATCTTGTCTGACTATAACATCTGATTTATTTTCTTTGTTATTCAGATTCCACCCCAATGCTGAGAAATGGTGAGACTGGAGATTGGATTGGAACCTTTGAAGGTCATAAAGGTGCTGTGTGGAGTTGTTGCCTGGATAGAAATGCTTTGCGCGCTGCATCTGGGTCTGCTGATTTCTCTGCGTATGTGATCAAAGCCTTTTCATATTTAGTTATGTTTGGTACAAAATTGTTTTTATATGTTAGCCTAAATTTGCTATTTCTCACATATGCTTGATTGCTAATAGACTTCCATTAGTGTATTTGAAGCTTTGCTTCTTCTTGGTCCTGACGTTAGATATGCACAAATGATGATTCTTTATTTGTTTTCTAATTCATCCTCAGTTGTTTTGCAGAAAATTATGGGATGCATTAACCGGGGATGAATTGCACTCATTTGAACACAAGCACATTGTTCGGGCATGTGCCTTTTCAGAGGTATTTCAAATTATTTTTCTTCTAGTTTGTTTTTTCTTTTACACTTTTGAGTGGCTTCTGCGTTTTTGTTCTCTCTGTTTTCCAATGAGGTAGGGTTGCAAACGATCTGAGCAAAGCCAAGCCAAGTATGATTTTGAGCACAATTTTCAGCAGCTCAGTGGGCTTGCAATGCATCTTGTTCGGTTTTGTTACTGGACATTAATGTCATAGCTCCTATATTCATTCATTTGAGTTGGAAAGAGGTTCTTGGTTTATCAAATTGTTTGATACTAGTCAATGTCTTCTTGGGGTTGACCGGTGAGTTTATTTTGCATCATAATCAAAGGACGAGTGAGAGTTGATGGAGACATATTGTGTACAATGTAATGAATTTACGTATGAGATAAGAGGTGGTCGATGTCACCTCACTTTATGTACAGGTTTTAAATGTTGTACTACCTAGATAGTATTAAAAAAATTGCCACCTGTCCATGAGCATACTAAGCTGAGCTGAGCCTTGTTTGGACCTGGTCCATTTATTATATGAGCTTGAAAATGGATGATCTCATGCCGTTGCTTTATTGAACATGCTTGCACCCATTTAATGAGTTGGGCCCAAACAACTCAGTTTGCTTGCAGCCCTTCTTCATATGCAATTTTTTTTTCCATATGTTCTTCTGTCTATTCTCATAGTTTTTAAGTCCCTATTTTGTGGATATAGATTTTGTCTCATTATTTCCCGCACTTGGCTTCCTTCACCCTCCTTATCTGATTTAGAGTAGTACTTGCACGTATTACCCAGTTTTGTCCAGGTTTTATGTTGTCTCAACTCAAATGGGTTTGGAATATGATTATATGTTCCTATAGTTGATTAACTCAATACCAAAAATAGTATTTAGAAGCTGTGACATTGCAATCAATAATTTTAGCTCGATATATGTATTTCTTATGATCGATGTTCTCTAGATACAGAGGAACTGTGTGTGATAATGCCTTTCCCTTTAACGTTTGATAGATGCCGTTTGAATTGAAGTTTTTGATCATTGTACAGGATACACACCTTCTACTCACTGGTGGTGTTGAGAAAATACTTCGCATATTTGATTTAAATCGTCCAGATGCACCTCCAAGAGAAGTTGATAACTCTCCCGGTTCAGTTAGAACTGTTGCATGGATCCACAGCGACCAGACAATATTAAGTTCATGCACTGATATTGGGGGCGTGAGGTATGCTGTGTTGATTTGTATGTTTTCAGTTTTTTGTTTAAAGATGGTGTTTTCAGATTTTATCATTTGAAGTAGTGCTTATGGCTGGTATGCATTTTAATATGGATTCATATATACACTTCAAAGTGGTCTTGCTGGTTTGTATTGTGTGGCTTATGATAATTCATGATGCTGGATTATTGGCTATTGCCAATTAGAAAATCTGATCAAATTTGGGATCACATGCATGTGCTTCTAGTGTCTGTAAACCCCCAAGATAAAAATTTGCTAGACTTCTGTTTGCATAACATTTTGGACCCTTCAATGAGCATTGTTTCAACGCCACAACTAAAGATCATACTGCATAGACCCCAAAAGTAAATAAATAATGTAAAATGAATGTCATGATGATTGTTATGTACTTTTTTGTGTTCGTGTATATTCATATGTTCATTTGGCTCACTAGGGATTAGAACCATGATGTTTTGAAAATCCACCAGTTGTCCTAGCATTTGGTGTACATCTCATCTGCGTATCTTTGCAGACTGCATTTCCTCGAAGACTTCTTAGTTACTGCATGTCATTATGTATATATGTTCTTTATGGCCTTTTAACAAACAACTAACTGACAAACTTCACCTAACAATTAACAAACAAGCCAATAGTGTCTTAATGAGCACGGTAACCATGGCTATGTGGGAGAATCAAAGAAATTCTCTGTAGAATACCACCAGGGCTGCAAATTTGAACTATTTTATCAAGCACTTAGAACTTCACTAGGAAGGGTTGGTCAATGTTAATTGACATAGATTACCCACTCAAATACACAACTCTACCAGTGTAGTCTTCAAGCAAACTTTGTTATACATTATAGTCATGACAAATATTAATTTTTGTCTTTTGGAATTGATTGTCTTCTCGGTGTATGTTCTAAACTATCCTCTCTATGGATGGTAGGTTTTGAAATTATTGCATGATATTCAATCGTAACCCAATTTTCTATGTAGTAGTAGCTAAATGTCTCACAAAGGCAGTAACCAGATGGACCTGCCAATGCAATCCATAAAATGCTCAAAGAAACATAAATTTGAAGATGTGAATGACAAAGGAATTGACTTTCCATCAAGACAAAAATCCATATAGAATCTTGCATTATTGTTGTTTGAGTCTTATTTTAAGTTACTTTGAGTCAATTTGCTAGTATTAATATTTTATATGTCCTTATTTTTTAGATTCAATGGTATTTTTGTAATTTCTATAATTTTTTAAATGGATCATAATTCAATCCGTGGGTCGTCTTTTTGTGTCAAACTCTAGTAATAGATATGTTAGAATTTAGAGTCCTAGTTTTAGTTTTTTATTTTTAGTGATAAAGAGTTTTTGAAATTCTAGAGACTTTGGAATCCTTAATCTTCTAGGATTAGGAGTACTTAGAACTCTATATATAGTTAGTGATATTTTTAATAAAGGATAGAGAGATATTTCAAAAATTTCAACAATTATATGCTTCTTGAGTTGTGCAATGCAACTCTAATCCCTAAGGGCCTGTTTGGTAAGGGGGTTTGGGGGTGTTTGGCAAGATAGGTTTGGAAAAAATAGTCCAAATGACCCCCAAAAATTCATGTTTGTATAGAAAATTCCGTCTTGAGTTTCCAAACTCGGCCCGTAGCTGCCCCGAAGATTAAATTCATGATCATGGATCTCATCAAATCTAGGGGGTGGGTTTGAGAAGATGGGTAAAGGGTTAAGGATTAAAAGACAATTGTATTCATTAGTATGATTATGAATTAGATTGATCAAGGATAAAATAGTCATTACAGGACAAATAATTGTTAATAATTAGGATATATTGGTGGGTTCTACATGTATGTGTTGCATACCAAACATGGGTATGAACCGGATTGAATGTTGAATTTCATCTTTGCAAAAAGAGATTTGCTTTAGAAGGGTTTGAAGAAGTCAATCCAAACTCCTCAAAATTCATCTAAACAAGCCCTAGGTGTGATGCCCAAGGGACCCTATTATTCACAACCTATTTTACTGTTTACATTACTGTTCATAACCCCAAAACCACCCCTATTTTGATTTCGTGTAGCAGTCTTACATCAATTTTGGTGTCAGAGCCAAAAAATTCTATGTTATGCGACTTAAATATTGACATATGAGGATGGGGATTCAAGATTTTGATGGAAGAAATGAAATGAAATTATTCTTTGGTTTGCTTACGTCTATTGAGGAATACTTTACCAAATAGAATTTTTTGGACGAGCGGAGAAAAAATTTGCCAAAATGAAACTTGTAGGCATGACAAAAATTTGATGGTTTAGTGTTGAAGGAGATTTAAGAAAATTGAGATTGTTGTCAATCAATACATAGCAAGAGATGAAACCTAAGCTTCCTCAAACTATCGTAGCAACTGTGCAAACAACTTATTAATCTACAACAACGTAAACTATCTGTCATGGAGTATATTCAAAGCTTTGAAATCCAAATTTTAAAAATCGTATCGTAGAAGACCCTTGTCAAACAATTGCTCGATTTAAGGTTGGTTGAAGGGCAAATGTAAAGGTTGAATTACTTGGGTAGCTACTATATAACGTAGAGCAGGTATTTCAATAGGTACTTGGTAAAGAGATATACCTAAATTTCCTTCACTAAGCAAGCACATCAAGGGTTTACTAAGTTCTCTGCATCCTAATGTGCAGTCAGAGAAGGGTCGTCAAAAGTAGCTCAAAGCAACAAACGATCTAATAATTCAAGTAAGAGGAAATAATGTATATGAGTCTACACAATGGTAGGTCAGTTCACTAATTATTGGTTCAAAGACCGACAAGAAAAGCGGATATTTTAAAAATAAGTACGTCGTGGAGCCTAAGAATATTGAAAAAACAATACTTGTCATTGAATCAAAGTTGCATTTAGACACGACTAAGTTGTTTGCTAAGTGTTTCGAAATAGTGCCAAAAGAGTTGCCAAATGAAATTCCTTACATTGATGGCTTTCAATCAACAATAACAATGTCTCAAGGGCTTGATTTGTTTGCATCTTTCAAGTGTTTAAGTGAGCATAAAAATCTACCAATGCTATCATACTTAACAAAAATCAAGAGAAGTTCAAAGTTGTAGCAAAAGAAGATATCACCATGAACAAGGGAAAGGCTTCAATTGAAAGGCACGCTACAAGTCGTACTATGCAACATCAATTCAAATATGTTCTTTCTATTCACTTTGTTCCACTAATTGATTTTGTGATTCCAGAGAAGTTCAACGACTGAATTGAGAAGATCAATATCTAAATTTTTTCTTTATTTGCTCAGTTCATAAAGAAAAGAAGAATATAAGTTTAAAACTTGTGGACTCTCATACTCGAACACTTTAAAACTCGTGGTCGAGTTTTCTCTAACTAGGGGAGAATGATGCAATCCATAAGACGTTTAAGGAAACGCAAATTTGAAGCAATGGAATTGACTTTTCATCAAGACAAAGATCCATATGGAAACTTGCATCATTGTATTTTGAGCCTTATTTTATAAGTTAGTTTGAGTCAATTTGCTAGTATTAGTATTTTATATGTCATTTAAATAGTTTTTAGACTCAAGGGTATCTATGTAATTTCTTAGAATTTTAGGAATAGGTTATAATCTGACCCGTGGGTCATCTTTTGGGTCAAACTCTAATATTGATATGTTAGAATTTAGAATTCTAGTTATATTTTGTTTTAGTTTTCTAATTTTTTAGTGATATAGAGTTTGTAGAATTTTAGAGACTTTGGAATCCTAATCCTAGGATTAGGAGTAGAAGTCTGTATATAGTCAGTGATATTTTTAATAAAGGATAGAGATATTTCAAAAATTTCAGCAATTATATGTCTTCTTGAGTTGTGTGATGCAATTCTAACCCCTAGGTGTGATGCCTAAGAAACCCTAGGAGTAGTTTCTAGTCAAAGTTACTGTTTACGTTATTGTTTACAGTCTATTTCACTGTTCAAATTACTGCTTATAGCCCCAAAACAGCCCCTATTTTGATTTTGTATAGCTGTCGTACCTCACATGCATTTTGTTGTCGTCTATATTATATGAAATCAGTCATTTCCTCTGCTGGCTCCTGATCTATGGGAACTCCTGCTGCACTTGCAAAGTGCATGGCTGTTATTCAATCTTGCAATGCGTGAACAGTTTATCTTCCAATGGTCACTTTCCTCAGTCTCACTTTCCTTGTGAAAACTGAATGGTGATTACCCAGGTTATGGGACGTGAGAAGTGGCAAAATCGTCCAAACACTTGAGACCAAGTCACCTGTAACCAGTGCTGAATTCAGCGAGGATGGTCGTTATATAACTACTGCTGATGGTTCCACTGTTAAGTTTTGGGATGCAAATCAGTATGTATCCGACTATGTACCCTTTGCTCCTGATAATGCATCTGCATGATTATTGTCTTATATATGTTGTCACTTCTGCTCTCAGTTTTGGGTTGGTGAAGAGCTACAACATGCCTTGCAATGTGGAATCGGCTTCACTGGAACCAAAGATTGGTAATAAGTTCATTGCTGGAGGAGAAGACATGTGGGTTCATATTTTCGATTTCCATACAGGAGAAGAGATTGGTATGTGACCTGAACTTGTGGGATCTTTTGAAAAATGTCTGGTGCCTAATCTGAGTCCAGACTTGGCCTGCTTCTCAGGAAATGATGTTAAATTTTTTACACTGGAATCATTTTCAATGCCTAGTGTCTAACCTATGATTACTGCATGTAGCCATTTGAGGCACCAATTTGCAGCAGGACATGTATGCTTGGCCTTTGTGCATCCAAATAGAACTCCCCCTCCCTTGTTTTTTTTTTAAAGAAAAAGAAAAGGAAAAAACAAAATTCTGATGAATGTGCTTGATTAGAGTGCCTGGTCTTTTTGAAGATAGGTCAGTTGGATCATACATGAAAGCCTACATGGTGGGTTGGGTTATCTTTAATTTCCAATGTTGAAGCCCTGATTGTGATTGCTCATTAACATTTTTGTAGGATGTAACAAGGGTCACCATGGTCCCGTTCACTGTGTGCGATTTTCTCCGGGAGGTGAATCTTATGCCTCAGGATCTGAAGATGGAACCATCAGAATATGGCAGACGCCCTCGAGTAATAATGAGCATGACACTTCTCTTGCAAATGGACCAATTGCTAATGTGAAGGTTGCAGCTGATGACGTTAGCCACAAAATTGAGGGCTTTCATCTAGCCCAAGAAGGGAAGACGGGGGAGAAGGAAAAGGCAGCTGCAGCAGATGTTTGACTGAGACTGTTCTTTATGTGTGTTTTTATCTTTTACCTGATTGTGGAGTTGTAAGAAAGAATCGTGTGATTTTAATGTTTGATGGTATTGCCTTTTTTTACTTTGAAATGAAAACATGCTTCTAAAGATGCTGCCTGCTCTTCTCTTTTGTTTTCCCCATGATTTCTTTTTTTTTTTAGTATGATTGGGAAGAATCATATATAAACAAGAATTCATATGGATAACAAGATAGTCGTTCCAAGCGCGGAATGTTCGCACATCGTATTACATGGAGTCAAAAATTGAGTCAGTCTCAGTCGGGTCGAGTCCGTCTTTTAGGAGGTTGTTTGTGGCATATTTGTGACCTATATAGCCTATAAGATGCTACTGATCTGATCCACTCCAAAGAAGGTTGGGCAGGCACTTTTGCATCCCTTGCTTAGTGTCTCCTTGTCGCACTCATCGAGTGCAAAGAACTAGATGATAATTGTGTATATAAAGAAGATTTCTGTTTTTCTTAAAAAAAATCAGTTTTAGCCCAAAGGTGTTTTTGAAAGTCGTTCATTGGTAGGTTAAATTTTTTTTTGAAATATAAAAATGATCGAATTGTTGGTTTATTTTTTGCAATGGTTTGAGCCGTGATCATGCTTTCATTGTTATTTTTTCACTATCTTGCAATAGGGATTCAAAATAAAAATGTTGTTTTTTTTTTTAATATATTATTTTCTAGCTCTGTGACTCTGGTGGGACTGGGAACAGTGAAAAACTCAACAAATTCTCTGTATGCAGTCCCCTTAGCCATTCACTAAGTAAATTATCGAAGACGTGAAGGGTAAGTTCGTCACATAACCCATAACAAATAGCTTTCGTCCATGGAGTCGGTCAGACCAAGTAATTTTCTTTGCTCTCTCTTTCTCTCTCTGCTGTCTCGACCATCTCTGCGTTGAACCCTCGAAGACCCCTAATCTGTGGTGGTTATTTTCTACTTGGCGGGAAAAAAGAAAATGTCAGGCAAAGGAGCGAAAGGTTTGATAATGGGGAAATCCTCATCCGCCATAAACGGAACAAGCAAGGACAAGGACAAGGACAAGAAGAAGCCCACCTCTCGCTCTTCTCGCGCTGGTCTTCAGGTTCTCTCTCTCTCTCTCTCTATAATCTATTTTACACACATTTAAGCTTTCACTTGTCTGTATATCTTTGAATCTTTAATTTGGATTTGTGTTTGTTTTTTTCTACGCTTTTGATGATTAAGGTCTTGAATTAGTGTTTGGCAGATTTTTATTTGTGTCGTTCATTTTGTTTTATGAATATTTTGCTGAACGCTTGAGTTGCAGTAGTTACATTTTGGAAATTTTCTTTTAAGGCTCCTCTCCACTCAAAGTTTTGTCCAGTGGAAACGTTTAACCTATAATCCTGCCACGTTACCATGATAGGAGAGGTGTGTAATGGATCACAACTTATGTGAATCTTGGTGTTCCAGTTGCAGCCAAAAACTTTTTTCCGTTTCTTGTTGGGATTGCTCAGAAGGTGGGATGTGACTCTTATTAGTTGCTGAACCAAAGGTGGAGGTTTAGTATTAAGTGAACGAGGTGGTTTGAAAGGCTCTTCAGTTGGATCAACTTGATGACTTCTATTTAGGATTTTGAAAATGCTGAAGTGCAACTGAGGAATTGTGTTGGCATGGTAAAACGGAAGGAAATGAGAATCTATTCTTTTTTACCTTTAATCAATAACAAGATTAAGTTAATACTTGTTTTATTTGTTCAAATGAAGTGCTATGGTAGAAATGTTAGTTTTATAGGTGAGTAATTGTCTGATTTGTCAGAGGAACCATTTTTTAAATCAGCAAGGGAAGATTAGCTTCATAAGAGTATATAGAGTTTGCGAAGATAAGATGACGGAAATTGTACGCAATAGGAGTATGGTACCCTTTGAACCCGTGCGTTGCCTATTTTGTCGGGTCTTGGATTGCATCAATCATTCATGCCTTGTCATTGTGGCCACAACGTTAGGCAGTCCTTTGAATGATTAGGGGGAGAATTTCAATGAAACATAGAAAATCTGTCAATTAGTCTCTTTTTTGAATTATATTGTGAAGATAACAATCATCCACCGACTTTGCTTCCCCATGATGGTTCAAGGCATGTACCATTGAGCTAAACTATGAAGGAATATCTACGAGACATTCTAGCAAATGTATGGTAACTTTGATTTGTTCAATGGATTTTGCATGTTTTCTTTCAAGAATTTGTTTTTACCAGTGCACGCACGTTTGAGTCAATTGTTAAGCATGTATCACCTTTTTTTTGCTGTTAAGCATGTGTCACCTTAATATAGAGTCATTTCAATTTAAGTGTTGCCACAAACTCACTTTTGATTTTTAGGGTTTTAGGTAGTTCACGTTGTAACTTCTGTAGGTCCTACATGAAAATCATCATGCGTGTGCTCATCCTTTGCCCTTCTTGTGATTCTTGGAGACCTTATCACATTGAAAGAAGTAATTACACAAAATTGATTGAGATTCAAATGATTATACCTACAGAACACTAATTGCACTTGAATGATGGCATGTTGGAAAGCATTGGTGTTTTTTACTTACCTAAACAGGGTTGACAAAATTTATTGTTAGGCTGGTTTGTGCTTTAAAAAAAACAGAGGCTTCATGTTTCTTGTAAATGGCATTCCACAGTATTCATTTATTGAAAGCCATTTTCTTACAAAACCGTTTCAGTTTCCAGTGGGTCGGGTACACCGTCTCCTGAAGACAAGGGTTTCTGCTAATGGAAGGGTTGGAGCAACAGCTGCTGTTTATACAGCAGCCATATTGGAGTATCTGACCGCTGAAGTACTGGAGTTGGCAGGCAATGCAAGCAAAGATCTGAAGGTAAAGCGCATAACACCAAGGCATTTGCAGCTTGCCATTCGGGGGGACGAAGAGCTTGACACCCTCATCAAAGGAACCATTGCTGGTGGTGGAGTTATCCCACACATCCACAAGTCACTCATCAATAAGTCTTCCAAGGAGTAGTTCATAATCTGTTTATGCTGCTTTTTAATTCGTGGTGTTGAACCCGAGAAGCATGCATGAATATCACTCCCCCCCCCCCCCTGCGGGGGTATTGTGGCATTAGGATGGAACTTGTATTCTTTCTCAGACGGTATTTTTAATCATGAAGTGTCATAATGTGCAATATGGGTTTTTGGATGTTTAGTATCTGGTTATGCCATATGTAATCTAAGCTCCAAAGTCTCCATCACTCCCCGGAAAGCTGGAACTTTCTGGTGTGCTGTGTATGGATCGACTTGTACACCCCCTCATTGGATTTCCTTCCATGCGCATCTATCAGTTTGTTCAAAAGATTTCAAGCTTTTTTCATTTCACTTTTTAATACCACTTATATTTGTGTCACTATACATCTCAATAAGTTATCAAGAGCTTCTATCTTTGTGTTGCGGCACCAAATCTTGAAATGATATTGGTGTTGGGTGTAAAGGGACGAGCAGAAGAAACCCAGACGTTTCAAGCTAGTGACCATTGAGATCTGCCCTTTAGATGGGTAACTATCCTTAGCTGATCATCACCAGACACTACCTAGTAAAACTACCTAGAACAAAACTTGGCATAGGCTATATCCATACCAGAATGATCGGATTCAGATAACCTGCTATATTGAGAGTTGCATCACCAAAAGTAATACTGCATTTAATTGCAATCACCGAAGCTTGAATGGTTAGTGTACACATTCAATCCACTGTGGAGTCAAATAAATATACTAGAAACGATAAATTTTGAGGCAAATCTGTCGGCATATATGAATATGTAAAGCTTTTTGAAGATGATTGAATATGTAGAGATGATGAAGAATCAGCTTGCAATTAATCTTACAATTCATGTACATCATTAATTGTTGCAACTTAGTTACAAAAGATGTGATATCTACAATGGACATGAAAGAACAAATTCACAACAAAAACTCCTCTCAGGTTGAAATTATCTCTTCAGTTTTCTTCATCGGTGTCTTCCCAGTATACTGTCCAAAATGGAGACTCCTCCCTCATATGCCTCTCAATTGTATATCTCCACAAAAACAATTTATTATTGGGCCCCTGCAAACCTCTCATTCACAAAACCCAAACCAATAACTCTTCCTGCAATAGGTCTAGTCGATGTCACCTCAAAGGTCTAGTCCAATAACTCTTCCTGTAATAGGTCTAGTCCAAGTTGAGGAAACTTGGACGGGGGAGGAAAATGTTGGAGGATCAACAATGCCTGAACGAACACCTAAAAGAATCGGATCAGTAACTTATGAGCCTCAACTATGACGACAACATACCCTGGTTTTCAAAGTAAGTTTTTACTCTCTTTGATTATGACGGTTCTTGATCTGCCTCCCACAATCTCCAATCTCCTTGGCCTGTTGCTGTAAAGATGGGCAAAGATAAAAAAACAAACCCAAGCCACCAATATAGCTGACAAGAACAGATGAATTAAAAAAAAAGCAGATGCAAAAGTGCAATTGGTAATATTAGGAAATATTTTTTAAAAAAGGAACGAAAAATAAATTTTTATTGAGATGAAATGCATATAAATGTTATGATTACCTCATTTAGAGCATCCCACCATTGATTTGATTTTTCTTGTAATGCAAGCCACTCCATAGCCATCTCATACTCAATAGTATTGGGCTGGGAAAAGTGTGACGTTGATACTGCATTTCTCTTTTTATAGCAGAAAAAATTAAAGCAACTCACTAGCTTGTCCGTTTCAGAAAACTGTTCAAAGGTCAAAAAAGAATTGAGCATGCAAGAATTAATTGATAAGAAGCACAAATTACCTGCTCTTCACGTTGCTTTTGAAATTTTATTTTATCAATAACCAGATGGCCAACAAATTTGCATGGATTACCAGGCTCCCTCAATGTCACTTTGCGGCCGACAACTGGTCTGAGAAAGTCATAGAAGCCACAAAATTTCACAGAAGTGTCAAATCCTATAAAGACAAAGGATTCTGGCATTTAAGGAAACAAGAATAAAAAGAATAATGTATAAGCTCTCTAAAATAAGGTTGAGAATTTCAAATTTGGTCTTCTAAATGTTCAAGGAGGCATACTCCAAACTACTCTTTATGAAGGGCATTGTGGCTTCAAGGTGGCAAGCAAGCATCACATAAATAAATTGTTCCTAGAATGCAAGATTTAAAACCATTTAAACCAGTTATGCTTGTGTGACACCAATGTGCCTGTATAATCACTAAATCATTCCCATGGTCTATGTCAAACCACCATAGCCCTTTCGTTTAAGCTTCCTACATGTTTTATTGGGCTTTTGAACAGATGTGAATTCTCAAGAAATGATCAAAGCACATGCTGAGAATCATTGGTAATTTTGTATCATGTGGAACACTGACTAGGACACAAAATAATTATTGAGTCAATTACCTTTCATACCCTACCATTAGGCATTTCTTGGTTAAGTCAGAAATAGCGACTTCTGCAGCATCTTTTGTTCTGAATATAATGAAAGCTTGCCCTGTCAGCAAATAGAAGAATTAAAAAAGCAAGCTACACGTGTTCACAGTGTTTCAGACTTCATCTATGAATGTAAGATTGAAAACAAAAAAGGCACGACCACATGCTAACCAGAATGAGGGCTAGAAAAACTGCTGCGTTGTATCATCTTGGCGCTGACCTTTTCCTTGAAAGCATGCCAGACTATACCCTGAGGAATAAGGACAAAAGACAAACTAGAAGCTTATGCTTTTAGCAGGCGGCCCTGTTCATTTCAGCCATAATTATAGGGATTGTTGAATAAAATGCCTTCAGTCTTGATTTCAGTGGCAAGTAATCCATAATCCGTATGAACTGCAGCAGTCTAGACTACAGAAGCATTGTACTGCAATTTTAGATTTTACACAGTCGTCGTAAACAAATTTAGACCCTTGAAAGTTCCATGCAAACACGCCTGAACTGAACCCCTGTGCTTCATATAGAGTATGAACCATAAGAATGCCTCCTCAAGAGTCAGTTTTGTGCAATGATCAGGCTTAACACTATGAAACAACTATATGGCATATCATTTGCCATTCCGAAAGGGACCTCGTGCAATCATATTAACATTACACACACAGGATAATGTAAAAATACAATAGAATACTCAAAAGTTATCAGTGCGGCCGAACATTGTTTGCTCTTGTCAAAGTATAAATACTTAAGTTACACACTCTCTACCAACTTAAGCTTTTGGAGTAGATGGTGGTTTAACAAGGTATCAAAGCAGTAGGTCCTATATTCGAATCTTGCTACCACTCTGATTATTAAAAGAATTCCACATGCTATGCCCAAAATTTAGCCTACACGTGAGGGGGTGCCAAAGTATAAATCCTAAGTTACTCTCTGTTTAACAACTAAAGTTTTTGGAGTAGATGGTGGTTAATAGTCCTCTCACGTGGAATATGTGAAGCTCAAGAGGTCTTTTACAACAGGAGAGATGTCTGTATAGTATCAGCAAATAGAATGAGTGGTAGCATATTGTATTAAGTGAGAGGTTCTCTGTCTCCGTATTTGTTTCTAGAACATAGGTTATTTAGGATCCCTAATGTGTAAATAGTCATAACTAATTTCAAATTTCAACATTTATCATTTTGAGCAATAAAGTACGATCACAACCACACCTCCACTTCTGATGATGTATAAGATGGGTCCAGGTTTTCTAACAAGACAAGTGAGCCTTTGTCCTGAGCTCTCTGCAGCCTTTCCTCCCAAGGCTGCACAGGGAAAAGAAACATGAGAAATGTTGGAAAAATAAAGAATAAAATATGTACTAGTTTACTGATATGTATGCAAACAGAAAAAGTTCACTACCCAAGTCTGGACATCAGTCTTACAAAATCTGTTCCAATCTAAACATAATCAGAGGAACCAAGCCCCACAAGGATGACCTGACACAGAACTGCAAAATAAAAACAGTTGCCCAGGGGAACTAAACGAAAACCTTTCTCCTGGGAGAATCCAATAAATTTTGGGCATGATTTTAATTAATTTTTCAAATTGTCAGGCTTGTATATCAACAATAGTTATAAGAAATTTTCGGCCCCTAGAACAAAATCTTGGGTCCATCCCTGCACAACACTTTGTCAACCAGATTTCAAACCAGTTATTGCTTTAATGAAATTCCTGTAAAGTATCCAAGAATGACAACTCACTTGTTGCTTGAACCACTTGCTTGTATCCTGCAAGAATGTCTAGAAGATATTACAATGGTATCTAAAGTTATTTAAAAAAAAAGGAAAAAAGTACAAAAATCTTTTGTGTGCTAGTGTGAACAAGTGTTCTTTATATATATATTGTGACTAATTAGCAGCCCAAGACTTGGCTGTATTTAACCAAAAGAAAAAAATTCAAGGCCAATTCATTCACTTCCAAAATGAAATTCAATATGGATAGAAGTATCCAATTACCCAAGGAGTCATTGACTCATTTCTCACTCAATCATCAAAGATAAAGAGTTTGAGATCCATAGTTGAGTACACAGAAATAACTAGATATGTACCTACATATGCAAATTTTCTAGTAAACCTTATTCTTTCTGAAATTTGAAGCAGTTAAAAAGAAAAAGACATCAAGTGTAAATATGCCACTTAAATACGAAAGACTTTACCGCATTGGCCCTTCTTGTAACCTCCACAATATGGATTCCAGCTTTTAAGCCCTCATGCTGTTCAAACTGATCCGCTTCTTTATGAGGAATCTTGCTTGCCTTCTCAAAATTCACTCCCTTCAACAGTTTACTCTTCTCGCTAAAAGAAATTTGGGCATCCAGAGATTTTTCTTTGTGATGTGGTAATCTTGACAGAAGATTAGGTGACTTTTCAGGAACTTCTACATAACCAATTGTCAATGCCAACATGATTTGGTCATTGATTCTACACAAGTTCCAACTGAGGCAAGACAGTGGACAAAAGTTTTCACAAAGATTTACCTGAAGTGCCTTGAAGCTTCTTTTTTTTTGGTGGGCAAACATTCAATACACCCGTAGATGTAAGAGCATCAGAATATTTTACCTTAGCCCTTCCTTCCAATGGATAGTGAGAAATATTTGCAGCTCCTGTCCCATCCTCATCAGTAAAATTTTCTGGCCACAACAATATTTTCTCATTAGCAAAACATACATCCACACTAGCAGCTGGTATCTTCGACACTGTAAATTTTAGAAGCAAATTGTTTCTACATAGAAATTGAATTCAAAAAAAAAAATCTCTGTTAGGATAGCTTTCTAAGAACACCTCTCTTTTCCGGATTTGTGCTGCTGCCAGATTGAACATTTTTGACTGCTGTCACAGCAGTGCCTGCTTCAAACTTTGAAGACAAACCTGATTTTCCAGTTGTGTCTTCCAAATTCGTTTTGAATTTAAGGCGACCAATGAATTTTTTATCTTCTCTGCAGTTAAAGAAATGCTCCACTGCAATGCAATTATAAAAGCATGGCTTCAGGAACATGTACACAAGGAAAGCAAGGATGAATGTCCCTTCTGCCAGACAGATGGTGGGAAAAAATTACAGGCACTATTTTCTTAGATGCCACCCGCCAAGTACTTTTGACTGCATTTTGTTTGTCATTACTAAACAAAAAGAATTGGTTTTTATAGAAAATTCTTTTACTACATTTACTATCATCAATGGTCAAAATTCCTCCCACATCGGTAAAATAAGACTTCTTAAACTAGTGTAAGCCTTGTCAACCTTTCCACACATTCACAATTAGTTTTTAGTTAAATGCTTTAACTTTGTATTACACATGAGCTATCGATCGTAGTGGACCAAGTCTCTTATCTATTTGAATTTCTCAGTTATGAAGCACAGACACTCTCAAAAAAGTGATGTATCTTTATCGGAGACCGATAGTCTTCGGACATGTGTCCGACACTTCTTTAAACCGTGTCGACTACTAAACACTTAACATGTGATTAACAAGTTTAAAAATTTGACTATTAAGTATCTTATACTATAAGAGAACATATAATTTCCAAGACTATACATGCTATCGTTGTACTCAAAATATAATTACAAAAGAAAAAGATACATAAACGATTTAGAAAAGGGCAATTGAGATAAGAGCAATCATTTAAATTATATATGTATAGTATATGTCTACAAAAAAATTGATAATTCTTGATTATTATAATGTTAGTCTAAATATTCACACTAAATGACTAGAGATAAAATTTATATATCATAAAATACAAATTTTTTTATGAATAATATATCGTTATCACTACACTTGTGATAAATTATTTAATTTTATATATATAACATAATTATCTGTAACGTGTCCCTAATATGTCAATGTCCTATTTTTTAAAAAAATATCGTGTCCGTGTTCGTGTCCGTGTCCGTGTCCGTGTCCGTACCCGTGCTTCTTAGTAATTCCCAGTTTGTTGGTTTGGCTATTTTGAAACAATTAGTTAGCCAATATGCAAGCTCAGGTGGCATGTCACAAAGGGTATGAAGAAAATGTGTATCTTACATTGAAAAATTAATAAGGTCAACCAAGCTTGGAGATATGATTAAGGGACCTTGCATATCAAGAGCTCTTCTCCAAAGAGGCAATTTTGTGTTACACACTAAATGTCGCTAAGCTGGGACTGCAGCAAGGCCCATGAATTGTTGATCTTGATAAGCTATATTATCCATCATATTCAACAAGGAATTAAATGGTCAGTAATGTTTTCTCTTTCTTCTTGACTCCTATTTGTAGCTAGTTTGAGCATGCACACGCTTTTGGAGGTTACTCCTGCCATGCCCTTCATTGCATTTTATTACATCTAAACGTAATATAAGGGATGGAGCCAAAAACTAAAAGAATTTTTTTATTATCCTAAGTTGTAGAAGCTTTCTGACAAATTGCAATTATCAGCATATGGCATAAATAGGAGTCCAACGGCTGCCAAATTTGAACCTGCCATATTCTACTCAGAATGTTGCAAGAAGCCCATATGGTGAGTCTTGAGATAATTGCAGGGTAAAAGAGCTAATTATAACATCAAATTAAGATAGATCTCTGAATTGCATGTAAAAAGAACAGGTAAAGTGCTTTAAAATAACAACTAACCTTCATGCCCAGCTATAGTATCTTCAAACATATCATATATTTTACAGTTCCCAACATCAAAAGTACGAGAGAAAACATAATCAGCGATTCTCAATTGTTCTGCAGATGCTTGAGGATTTCGTTTGTCCTTTGACGTGCAGACAACTCTGCATTTTCCATAAATTGTTTCCTAAAACAGTGGAATCATGGGGACACTGTCATGTGATTATGTCATCATATTTGGCAGTACTTATTTTTTTTTTATACAGTGCAGAAGTATTTGGACAACTGCATGATAATTTTCAATGAAAGAACACAAGCTATAACGGCCAAACAATGTGAAATAGGCTCATTTTAGTCATTACTCCTCAGGATCTAATGAAGGGAGATTTGGGGGGAGGGGTTTTGTAAACAAACTCCATTTTGTTTTTGTTTTTTCTAACTAAATTGGAAGATTGAAGATAAAAAAGTTTAGCGCAGGTAATACTTCCCAACACTCTCTCAATTATGTGTTGGGCAACTGTTAATATCATGTAATAGCTCCGACTTTACATCAACAAGACAGAGGTCATCCCTTCAATTCATAGGTCCACATTGCAAATCTTGCATTCACTACTCTGACAACTTCATGAATAAAATCAAATGCAATACAATGAACACAAAATGATTGTCAGGTCATAAAAGGAACATAAAACCATTCAGAGGAAAAACCGCTATGAAATGCATTGTCAATACAATTGCCAGAAAACCATTATCTGATATAATGCAGTAATAAAATCCTTTTATAAAGCCTACAGGAGAGAATTGCACCATAAAATCAAACATACAATGCACACAACAAAGTTTAAGTCGAGCTTTAAAAAGTATTCTCCAGACTGAAATGTTTCCAACACTCACCAACTATATTATCTGTGCGTCAATCTCCACTATGACTTCATATTTACATGATGACAAGTCATAGTACAACACAAATTTCAGATAGTAAATGTGATGGGATAGCTTCTAATCTCCACTAAACTGTTTCAACATGCATGCCAAATATGAAGAGGACATACAATCCAGTAGTTACCTTAACTAAAACTTAATTTTAAAAACAATTGGTAGACCAGGTACAATAAGATATAATAAGCTCAAAACAACTAAAAACTAATTAATCAGAACAAACCATACTTAGCTAGTTTTCGTCATCATCTTGGTCAAGGCTGAAACTTTCATTTTGTGAAACGAATTGACCGAAGCATTTCAATTCCAAAAAAAAAAAGCAAATTAGTGATTGAATATTGAAATTCCTATGTGTCGAGGTGTTATGTGATGTTTCGCCCATGTTTCAGAATGTTTAGGAAATGAATTAAGAAATTGTTTATCTATTTCTAAATATTCTAGTTTCCAAGCTGATCGAAACGATGTACCAAAACAAAATTTTGATCCTTGATCTTAGTTACTAAGCCGAAAAGGCTATCAATCAATGCATGTAAACCTAACAATGTAGTCGTCAAATATCAATGCAGTCGTCAACCTTTGAAATGTCATCTCTAAAGTATTATGCATACACCTTGTTTATCCTTCAACTTAACCCTCTTTATATTAACTTTCTTAAAATGGAAAGTTGAACAAGGTAGCATTTGGCAACAATAGACAGGGCAATGACACGACATGTCTTACGTTGTTAGGTAAATGCTATTATCCAACTCTATAATTTAACACCCTCTTTAGTCTACAAAAAATGGGGTATATGAGAGGTAGGCTGGGTACTTAACTAATTTTTTACATTATCTACCAAAGTGGCTGCTATTACGTTCAAACCCACAATTAGGGGTTCAACTTGGACGGGCCAATCCAAACTCTACCTCTAAAAAAAATAGTGTTAGGGTTGAAGTTTTTGGGGTTAAGGTTAAAAAGTTTCAACCTGAATTGAATTTGGACAAGACTCGAGTTACTAGCTTGGGTTTACGGATTTAACCCGAACACAACTCGAAATGATGAAATCGGGCTCAACCCAAACCCAACTCTGAGTTCAACCTGAATTCACGTATTATATTTATATAAACAATATAAAAATAAAATACAAATATATATTTTGGAATTATTATTATTTAAAGAGGGAATGAAACATGATTTATAAGAACATAGATGATAAAAGAAATTTACAAAACTGACGTGGGATAAGTAAAAAAGGTAAAAGAAACACAAAGAGTTGACATCCCACATCGGATAGATAATTCAAATGACCTCTCCCCTCTCCTTTATATAAAGAAGGCTCATCCTTACATCTTTAATAAGTTGTCTTGATGGGCTTCATCTTAGTGGTCATGTAGACCTATGTAATAATCTAACATTGTGCAAAGGCTCACAACTAATTTAGAATTATTGTTTGTTGAACCTGAATTGCTAATCCAAATTGAATAGCCCAATTTCAACCAGATACTTGAATTGAGTATCTTGGGTTGAGGTCAAGTTAGGATTAGGGTTAGAGTTAAAAATTTTATCCTTACAGTTGAGCTAGGGTTGATCCCTAAACCCACTCAACCTGCTCAAATTGCACTCCTACCTACAATCTCTAAGTTGGAAGATCGAATTTTAACCACTAAAACAATAGTACCCCACTGATTGTCCAACTTTTTGTTCAACTGAAAACAAAAACAAAATTTTTCCCACTAAAATCTTAGTGCTACTTACCTTGTCAATTTATAAGTGGTCTTGTTTATGGACAAGAACTAACTAGTAATTTTCCATAAGAAAGAACAACTAATCTTATCAAGAGAAGTCATACCCCATCATGCGTGAGGATACTTCAAATTTGGCTTAGATAGATGAGTTAACTATAGCATTTGTGTCAATTAAACCCTTGAACTATGTTTTGTATCAATTTATCCCTGATCTACGCAATATAACTCAATAAGGCTCTTCCGTCTAAATTCATCGTTAACTATGACGGAAAACGTCACGTGTGCATCACGTGGTCCTTAAATTATAATCTAATCTCTGGATCATGTGATGTGCACGTGAGGATTCCTGTCAAAATTAATGGCAAATGTGGACAGAAGAGCCACATTGAGTTAGATTGCTTAGTTCAGTGGCTAGATTGACACAAAACATAGTTTAGGAACTCAATTGGCACAAATAGTAAAGTTCAAGAGCCAAATAGGTAACTCTACAAAAATGGCATGCATCATAATGGTAGAGCAAAACCATTCATTGATAATTGTCATAAATAAAGCACTATCTCTAGCCAATATACAAGTATCTACATCACATGTATTATTATATGACCATCTTGGCCAAAGATTAGTCCCCATCACAAAAGCCATTTTAATCAAGTATACCAAATGTCATGGTATTCCTTAATCAATAAAGCATCAATATGTACAATAATTACTTTCAATAAAAATAGAGAAAAACATGATGGTCAATCCAAGTTACCAAAGGATTAAGGTTGAAAAGGCCTTTGCCTTCACCCGAAGCTAGAAAGATCTCATTCTCAAGCGGCTTAACATCCCCCAACCAATGTTGTATTTCAATAGGACGAAAAAACCATACAACCTTCATCTTCTTTTTTTGGCTTGCCGTCTCCCATATTTTTACAAGTTTACCAATATCAGGTTCAAGCTGACTATCACGCCATATATACACACAATCATAGAGAAAGTATTCAACACCGTCATAAGTAAATGACTCATAGAATCGCACGTCCTTATTAGTGCCACCAACTCCTCTCTTAGGACCCCAAAAAAAATTGCCATTCTCTTCGTTGTTTACTTCTCCGTGGAGCGACATTACAAATATATCATCGATTAGAATCCACGCCTTGACTTGATAAGACTTTGGAAACCTAAAGTGAAAGAAATAACAAAGCGATTCATAATTGTAAAGGCAACAGTAAATCTATAACCAAGATGCAATCAAGCCACTCTTGTAAACCGATAAAATCAATGGTAAGCACCAAATTATTGAACTAGGCCATAGACTGTATAATAAGCACTAAAGACTTCAAGCAAGGCTACAATATAGAGATAAAGTTATAACTAAGGGCTTCAAATTGAGGGTTATGCATTAAAAAAATGCAGCCCAACAAGACTTTCAACACTGCAAATTCTGAGGAATGTCAGATGTAACCGGTATTACTCCACACGATGAGAGATTGTTCTCGCGACTCAAATCTTTGATGCTCCGGTCACAATATAACTACCTTACTACTACATAAATGCCCACCCAATGAGGTTTATGCGTGATACTAATGAAATATAAGTGACTTTTATGAAAGAAGTCAAACTATCATTTTAACAAGTAACCATAAACAAGCATTCATGAACCTACATGAACACCCTCAAAAGGTCTCAATAGTTTTGTTACGAAATAACACAAGTAAAGTCCATGATTAGTGAAAAGTTATTGTTGATGATCAGGTAAAAAATTGATCAAATAAATTTCATCTGCCATCTAATATAAATATTCAAGTGGTCAGGTAAGGCTTTGACCAAAGAGTTTGAACCCCTATTTTGTGAAAAGAGCCAAGATATATAGTATTAGGCGTCTTAATCTTGGCCCAGTTGTCATCTTTGTGTGCAGTGTGCCTATTCAACCTTGTATTTACTCCTTTCAATGATAATTTTTTTATTAATTGAATCTAATTCTAACTAGTATCCATCCTAAAAATTCCTTGGAAAACACCAATAAGGTCCTTACAATGATATAGGACCTCTAAACTCAAAAGGGTGCCAAAGATAATTTTTGATATCTAGAATTGCAAATTCAATTATCAACAAGAGTTTCGAAACTTAAATATGATATGAAGAAAAGCATAGTGAGTAATGATGAACATCAAGATGCTTGGTAAGTTGCTTCACATTCTAATAATGAATGGTAGCATGAAGCCAAGAATTTATCATTTTTTGTAGAGAGAATAATGGCAAAGAAAAATCCACTTAGTCAACCCAAATAGCTTGGACGAGATTTCTTGAGTTTACTTTAGAGCAATTTGATGCATATGATAATTAAAAATAGCATGCCCTCCAATAACAATGGGAGTATGGACCAAATCCTTCTCTCACTTTCCTTTGGTGATCAAAGCTTGGTAGTATCATAACCAAGCTAAAGTAGATCACCACTCACTTTTGCGAGTAAGACATTGTGTAATAGTGCATAACATACACTTTATGATTTATGATATAAGTGGAAAAATGATAGTCCTCTCAAAGTCATTGAGTCATTAGACGTTCAACGTGTTGGAATGAATGGATGATGCTTGTTAAGTGTGGAGGGCTCAAGGGTTTTTGGTGTTAACACAAGTAAAGATAACATTTGGAAGTGTGAAGTTTATGTTAATGATCTTGTAAAATAGGCTACAAACAGTTTGGATGATTAAAAGAGACCAGGCCTACACACCTATTCATACTTGTACATATAATTTGCCGAGTACATGACAAAAAAACTTCAAGAAATCAGAGATCATGATGTGCAAAAGAAGATCCTATTATCTCTATGCCTCAAACTTTTACAATAGAACCACCATTGCAATTGCAGGTTTAGGCATGGACCCAAATCAGCAGTCTTAAATAAACCTCAGAACCTTCTTAAATAATTTATCACTTGAGACATAAAGATAAAAAAAAATTTAACTTAGAAGTTACACATCAAATCAGCACAGTCTTCAAATATCTCTTCTAAGGCTATGCTCCACTGTGGTAGGCTAATTGGTTGTTCCTATATTTTTTTCGCCTTCTCAATATTAAACATGCTGAAAATTGAAGTTCACCATAGAAATCATTCTCGAGTCTTGACAACAAAAACATAGTCCAACAACTTCTATGTTCATAGCCAGCATTCAAAATTACCACAAATTAACCTCAAGCCCATAGTATAATCCATCAAACTTCTAGCAAACCTTTTATGATCTCCAAGGAATTCCTCTCCATGTAATGAAAAGGATTCTATAGCTATTGCTAGGGAGATGATTATGACATCTTCAAGCAAGAATTATCTCCTGCACAATCTTCCAATGCTTTATAGGTGCTACATCTTTCAAGAATTTTGTACAAACAACCTGTCCGGTTGATTTCTAATTTTAGGATCCGAGTATCAGGCTTTGCTACAAAAACTGAACTTCGAGAATCATATTTACTAACACTTCAAAACTAAATTGACAAAAGAGATAGGAAAAAGAAGAAGATTATGTTTAATAAATATGTTGCAATGCATGATTTATTGTGAAGAAAGATTACAAAAATATCAAAAGACCAAAAACAATCACAAATACATTAGGGCCCCATCCTGAAGTACGTTTCTTAAAGGCCACATGGCAAGTAATTGTAATAGACGGATTTGGACAAACAAGCAAAAAATCAAAAATAAAACCAAAGCAGCAAGATGCAACGTGAGTCATTGAAGCTTGTAAAGACTTTTCTTCCATGGTGCTTCCACATTTTGTAGGATGTGTTGCAGCACCAGTGCAAAATTAATCTTGCCGATCAAATTCTGTTAATAAGATAAGACATTCTAATTTCTGTAAGCTCCATGTCATTATATTGTATTTAGATCAAAAAAATCCCAAATATACATTAACCAAAGTCACTCCTATAAAAATTCTACATGCACAGTTCGCCACCCATGTTGAAGCATTTCAACAAATTGAATATGAGGCCAAAATCAGGAAATGAGACCACCGACAACAAAAACATCCGAAATTTTGCACGAAACATCAGTATGCCCAAGCAAAAAAAATCAATAATTTTAGCCTATTTAGCTCCTGCTAAAGTGAGTTAGAACTCAAGACGGTCCCTTGCAAGAATTACCTTCAAGCCCTTGAAGTATTAGCCCCATAAAAATAAGACGCCCCATGATGGCAAAACCCCTATCGCTAGAAGTCCTGTAAAATCTGACAAAAAAAATCAAATAAATGTAAGTATCAGCGAAAACCATTTCAGCAGCACTTGTTGAAGATATTAACCACCGTGTGACATCCATGGTTCAAGGTCACCGTATTGGCCATCAACTCAGAGGGTTTTAAAACACATCAATCGTAGTGTCGTGGCATAAAAGAAAATGTTGAACATAACGAGAAATCATTCAGGTCATGTCGCAGCGTCGCAAAACCGTATCAGCCGATTCGATGACAATAACTCTATGACTCAAATATAACTCGGACAACTAAGCCGAGTCTTGCGAGACTCGGAGTTTATACATATTGTGTAACAGTATCATCTTTGAAGGTGTTAAGTCAAATACGACTCGACCTACTCATATCGATATCGATCAATATTTTGAATCATGGTGACATCACTCATAGCATGGATAAATAGATATGTCAACCGACAGGGAATTCCCAAATAATAAGTAGCATTTAGAAAATAACTAAAATTTCTTTAACAAAATGAATCACCCCAACATTGGTGTTTATAAATTGTCAAGATGGTGGGAGGCCTCTTTTATTTGCTTATAAAGAAAATTTCCTGTCCAGTATTTTTTTTTTTTTTTGAATTGGGCAACTACAAATTAGGTTATGTTATGCTATGTGATGGTTTGAAATTTCAACAATGGGGAAAAATCATCCACGGGGTGTGTGTGAGAGGAAGGGATAAAGAGACCAAATAAGAATGTTAAAATTAGTGGAAAATTCAGAGAGAGAGAGGAACCAAAGGAAAGACACACTCCTTCTCTCCCTTTCTATATCGTTGTCAAAACTAAGAATACACATGATACACAACATAATCCATCAAAATGCAACCAAAAGATTATTAAACAAAAATATTAACAAATCAAGCTGATCAAACACTGGATTCTTACAAATTAATAAACAAATCAACCAAAACCATTTATAAGTCCCTTGAAAGGAAAAACTAAAAATCCACTTCTTCACCATCACAAAAAAGGCAGTAGCCTCCTGCCAATATGGGTCCCAAAGGATCAAAATTAGAATACCAACAAAATAAAAAGCGGAAACAACGTAAAAAATCAGAAGAAAATAGAAGAGCAAACACACCAGTGAAAATGAAAGAAACCCATTTGACCGATGATAACCAATCCAAACCCCATTCATACACAATGCTAACGATACTCGTAAAACCCTAAAACAAAAACCACGTAAAGCATATCTTAAGACAAAATATCACAAACACAGAGCAACTATGCAGAGAAAGCACAACCAATATGACTCTCTATAGCATATACATATGCATTTGTGATGTGGGTAACGATTCTAATGAGACGGCCAGTACTCAGTAGTCCTAGAACATAGTACTCACAAAATCGAAACAAAAACCACAATGTGAGGAAAGAAATCAAAGCAATAATGATGAGATTCTAAAGAGAGGTATTAAGAGAGAGAGAGCTTACAAGTTTGATCTTAAAAGTTTTGAGAAGAGAGACTCATTAGAAGAGTTTCGTTGACAAGAATACGAAAACCAACAGAGAAGCAGTCGGTTAATGGGAAAACACTTGTACACAGGAAACGCGTAGTATTTCCCTCTCAAAACATGTACTTAAGGCAACAAAGAGGGAGTGTCGTAGATAGTTACCGAGAGTGATCTAACATGCGCCGTGTGCGCTTTTATAAAGGCTGGCCTAGAAGCCTAGAATTGAAACTGACACCACCGTACGCGAGTAGCAGGGCGGAACGGAACGGCCATGCAGTGTAGTAGAGTGGCAGGAGAGACAAAGGCAGGGGCATGTGTCTCGACTTGCCCTTATCGGGCGTGGCTTTCACTCTCCAAAAAGGTGGCACGTAGAAAAGATTAAAATTTTATATAAAATTAATTATTAAATTATTTTGAAATATTAGTCAAAATATCAAAATTTTAATTCAACCATAAATTTATTTTAATTTTCTTTAAAACAAAAATATTTCAATTGTTTTAACTATTTTGAAACAGTATCTGCATTATTGGTTACATTTCATTAGAAGATGTTATATTGTGTACAATTTTTTTTTTTTGGATTTATCTATAACTTTAAAAAATTTAAAATTAATCCTAAAAATATTAGAATCGATCATATATATTTTAAAACGTTTTTATAACATGATTCCAAAGAAATACATTTTGTTACGATCAATGCTAAAGTAGTAAGATCGATTTTAACATTTTTTTGTTATAACTACACCCCCTAAAAATTTATATTTTAGCTTATATAAATTGTAAATTTGAAATAACGTAATTTTTTTGATGTCGAAGTTAAAGAAAATGTTACATAACGCAAATAAAATTCAAAAGTTAAAATCTAAATGTGTATCATTTATTGAATAACAAGTGTGAAATGAGCAGATCCTATTGAAAAAATTAATGGAACCCACTTATGCAATAAATGATATAAATTTAGGTCGTAACTTTTTTGGGTTTTATAGTATTATTTTACCACCGAGCGTTAGATCGGTTGGTGACGGATTGTCCTAGGTTAACTAATATTTCGAGTTCGAGTCTTGGGAACACAGCTACGTTCGGTAGGGAAAGCTTTGTCGCCCTTGTGGTCCTACCCGACTCGAATCCGAATTAGTCGGAGCCCGAAATAATTTTCGAATACCGGATGATCTGACCAGAAAATGTATTACTTCAAAGGGAATTAAATCCTATCACAGAGAGAGTATTACTATTTGTGTCTAAACTGTAAATTTATTGATAATTATCTAATCTGTTAATATTGTCGGTAATGTTGAATGAAGTGATGAACAGCAGGAAAAACAAAAATATTGAATAAAGTGGAGATCCAATGAGAATAGTGGGTTGAGTGAATAAATGGGATAAAGTAATAGTGTTTCATAAGGATAAATGTATAATGAACCTGTTGCACCTAATGTGGCAATGCAATCGGATTATGCTATTTTCTAATGTCCTGAACCTGTTGCACAAGTTTTTAGTTAGGAAGATAACTTTCATTGTTGACATGGTGTATTTTTTAGTAGGCTGGAGCTTTCATTGGTAGTGTATCTGGTAGTGTATCTTTTGTATGGTTATTTAGAAATGCTTGTGTGATGTTTTTTTTATGTCTGCCTTGTTTTTAGCTCACTGCATGTATAGGAGGCCTGGTTAGGATGTAAATATGTTGACATTGGGAATTATAAATGCAACTTTTTGTTAGAATATGTAGCACAAATTCTTCGTTATTAATTAAGTCACAGTTGGTTGTGGTCAAATTCGAAATATATAAAACTTTAATCCATTAGTTAAATGTTGCATTATTTATGACATACATCATTGATGTATTTTTTGTCAAATTATTATATATTAAATATTATTTTATGATGGTACATCCATACATATATATTATATTGATATATTGGATATAATTGGATGTTTGAGTTAGATCTTTTATAGTCAGCATAAGTGACTTGGCTAAAGAGACTCGCCAAGTAGTGAAAGACTGGTCAACCCTACTTGGAGAATAATTAGCTTTCTTTTATTGCAAAAGGTTAAAAAAATATTGGGAGAGTTGAGAATATTATGCTGACTGGTACCAACTAGTTGAATGACTAACTGATATATCCTCTCTTATAAATAAAGTCTCTGCATACAGAGAGAACACATCAGGAAAAAAACTCAATTTGAGAGAAAACCATGGAAGAAAAATCTCAACTCTATTGCTTTCATATCAAAGGAAATTTTTAATTCTCAAATGTTAGTTCCCCATTCATCAAAATTATTAAATCATATTTTGCAAATGTCTACACTTCTACAATATCTAGGAGAAGTTATATTCAGGAGTACATGTATTAAATAATATTTTTTATAGCAAATGCAATACATCATTTGAACATAATTATTTGGATGCCCAATTGAGGAACACTTTCAGCCATATTTGGATTCTCTTGCATTTTGATTTCTGCATTTGTAAAAAACAAATGTTAATAGTTTGTCCTTAAACAAAGTTTATCATTAATTTGTAAAAAATAAATTTAAAAATAGCAACAAAAAAGGGAAAAAAATTAATTAACAGCATACCCACAAAATAAATGATAGTATGAGAATTATAGTTGTTTATTAAGATGACATTATATTTGTTAACAATTACATTAACGAACATTGACGGGAGGAGAATTATGTGTTATACGCGCACAAACTTTAGGGAGTATAGGTATAATATTTTAAATGTGAAAGAGTCAACGTGATTTAGTGACAAACCCGAGAGGGTCTGAATGTAATTTATCCTTTCTGAAAATATTGACGATGGTTGTGACTTTTTCTCACTACCGGTGGTAGCGATTTCTAAAATTACATGAGCACAGGTTTGGGCTCTCTCTCTCTCTCTTGGCTGTGGTTTTGTAACAGTCATGGTGGCCAATGGATAAATAAAGGATACCAAAGGTTGTTTTCGGGGGCAATGTTGCTGGCATGGGAGGTGGAGGCGCTGGGTTTTCTGGTGGGTGTGATCTAGATGATGGAGATCAAGTTGTGGTGGGGTGCCACTGCCCATGCTTCACTTGAGATCAAATATTGGGAAAAATATTTTCTTATTATTCTTTTCTCAATGGAGATGTACATGTACATATATAGCAATGGATCAATAATACGGATTCTACAATCAAGCTACACTGGAGTAATGCATTCCTATAATCAAGCTATCTGTCTAATGAACCTACCCATGCCTATTGTACATTTACATTTACACTAGGAAAGGCAAGAATCAAAAACAGAAGGAAAGAATCAAAACATTCCAACACTCCCCTCAAGTTGGTGCATAGATATCACATGTGCCCAACTTGTCCAAGAATTTTGAGAACACTCGATTTGAAATTGCTTTGGTGAGGATATCGGCCAATTGATCCTCAGATCAAATCTTAGGCAACTCCACAATTTTCTCATCCAACTTTTCCTTGATGAAGAATCTGTCTACCTCCACATGCTTTGTACGATCATGTTGAACTGGACTATGGGCAATATCATATGCGGCTTTATTGTCACAATACAATCGAATTGATTGTCTAGGAGGACAACCCAAATCATTTAAGAGAAGTCTTAGCCATAATGCTTCACAAATGCCAAGAGCCATACCTCTAACATTTAAATATTTTTTCATCTAAAAAATCATACAAATGTAAGAGTTTAGAAGTACCAAAAATGGCAATAGCACATTTAACTCATAATATTTAACAATAATAAAATCATATCAATTGCAAACTTTAAGTAAAAAAGTATTGAAAATAACAATACATATAATACAAAGAGAGAGTTATATGAGAGATGAAAAAATCCATATTTGGGATTTAAAACGTCTGAGAGATAGGAGATATATATATATATATATATATATATAATGTGTATTTAAAAGAGATATGAGATATAGAGAGAGTTGAGTGTATGAGATATAGAGAGAGTTGAGTGTATGAGATAGAGAAGAGATAGAAGTCTTAAAGTTGTAAAATGAATGAAAGTCCAATTAAAATCGTTAGATCAATAATCCTCAAACAATTTGAGCCACGAAAAATCAAGATAAATAATCTAGTTACTTTGTTATATAGATTAGTAATTGCTCCTACCTGAAAGCACTATATTACTTATAAAAAATTACAAATATTTGTTCATAAATAAAGACAATGTCTAATATAATTTAAATAATACAACGATCAAATTGATATTGTTCAATCTATATACAGAATATATATAATCAAACTTTTATATAATGAAAGTCACGCTACAACTATTGTAACATATTAATTTAAAATTATGAGAAAATATAATTATTATTGATCAAACATCTACGATTTTAACATTTTTAATAAAAAAACTTTCAAATTTAAAAAAATTATAACTAGTTGTGTTTCTACCTAAAGTTTATAGCATTATCTCTGTACTATTTTTCAAATGTGAGTTTGTATAACTTTTGTGAGGAAAATATCCAAAAGTTTCACTTGAATTCTAATAAATGTAAAAAAAATTGTTAAGAAATTAAAATCAGTTTCTATTTTAGTTCAACTTAAATATTTGTAAAATTCAATCGAATTTAATTTTAAGTAAAAACTTGTATTTTATACTTGATAATCAAATTCAGCTCAATTCGAATGTTAATCACAATTATGTCAAACCAAGAAATTGAATTTAAATTCAATTCAATTAACACTTCTATCTTAAACCTACAAATTAATTTTTATTTATTCCCATTCATAGTGACACCATAATTTTTTTAATTTAATTATTCTTTATTATTTTTACAATCCATTTCAATTTGATTTCAACTTTAAATACTCGTAAAATTCAAACAAAGTTAAGTTTAAATAAAAATATATATTTTTTATTCGATAATCAAATTCAGCTCAATTTTAATCCTAACCATAATCACTTTCGAACTGATAATCGAGTAAAATGAAATGATTCTTGTAATTTTTGAGCGAATTTTTTTTTGGAGGAGTAGTTTTGATCATTTGATCAATAATCTTAAAACAATATATATTATTCGCTTATTATACCATTAGAATATTATAGTATTTTTATTTCAATACAAAATATGACATATATTATAGTCATTCAACTTGTTTTGATGCAAAGAATCTGTATTTAAGGTCCGTTTGTTTATTTGAAAATTTTAAAAATAATTCGTAATTAATAGAATCATAATTAATGGCTTAATTAATGTGTAATATGAGATAGAGAGAGAGAGAGAGTTGTAAGAGATATTAAAGTCTTAGAATTGTAAAATGAATAAAAATCTTGTTCAAAAATTGGGAGAGAATTTAGCATTAGGACTGTTGAATCAATAATCGTCAAACGATCTGAGCCACAACGTAAGTGAAAATGATAAAATTGGAGGGAGATAATTCAATGTAAATGATTTGAAAGGGATATTGGTGGCTACTGCATAAATCTATTTGAGACTGTCAGATGGGCTTATTGTATGTTTATGTGTATATATAGATAGATAGATAGATAGATAGATAAAATAGATAGATATATGATGGCATATGTTAATAAACCTGTATTTTGTTAGCGATAATCTTTGTTATTGCATTATTATTTTGTTAATTTTAAATTAAGCATTTGAACTAATTATTATATAGATTGGATTATATATATAGATATAGATATCGGTATAGATATATATAGATAAATAAATAGGACAGTATATATTAATGAACTTATATTTTGTTAGAGATAATCCTTATTATTAGAGTTTTAATAGATTTTAGATATATTTTGTTTATATATATAAGTGTGTGTGTGTGTGTGTGTGTATATAACCGTCCAAGCCAATCTCTCCCATAGTTTGAATCGAAATGAGAAGAGACAAAAAAAATGTAATAGATCCTGTAAGAATATAGATATCTCTCAAATAGTTTGAATGGAGATAAGGAGAGATAAAAAAAATGTAATAGAGTCACGTAGGAATGTAGATTTATTAGGATCGTTAGATCAAAAGTCTTGAAATAATCTGAGTCGCGAAAGGCTTAAGACAAACCAATCTAGTTACTTTATTATATAGATTATGTACGAGAGAGAGAGAGAGAGAGAGAGAGAGAGAGAGAAGCACTTGTCATTGCTTTAGATCCAGTGGGATAGAAAGAAAGCAAACAAAAAAAGAAGCTATAAAAGACAGTCGTGCAAACAAACTTGCTTGAATGCCTTCATTTCCGATCTAACAAATATACAAAGAAGTGTTATTTCCACTGTCTTAGGTGGTAAATAACAGCAACTGTTCAAACAATCTTAGCAAAATGATGACTACACCTCGCCAATAAACAACAAAGAAGAAACAAAGAAGCAGAGGAAAGAAAAGAAAGAGAGGAGAAAAACATAAAAAAAATTACAATTGAAGAGAGCTCTCGAACCCTGACAAGTAAGGTTACGCTGGTGTGGCTTCAACCTACCCGCATCAAAAAAAAAAAAAAAAAAAGACACTCCAAAAGAAGAGATGAGACTGGACTCTTCCTTCCTTTTGAGCTGCACAAGGAAAATTTTATAAAAGAGGAAAAGAAAAAAATAAAAGGTAAAAACCTATCTGTAAATTAAAATAAAAGCATGCTATTGGTTTCTCAAATCTGGTTTAAGTAATAATCTGCTTATGAAGGGTGATATAGCTGCCAGTAATGCCTTGGGACACTCCTCGTGTGGAAGATGACCGCACCCAGATATTGCAACCAGTCTCTGCACAGCAACAAATCATTGCACAATTAGGTGAAAGTTCATTTTCATTTTCTTCACTCAGTAAAATAACACTTTCTCTGAAAAACACTGGAACTTGTATTTTCACTTCAACTCGACATGCGACTGGCTGGCCATAAATGACACCGAATATTCTACAGTCTATAACCAAAGTAATGAGCTCACATGCCGGAGGCTTTTTTAGATATCTCTGACTACTATCACAAGCACCACTGGTCCACTATTGACAATTACCCATCTTAACAAGCTACATGGAAGACTAGATTCAGGGCTGTAAAATAAACTAAGCCACTTAAAACTCAGCTCATGACTAGCTCACTCAAAGGCTCATTCAAGTTCTCTTTTTGCTGGTAAGGCTCACTCAAGTTCAACACGTGACATAAACAAGCCAAGCTTGACCACATTTGAAGGCTTGTTGAATTATAAAACTTCGTTTGACCTTTGCTTGAAAAGCTCATAAGCATCATCTGCCATATGAAAGACCAAGCTACTTTGTGATCAGCTCTGTTAGAGTTGGCTCGATCAAACCAAGTTTGAGTATCCCAATTACTCAGCATGGCTAAATATGATTTAAAACACTTCAAATATTTCAAAATGTGAATATACAATAGACACTAATAGAGAGCTACTTACAGAATTTACAAGTTTTGAAGCCACAGTTCGAACAGTTTTTAAAGGAACAAGGGCATCGTCGGCACCAGCAATAACCAGAACTGGTAAGTCTTCAACTGCTTTTAGTAATGACTCTGCATTTTGTGGTGAGAGGAGTGTCTCAAATGATAGTTTTCCTATCTCACGGAGGGCTTCATCCCAACCTTCTATACATAATGGGGCCTGATTGCATAACAGAGAAGTGGAACAGGTCAAATGGTCAGCATGTTTTTAATGAATAACTGTGATCCAGTTGTCGGAGGTAAAAGTTTATGGAAGATCGTTATGCAAAATCAAGCAAACATCCAAATATTTGACGTTATTGCTTTGCATTGAGAGAAAAAAGTAAACTTCTTGAGCAAGCAAAGGAAATTTTGTCAGACTAGTAGGATTTGGTCAATGAGAAATAAAATGCCGTCCATCAAGATCTAAAAAGGAAAAACTCACACACCCAAATGGTTCATTTAACAACTGTATGTTTCCATCATCAACAGCTGGAACACTTGGTACTTTCAAGCAGTAGCTGAGCCACTAAATTAGCTAGACCAAGGATAATTTCCATCAGTCGCATGAATGCCCATCTTACTTTTAGTGACTGAAATCTTACTCTTGAGTATTCATGTGGACTGATATCCAAATGGGGAAAATCGACCCAACATCTTCAATATCTCCCTCAAAAATCAAATAAGTTTGACAACACGAACATCTAAGTTTTTGGAAATAATAACAAAACAAGCAACAAGGAGGTGGCTCTTCCCCACTTATAAAATAACATTACCATTTCACAAATAAGGCTCTGGATTACACAATCAATCACTGCTTTTACACTATTGTTGGCAGAAATTTTTCTACACCTCTTTGAAAGCTATACATCTTTTGGTAGTGAAAACTATACACAATATACTTCTGTAAATCATAGAGTTTGACAGTTGGGCATTGCTTATCAAGGGATAGTTTAATCTCAAGTCTCAAAATTGCAGCCTCAGCTGATTTGTTAAAAAAATATTTGCCAATAAGGAATAAGTATCAATTACTGCATCCAAATTGTAGTTTAATTATACACCCCCAGTTGGAGTATCACTTTCTAACTTTTCCTTAAATAAAGCTCCTGTGCAACTTTCCAAAAACAAACAATGTCTTGTATGAAGATCTTTATCTGCATATTCATTTAAGTAGCTTACCAGATCGTGAGGATGTGATGTAAATGATCTTCATCCAAAGTTTTACTCTGTAGTAAGCCAGTATATTAAATAAATGACGCATTTGGAGGACCCCTTGTCCTTTCATGCATCTTTACATATTCATTATTAAAAATATTCTCTTGTTTACAAAAAAAAAATGATGCTTTGCCATTGAATTGCAAGTGACTAATTAAGAACATATCTATGTGTAATACAATTTCTCAGATGCAGCAGTTCAACAAACTCCAAGATGACATAAAGACAGTAAACGCTTTCTGTGTACATATAGCTTTTTTAGACATGTTAGCTGCTTTTACAAATTGATGACAGCAAATATACTGAGACAAGTATACTACTGATTTGAGGAAGTGCAGACATACCTTGTAGAGGCTTATAACGTCTGTTGTTAGCTTAGTAGCATCATACCATGCACGCCGATTGACCACTTGAGTAATTTCTGTCCGCAGCAATGGACGAACTAAATGTTTCTTCCCAAGAGAAGTGCGTAAGAGTATTCTAGCAAAGGAAGGAACCACTTCTCTTGACAAGCTCATACTGAGCAATACCACTCCCTTAATTTCAATCTGAATGATGAATGACAAAAACATATAAACACAAGTAAACACATATATCTTTTAGATTACTAAGAGAGTGTTTCATTCTATAATCTCACCACAAACAAATTTATTCATATTCTAGCTTCCTGTCACTAACAAGGATGACCACGACAATATTATCTCATTTGGCCTCGGAATTAGGAAACTGTGCTGTTGATCATAACTTCAACAATAGACAACCATAATCAACAGTATACACCCTAATTAAAAAAAAAAACTTTTTACTACTCCAGTTAGTAAGGAGTACTTCATATATCTCAAGACCGTTGCCAACATGTGTTGTTAATCAGGCAACTTAATCACTGTGAGGGAGGGCGATAAAATAACTACCTCTAGATGTTTAGTTCTTAGTGCATTTGAGTCAATTAAGTCATTCAAAGTAAACAAATAAGTTTTAGCCATCTTTTGTACAAGAATCAAGTCTAAAACCCACAATGCTTTCTTCATGAACATGATTCATCGGTCAACAATAGCATGTATATCGTGCTTAGTGGAGAATTTTTCTATTTGGAATTGGTGTTTTCTTCCATGTATTGGCAGCTAAAGTATTTAATCAGGACAATAAGGGTGTGTTTGGTATGTTTTTTGGGAGGGGTTTGGATTGGATTGTCTAAACCCGGGTTTGACCCAAAGATAGAATTCAAAGATGGGATTCAACATTTAATGTTATCCATACCCATGTTTAGTATGCGTAGGGATATATGATTATTATGGTAATATATTTGTATATAAATAACTATTTTACCCTTTACCCAATTTGTATATATGAGGTATATAGGATATAGAGGGATATAAATGTCATTCGTATGTTAAACCCCCAAACCCACATATGAAACCCACCCCCCTCTTGGGTTTCATGAAACCCATGAATGAGGGTTTTATGACCGGGTCATGACCGGGCCGGGTTTGAAATCCTATCCCTACTTTACACATACCAAACATGGGTTTAAGGGGGTTTACTCCCTAACCCATGTTCCCAAACCCTCGTACCAAACACACCCTAAGGGCTTGTTTGGTATGTTTTTTGGAAAGGGTTTGGATTGGATTGTCCAAACCCGGGTTTGACCCAAAGATGGGATCAGAGGCGGAGCCAAAATCCATTTCCAGTGGGGGCAATCATCAATTTCAAAGGAATAATTGAAGAACAATCATTAAAATTTGTCGTGTCTTACAAATATGAGTGTTTTGTCATTTACACTATTTATAAAGTAATTTTTCATGGTAATTTTTTTTGCTTTGCTACTTTAAAAGTTTTTCATTCATAAATTACACGTAAAAAGATAGAGCATAATTAAAAAGAGTTATATGAAAGTTATTTTATAGAAAGTACTAGTATTAGAATAATTTTCATAGAAAATATTATTTTGACAAATTATTCTGTAAACAACTATAAATAGACATGTCAACCATCAAATTTTGAATGATTCAAATTCAAGTTCGATTTGAAAACTTCATTTTGGATATGATCTGATTATTCATCAGATTTCGTCTTTACAATTCATATCCATATTCATATCCATTAAATATTAAAAATTTGATCGAAAACTAAAGCTTATATATACACGTGTGTGCATGTGTAATTATGTCAAATTTTAGTATATCTAAATCTAAATTCCTAAAATATAATAGCATATTCGAACTTGAATAATTAATTAAACATATCAATCCATATCTAGATAATCAAATTTAGAGAAGGATGAGTTTGGTAACTTAATTTGTCATTGTAGAAAGAAAAAAAAAACTAGAGAGTAAATAAAGAATAGTGAGATTAAGTCTCATGAACTTTAAAAAAAAATTAGTGGGGGCAAATATTAAATTTTTTTTTTTTTTTGTATTTTTAAAGTAGCCCCAAAATTTTTCAAACTCTCAGTGGGGGCAATTGTCCCCACTGCCCCCACCCTACCTCCGCCCCTGGATGGGATTGAAAGATAGGTTTGAGCAGGTTAATGCTGTCCAAACCCATGTTTGATATGCACAGGAATATGACTATTATGATAATATATTTGTATATAAATAACTATTTTGCCCTTTACCCAATTTGTATATATGAGGTATATATGATATATAGGGGTATAAATGTCATTTGTATGCTAAACCCCCAAACCCACATATGAAATCCACCCTCCTTTGGGTTTCATGAAACCCATGAATGAGGGTTTCATGACCGGGCCAAGACCGGGCCGAGTTTGGAATCCTATCCCTACTTGAGACATACCAAACATGGGTTTAAGGGAGTTTACTCCCTAACCCATGTTCTCAAACCCCCCAAACCCCCATACCAAACACACCCTAAGGGTACAACAACAACATGAATTGTATCCTGAAGTGAATCAGGGTGATAGCCAAGGACCAATTGATAGTTTAGGTAACATAAATGTCTATCTCAAACTTTAACCATTACAGCCCTTCAGTAGGTAGCATATGATATTGTATGTCAGTGATATACCCCTTCTGAAATGGTTCAAAATGGTGCAATTTCTGGAGGACAAAATCATTATGATATGCCACACTAACCTAGATCTAAGACTACTCTACTATATGGAAACCAAAACAATCAATCCAAGCAGCTGCACAAGAACATACCGATGGGAATTGAATTATTTTTTCGTTATAGAAGGCGTAGACGTCGATATTAGAAGTTATTTGTCATTTTACTCTTGGGACTTATTTGTTATTTTGATTATTTTTTAGAATTATTTGTCATTTTGGAGTTTGTATTCCCCCTATATATATATACATATATATATATATATAGGGGTGAGTGTTTGTCTAGGATACTTTTGATCGATTATTGATTATATTTGCTCCCAGCTTCCCTCTCTTTCTACCCATTTTCTCATCCCTTTCTTCTCCTCTTCTCATCTCCACTTCTTCCCCTTCCTAATCTACATCAATTTGGTATCAGAGCCCAATTTCTTTTCTAATCACAAGCTCTAAAGCATCATCATTGTTCACGATTCATCAACAATACCATCACTGTTCATTGTCATCCCAACCATTTACATCCTTCAATCAAGCAATGTCTTGAAGAGAAGAAGGTTGTTGGTTTGTCATCAAAGTTTCAACCAATATTTGTTAGAAATTCAGTGGTGGTTCACTGTTCATCACCATTTTCGTTGAGCTTATTTCAACCAAGTTCTAAACATCCAAACTGGTTCTCATCTTTTTTCACTGTTCATATTCATGAGCTACAGTATTTTGCAAACCAATGGAGTATACTGGAGACCATCATTGGGTTGATCTTTTGCCAACAATCGCCGGTGACATTCGGAATTGTTGCGGCTGCTTTTTGAGCATCATCATTGTCGTTGTGCTTCACTGGAGATTGAACAAAGTCTTCACTATGTGCTGCCACTCTTCACACCGTCACAAGTTACTCATTTGAAGATCTGCAGGCAGGTTACACCGTAACCCTTAAGCTTTGTGGAGAAGAAACCTTCCAATAGGTTTTAAGTTGGAGCAACCCGATTCAGATCCATTTGATTTTTGACCCGTCTTCTTAAAAAAAGGAAAAAAAAAAGAGAAGAAAAAAAAATAAAGAAATGACAAGTTTTCATGCTTGTAGTCTCAGAAATTATAAAAAAATTCCAACAGATTAAAAAATTATAAAAATATTATTCAAAAGTTAATTACAAAAACAACTCTAACAGATCCATAAAATTGTAGAAACATCACCTTAGAAGTTCCAGAAATTGCACAAACATAACAAAAAATTCCTAAATTTGCATGATCATCCTTTAAATTGTCAAAGTATCCTTTTCGTACCACCAAGTACAAATTCTCTTCGTTGAAAATTGGTGACTAGTATTTATATTTGTTGGTAATGATAAGTAAAAAAACCATTATTTTACCTAAACTTTCTTTATTTGTTTTTCGCACACTACATTCATAACTTAGCTTACTTGGTTCCTTATTAATCCCATTGTTGCTTGTTTCGCTTTTATTTGAGTCTCTTCACAATATGCTTTATTAGCTTTTCACACACTGCATTCATAACTTAGCTTACTTGGTTTCTTATTAATCCCATTGAGTCGCTTCGTCGTCAACATCACCTATAAGTTTGGTTCTTCCCCCATTTTCACCACAAATGTATGACCAGATTGCAGATGTCCTTCAGGATCAAATTGTTAGCTCATCTCGTCGCGGGTATTGTCCCTATCTTGTTCGATGGAGAAATCATCCGAAGACTGATGCTTCATGGAATACTAAGAAGGAGTTTTGTTGGCTTGAGCCTAATCTTCAAAAGCATTATCACCATCATCTCTCAGCTTGGGGGAAATAATAGAAATCGGATTGTCTTTTGTTATAGTAGGTGTAGACATCGGGATTAAGAGTTATTTGTCATTTTGATTATTTTTGGGACTTATTTGTCATTTTGGAATTTGTATTACTTCTATATATATGTATATAGGGTGAGTGTTTTGTATGGAGATACTTTTGATTGATTATTAATTTTAATTGCTCCCAGCTTCCCTATCTTTCTACTGATTTTCTCATCCTCTTTCTTCTCCTCTTCTCATCTCCACTTCTTCCCCACCCTAATCTACATCACATAAAGTATGCCATCCTTACTTGAACTTTAAGTCTAGAATTGATGCCATATCAATTGATGCAATGCTAATTTAACATTCTGATTAAACACATTTCTCTTTTATTCTACTAATTTATGCGACTTGAATGAATATTTAGAAGGCTTTGGTTTACATTTTGAACTAGAGGCATATGATAAGCCAGTATAAATTGGAACCCCCAACATTGTACACTGTAAAAAGTGCACATAAAACACATAAGCCGAACGAAGTGAAATCAATCAATAGTTCCTTCTTCAAGTAACTTTTATGAAATGCTTTTATATATATTTGTACACTCAAAGACCTCTTATGTGCCACTCTCTCTCTTTTTAGAACGTTATCTAGTGAAATTTATCTAAAACATGGCACAAGGAAATCATGAGTTGTGATCATTAATTGGTCAATGCACATTTTTGAAGGGTCCATAAATCTCTTTTTACCTGAAATTGCACCATGCACTATGCATAGTGAGGATGCATATGTGGTTATAGTTTGAGTTTATATGCAGGTAAAGCTATGCTGCATGGTGCTAATGCATTATTCAAAGATCTCTAGTTCTCTGCCACAAGAAGTAGGCTGACTCACATTGATGGAGTTTGCCGATGTCTGCACTCTTTCTACAGCCTTCAGTGCAAGCAACCCCCCATCATCATGACCAATAAGAACAACGGAAGAGAAGCCCATCGCCAAACAGAAATAAAGAAGCAGGTCAACCTGTACATGCCAATAACAAAAAAAGATAAGAATCCATATAAAAACCTAAAAACAAACACCACAATTATGTAGTAATGAGTGATGACCAAAAAAAAAAATTATGAAGTAATGAGACATATAAGCAGAGTAGCGAGACTGCAAAATCTACATGCAGAAATGATCCACCACTGATCCATAGGTGCCTTTAAACATTGAACGAATATTGTTTTAAATGATCAGTCCTTACCTGCCTTTAAATATTGAACGAACATTGTTTTGTATAACAGGAAAATATGTAAATATAGTCCAAAAACATGGAAAAACGGGAATAGCTTAAACCCAATATTCATGACAAGATTGTATAGTCATTCTATAGTTGCTGAACTTTATGAGAACAACCACACTAAAAAACATATTGTCAAGGCCCTTACCGTTCAGATTGAAGAAAGATCAAACCATATTAAGATTAAGAAGCATCAATTTTCAAGTAATCTCTGGTGTGGTACAGGAAGAGCTACCTCCAATGTTTCCAACAACTGGCAAAAGAATGATTTGAAAAAGAGGGAACGGGAAAGGCTTCGCAGATGTACTGACCAAACAAAGATTTTATCGGGTTCAATAGTGTAACAAAATGAAAGCATGATGAGCACCTAATGCTTCTGCAGTGACCTATGCTAGAGTTGATCTGGAATTGTTTACCTAAGTTTACAGGGTTCATTTCTCCAGCTATGCCTATACTCCACATATCAAGCTACAGCAATAAAGGACTATTCCTTTAGTAAAACTTAAAATATTTTCCCCAGTACATCATCAAAGATACAGTTCACAGAATTCCAATTGATTAGGTATGCAATGATATGAGAAACTGATGCCCAAAATGTAGAAAATTAGGTCCAAAATATTAGCACCGTTTCCAGAGGGAGTAAAATATATCCTCCCATTAAATTCGTCCAAAAAATAGTCCCCATGATACCAAGGAAGATCACATGAAAGCAGTAAAGCGTAGTCCTATAACTGATAGCTCTCAAATAACAACAAAATCGTTAGTCGTGTACGCATAATTTTTGTTACTCAAACCATCCCACTGTTGAATTCAGCAGATAGCTATGCACCTATGCCATATAACTAGAGAGTGTGTTGAGAGTTTTGCTCCAACTATATTGTGTCATTTACTTTCTGCATAATAAAAAACTAAGGTTTCAACTGGATCACTGATCTTAAAAAGCTGCCAGAAATTTTGACTTTGTTTTGCATCTGGTCTAGAAGAGATATCCATGAACCATAAAACTTTGTTCCAAAGTGTTGTTCCATTACCTGATTTTCGAGCTTGTAAGGGTTAGGCAATTTATTTTCCTCCCAGTCCTTCCGTCGTGGCCTCGAAGTCAATCCCCAACCGGGTCGATCAAAAGTAGCAACCGTGCAACCAACCTGTCGGGCCAGCGTACCCATCACATGCCGCCACGAAAAGACTCCACCTCCAAAACCATGCACTAAAACAATGCCAAATTGGTGATTTGCTTCCAAATCTCCCTGCATTGTTGGAGAGTTCAATTTAGTAGCTTCAGCCTCCTCAACAACTTCATCTAGGCTCAAAAGAGGCATTTCCTCAGAAAATACGGGAACGGGAGAAGTTGGAGAACCCTCTAATAGTGGAGCATATAGAGAGGAGGTATGAAATTGATTACTAAAGCTCCTCTGAAGATGATATTGACTTCTCGATAGAATATTTAGTGAGGGTCGGTCAAAGGTTGTGGAAAACAAGGAATGAGGAAGTGAACCAGACATGCTAAGCTTGTAGTGAAGGGTAAGTCCTTGGCAAGAAATGAACAAGCTGTCAACATCAGCAAGTAATCTCACTGGGAGATCCCCTTCATAGTGACCCGTCACAGCAGGTTTTCGTCTCATTTCACTGTCACTTTTTGGTGTTTTCCCTGCAGATGGAGTGGGAGATCGTGGAACCTTCTGATAGCCAGAGAAAACAGTTTTGCAGCAAATAACCTGTCAATTAGATAAACAGGTTATTCAAAGCTCATATGAGGCATGATAGATTTTACTACAGAAGAAATTTAGACAATGAATATTGAAAATTCGTCCCCATGAAGCACAAAGAGTCACCACTAAAAGCCTAATCAGAGGCATACACACGATGATCACTTAAAGCAGTACAGCAAGCATTCATTTTAGAAACAAACATGCTTACCTTTTTTGGTAGTAAACATATAGACCTTTTTTACTGTAAGTTTTCTTTGCGCTCAAAAGATTATGATGATTCAGACAACCTAATTCTTTCAATCAAACCAAAAATGTGCTTGCATGAGGCATATATCAATACAGAATCACAGAATAAGGGAAACTAAATAAACAAGACACAAATAATTATGCACTTACTGCTTCTGGGTCAATTCGGTGAAACAACAGCTTCCTACGTGCTTTGCAGCTAGTTCTATAAGCAATGACAGTATGCCCAAGAGCAAAGACCACAGAAGAGAGAAACAAAACAGGCATCCCCCATGACTTTTTCAAATGAAGCTTCTGCCTTGAGAGAGAAGATGAAGCCTCAGCCTCAATTTGAGAATTGACAGTGAAAACACATGCCTTAACTGAAAGAAGAAGAATTGAAATACAGGAACAGAGAGTCACAGTCCCGAGATATGGCCCATTTGAGAGAGAAGGACCATCACACATTGAATAAACACCTGTTCTCATAAAAGAAAACATAAAGAAATAAATTGATTTAGAAAGAAAAGATAAAGACACAAATTGATTCAGAAAGAAACTCTAAAGACATATTAATTTAGAAAGTGAAAACAGTTCATTCCACAACCCCTTCAATTTTTCACCTATTTACTGTTTTGTTGTGAAGGATTAAAAAATACAAATTTGTGTTCGGATTTTTCATTATTCCAGCCAGCAGTAACAACACCCTAGTTGAAACAGCTTTCTGAATTTATGTGAATCAATACAGCTCAAAACAGAAAGTCTCCAGATTTTTTTCGTTCAGTTTACTGAATTTCTTAGCAAGCAGATCCAACAAATGACACGATTCAGATAAATTCCATGAACATGGATAAATACTTTCACTATTACATAAATCTACAAAGTGGATGAATAATTGAAGTTCTAATCAAAGATGATTCTTCAATGAAGCGTATAAAAAGCAAGCTCCCGAGATAATAAAAACTGCTACATGCACACTTTTGTTGCCTTCAAGGATGAGACTTCACACGACTTCAATGTTTTCAAAATTCAGTAGAAACTACTTTCTTATAATAACAATAAAAGTTTGAAGAAAAAGACCAGTTTTAAATCAGACGAGCCATTTGATCATAATAAAAAATTCAATAAAAATAACAATAAATTTAAATTCAAATTCAAATTCATACAGGCGATAATGAGAGATCTGACGACCGAAACGAGAGGAATATCTGTTAGAGAACTCCTGAAAGAATATCTATGCAAATGTTCTTGGAAATTGTAACACCTCACGCACGTGAAGTTCGAAATCAACACACAGGGCACCAATACATCTCCAATCGCTACCAAAACAGGGGCCGACAGAACCAGCAGTGACAGCACCATTACCACCATGAAATATATCGTCCGCACACATCTCCGTACCTTCTCTAACCCACCCTTCGCCGCAGCCATAATCGAGCCCTCCGTCAAATAAACAACAAATTTTCTCTCTCTTGCTTTTTCCTCAAAATCCTTTAAATTCTTCGATTGCAATTAATTAACGTTTAAGTAGGGCTTCGAGTGATCTTCGATTGAAAACGACATGAAACCCTAGCCGATGCGACAAGAAACGGCGTAGAATCATCCATCGGGGAGACAATTACAAACCCACGGCGAGTTTCAAAAGTACCGAAAGTGCTGATTTCCGGCGACGTTGGAAGACGCCGTGGCTAGGGTTTCAAAATAGGGAAGTAGCAGATGAATTGAGAGAGAAAATCAAACAAACTTTCTGGTTTGAATTGAACAGAGGCTCTGGCTTTCTTCTCTCTCTATCTCTCTCTCCTCTGTTTCTTATTCTCTCTCTCTCCTCTGTTTTCTCACCCTTTATTTGTACTAAAAGAAAAGAAATATAAAAAAGGGGTTCTTTTTTCTTCGTTTTCATCGGTTAATCAAAACTGTAATGCCGGAGGAAACTTAATTAATCTGACCATCACTTTGATTCTTTTCCGCCTTTTGCATACCTGGCAGCTTTTTACATTGACTGTACTGCCCTCGTCTTCACTTTTTTATCTTTTGTGTATCCCAACAACGTGGTGTACCTTGACTTTTTCTATGACCAAAGTGCCCTTTACAGGACATTTGCTTAATATTAACCTCGAAATGTGACAAAGTCACACTAGTATTAACTAAGAATGAATAATTAAATGCATGTCAAATTTAAGTTGCTAAAACATATTTAAAAACTTATGAGTAAGACGATTCTCAATGAATAAAAATTTAAACCATGTATATCTATCTAGAGCAACGTTATTGTGACATAATTTATTGACCTAATTTATTATAATCTTTTAATTGACTGTGAAATCCATTAAACATTGAAATTTGGTGTTAATCTAACGGTTATAGTGAAATTACATCATTAAAATATTTTCATATACATAATATAGTAAAATGAAGTTTGAATCTAACGACAAAAAACAAGTGAGATCGCTTTCAAAATAAAATAAGACTTCATCTAACGAATGACTATATCTCAATCTGTCTCAAGCTATTGTCATCTCATATCGTCTCAAAAGTTCTGATCCAACACACCAAAAAAATCTCCAAAAAAATTATTCTGTCAAATATTTTGAAATGTCTCGATCAAAGGATCTCTATATATTCTTGCACCAAAACTTTTCATTTTATTCACTCTAATTTCTCATTTTCTCCTCTTCTGAATACTTGATACCCAAAATTGACTACAAAATTCCTTTTGTCCGTTCACAATTTCAAATCTCGTGCCCTAATCTCCTTTTCTACACCCCATTCTTTATTGACTTCTTACCTCCCCTAATTCACACATAGTAATCTTCAACCCTAACTCAAATTTAGACTTGAGTTAAAAAAAACCCAAAAAATTTGCTCCAATCTTCGACTCAAACTTACACCAAATAAATGGAGACTCATTTTTTTTTACTCAAATCTTTACCTAAATCTTTAATGGTGATATTTTACAATCTTTTAAAGATTTAATTATCGTCTTTACTCTGTTTTAAATTTTAATTTGTCCTCATTTAAATTTAGATTTCTCTTTCTTTAAATTTGAGTTTGTCCATTAGAGCATTTTATATCAAATAAAACTTTTTATTCAAATGTTAATTTAAATTTGAGTAAAATTTTGATTTATGGTTGGAGATGCTTTAATGTCCCTCTATCTCCTCTTCATCCCTCGCAGTGGTCATAAGCTAACGACAATAGATCTGTCGCCACTAGCAACAATGCCAACCCAAATTGCCCAGCTCTTGGTATTTTTCTCTATCTAACCCACTTTCGCTTTATTTTCCTCTCTCTTAATGTCTCTTAACACTTTCACCTTGATGTCTTTCTCTTTCTCCCCTCTACTCTTGATGCACTCATACCACTGCCACACACCACCATTTCTTCCTTTTCGCCCACAAAACTCAACCACACAAACCTCCTCACCTCCGCTACTGCCATTACCCCTTTTTTCTCCATTTACTCTCTACACACATACACAACAAATACACATTTTTTTCGGCTGTTTTTTTTTTCATGAATTGATTTTCATTGTTTCTGACAAATTGAAAGCCTAACATGAAAACTACTTTTTTTTCTTTCAAAAAATAAGATGAAAACTATCTTTTAGGAATTAGAATGGTTGTTGTTTTAATGTATACGGCTTTTGTACGTGAAGTGGTGATCATGTTAATGGATGTTAATTGTTTGAAGAAATGCCCCAAAGGAACGTAGTGTAATGGACAACTCTCGTACCCCCCAACAAGTTAACCAACCATAGCCACTAGGTAACTCTTTCTTTCTTTCTTTCTCTACATATATATATATATATATATATATATTTGTGCATGGTGATTTTTGCACAATAAAAGAAAAGGACAAATCTCTCATTTGGTAAACAAGAGTTTTACCTGAAAAGTCGAGGATCATGAGACAATAGGAAGTGAGAAAGATCGTAAGGAGTGGTGATAAATTGCTTATACAGTTGTCCGCGCGATTAATGGCGAGTCGAGAAGGAATTTGCTACTCTAAAAAGAGAGTTAGAAAGGCGCCGGAGTATTTTTTGGCGTAACCCCTCCGACGATCAAGTCAGTGTGTGAGTGAGAGGGGTGAAAACATTGTTGTAATGCTGAGAATGAGTCTTGCGTACATTTTCTTTGAATTTCATAGAGCTATTTATACCTTCATGGAGCTCATCACTACTGACAAGTAGCCCCTCTTGAAGAAGAAGCCCCCCGTTGGTCCATTAGGAAGACAGTGGGCAGTGTCTAGTCCTTGGATAGAGCACCTTCCATTTTGTGTGGAAGGGATTCAGACATTAAATGTTCGGGGCTCCCAAGCACTTAATGTGCTTCCTTCTTGGGCTTTTTGAGCTTTAACTACGTCCCATCCTTCCGAGGGATCATTAAATATTTTCCTGTGATGGCTACGCATGAGTAGGGACATCTTCGTTATTTGGCCCCTTATTCTACACATTTTGCCACGTGTAACATAGTCATTTGGTATGAGTTTGTCCCCTTTGTCAATTCTAACTGCTTTGGGAAGATAAGTCAATGATTATTGACCAAGTTTAACTCCAAGTAAGGATACCCGTTGTTCTGACACCGCTGCTTCAGGGTCCTGGAGCTGAGGTGACATGTCTAGAAATAGAACTTAGGAGAGTCAATCACCCCCGAGGACACGGGTCGCTCGCAGGGATTCTACAGAACCCTTGTGCCAATTACACGTGTCATTCGCATATGATGCTAAAGAAACATTGGTGTCGAGGACAAATGTCTAACTCATACGGTCTTGAGATGACTTTAGTGCCAAGGACACGTGTCCATCTCATATGATCTGAGGTACCTTCGTATCGAGGACACGTGCCCATCTCATATGAATCCGAGGGACCTCTGATGCCAAAGGGAAGTATGTCGAGGGCACCTGTCAGTCTTCTGTGTCTCCACGTTTTTTATGCTGAGGATACGTATCAACTATTGGCTGACTCTATGAAGTGTCTCATATATATATATATATATATATATATATATATATATATATGTACATATATGTATATTTCAATTTTTCTGCTACACCAATAGCCCACAACACTGTCTTTAGCCTTTCATTCTCTACTTTTTTTTTTCGGGGGATAGGGAAGGAGAAAGGGGAGGGGGACATGAACCGTTGACCGTAAGAAGACAAAACCTTTACAAGATAAGAGTATCATTAGATCAAATGCCTATTAGTTTCATTCTCTACTTAAAAGCCATACAAAATGAATACCTATGCTTTTTGGAATTTTTTTTTTACGTGTTGTTAATTTTTGATATATCTGTGAACTTATTCTCACTTTTTGAAATTCCTATTTATTGTTGGTGAAGTGAATTTTTGGGTACTTTTGCGTTAGTCTTTATTTTGACTTAATGTGTGGTTTTAGAATTTTGAACCTTAGCGTGTTGAAGAAGAGGTGAAAAAAACAACATATTGTTACATCGATACATATATCATTTTTAAGTCTCCATATTTAGCTCAACGACGTATGTTTCTTTGAACTATGGTGATCTTTTCTCTCATTCGTATAATGTATAATTTCTAATCGAAAAGGTGTCAAGGTAAATCAGCCAATTTTTTTTTTGTTAAGTAGTAAAAGTCTAACGCACTTTTAAAAGTTATTCCCATTTCAATGCTATTGGTGCCAATTATGTTGTTGTGTTAGGAAAGTGCCTGATAATAGTTAGAACTAAAAATCTAATGATGGAGACATGTTTTTTAATTGCAAATGATGGTTTGGAAGAAAGAGTGAAGAGGCATCATGTTAAATAAGAATGCTAGATTGTGTTTTAGGGATGTGAGGAAGAAAGAGTCGAACCAAATAGGAAACAATAGAAGTAGAATATCCATGTGCAAGTATAGTAAGTATTATATTATTAGGAATTTTTTTTCCGAAAATAATGTTACTTTAGCTAAAAACTTGCTATTTTTTTCTTATATTTTTCAGGTTTGCTGATTGAATTGGAGACATGAACAAATGCAAGAAGATTCACAACCTTCAAAAAAGTCAGAGACAAATTGATTTCTGATTTTACATTTAGATCACTCTTCAGTTTGGTTTTGTCACAATTGGTTGTGTGCGTTGCAATGTCTATGTTTCCGAATTACTCTTTTTATTTTCTATTTGTCCCTTTTGGTTATACTATTTGCTACATAACTTTATTCTTAAAATGGGATTATAGGTTTTGATTGACTAATGTTGTAGATCCTTTGAGAATCAGAGTTTCTTGCAATTTATTTTTTTTGCTTCAATTGATTAGCGTGATTGCAGTTAGTGAAAGGACTTAGCATTACTATTAATTTGTTGTGAGAGTTGAAAAATAATGACAATAAGGTAGGACTTTAGCATGACCCTAAGTCTGAGAATTGGTTTGTGTACAAAAATTTCATTGACGTTTCTCATCTCTAGAGCTTTCAACTTTTGAAACAAAGTAATCATTTTGACTCTCATCATCTTCTTTTGACACATTTGGGTGGTTTATTTTATGTTTTGTTCTATTTTTGTCTCTTGAGGATTTTAAGGAATTGATCGCAGTATCAATTAAAAAAATATTATTCTTACTTAATTTTTGTATGGGTAGACATATATTTTACCAATCTTCTATGTAGAATTGTCTAATCTCAACATGATTTGACTTTATAAAAAATCTTATAATTGACATTTTTTTTGTGTTAACAATGCATTCAGACATGAACAATTTTTAGTAATTATATACTTTTTTATTTCTCAAATTCCTAATATAGAATTGCATCATAATGTAATGTATGAAATATTCAACTAGTTTCAAAACTTTCAACATAAATAATATAGTTGAAATTTCTTCTTAGTGTAAGCTAACTTTTGTATTATCTACTTTTTTATTGCATCTTATGACTAATTTTAATGTACATAGTAATTTAATCCAATATAATAAACCTCTCACCCTTCAAAAAGTTGAAATTATTTTCTTCTTCTTCATTGTTTTTTTTTTCGGACCGGACAAAAACTCCATATGAAGCGAGAACAAATATTTCAAGAGTAATGCTTTGTATCACTAATTTGTATTCCAAATATGTATCCCAAATCAATGAAAACTATTTGATGAGTGGATCCCAATGAAAAAAGTTGATAGGACCCACTAACCTAATGATTATCATTAATTTGGGATACAAATTTGAGATTTATAGTATTGCTCATATTTCAATCTTCAACACACAACTTATCAATCTGACATAAAATTAATGCAAAATTATTCAATGTAAATTTATCTTTAAAAAATTATGATAAAAAACCGCATTAAACGACCAAATTTACTCAACTAAAAGAGTCCCCATGGTAATCTTTTTTCGTAAAATTATACACACTAATTAAAAATTTGTCTAGTGCTACATTAAAAGCATATTAGAAGAATATACAAAATTTAACATATAAGATACAAACTGAATTATACATGATACGATACATACTCGATTATAAAATAATATAATCAAATCTCAGATGGGTTAAATCATGACAAGTGATATATATAGAGTAATGTTACGTAATCTAAATTTATAATTCAAATTTATATCTCAAATAATGGAGAATCATTGGATCAGCGGGTTTTATTTAAAAAGTTGATGGAATCCACTCATCTAATAATCCCCTTAATTTGGGATATAAATTTGAGATACATAATAATGTTCATATATATATATATACTAGGGATAACCCGTGCCTGAAGGCACGGTGCAACGTAAACTAACTGATTAATTTGAAAAAAAATTACTTTAATTTGTTTTAATTAAAGAAATTGAAAATAATATAGTCCCTAAATATTTTTTGTGGACTATTTCGGAAGAACTTGCTCTAAAATAGGAGCTCAGAAAGATCACAACCTGTCTACAAAACTCAGAGTCTTTTAAATGCACAATATAATCAAACCTAAAATTCACTATTCACAATCTAAAATTCTCTCAAAAATCACCATTCCAAACCCAATTACCAAACAACCATCAATTCCAATCAAAATAAACTAATCACCTTGTGTGATTTGTTCACTTTACTAAACTCGCGACAAATACAACAGACACACGTAAAGAGAAAACTAAGACAGACAACCAGTGTCTATAGGCATTTTGTAACCCAACGCAAGTCCGGTTAATTTGATGTAAGTTATTCTTCATTTCATTTAAATAAAGAAAGTTTAATCAATCTAGTAAAATCTTTTTTTGGGTCACATAAATCAATCAATCTAATAATAACTCGAATTTTTTTCAAAATTTCGACATGATTTCCTTTGAAAATTGGAGATCATTGAAATATCAACCTGTATATAGAATCGAGAAAATTTTCCCCACAACCATTTTTATTTCAAGAAAAGATAACATAAAGTTAGAAAGAAACAAAGGGAACAAAAGTTACATTTCAAAGTTACTCCTAGCTGCGAAGTTGCGGTGGCATCTCGAACCTTTACTCCTAGCTGCGAAGTTACGGTGGCATCTCGAACCTAAGTTTTTCCCAACTCTATAGTTGTAACCAAGCACCAAGAAACCTGCTCGAGCGATTTTAGATCAATGTTCACAATTGCTTTATTGTAAATTTCCTCTTCCCCATTCACCTAAACGATTTTAAAGCGATCTTGGGTCCTTTCCTCCTGAAATTGTTTAAATAACTAAATAGTAAAATAACAAAACGTAGTTAAACAGTTCATGTTTATGAAATTGTTTAAAAAAGAAATTACGCAACATCAATATCAAAGACTGATGGTTAAAAAGATGACTGCACGATGCCATTAAATTCATATGCCCATGATTAAAGGAAAAAAAAATCAAATAGTTATCGGAAAGCATAATCATAGTTAATTAGTAGAAACCGAAACATCACATGAACAAATCAAAGCATTAAAATCCAAATACTATAAAACAATATTAAATATCATAGGTACTATAATCTAAACTCACATTAAACTAAAATCCGTATTTAAACACCAAAAACAAAGTGAATGCTTTTGTT
>CM042185.1:19678368-19695571 GCA_023539305.1 Ilex asprella | reverse complement strand
ATTATATTAAATTTATTTAAACAGGTAAACGGGTGATAAACGGGTTAGCATGTCTCACCCGAACACGATTGGTTTATTAAACGTGTTAAACGGGTTGACTCGTTTATCACTCGAATCCGTAAAGGTCTCACCCAAACCCGTTTAATCAGCGATTAATTGTGTCGTGTTGAATTTTGATAGGCCTATTCGTAATGCCCTTTTGGTGGTTTAAAACCCATGATGTAGATCATCCAGGTGTCACTTTCTCAGTAGTTGCCAAAAATCATCCCATGCAACAGGATTGTGTTTATTGGGTGTAATTAGCTTAAATGAGTTCAACTTATTATTCTTTAACTAATCATACTTGCTTAGTAAATCAAATGATGGGAATGTAAGTATACATAATAGGAACTGCTGCTAAAAAAAAAATAATAATCGTAGGAACTTGAAGCCACATAATTTATACATGATGGGCCCGTTTGCTTCCCTATACAAGCCACATAATTTATTCATGATGGGCCTTTTTGCTTCCCATATAAGAGAACTAGTGCGTAGGGCTCACTTTCTATCTTGTTTGTTTAGTATTTTATAGCAAAAATTATTTTTTTGGTCGTAATATTGATCCAATATAAACAGTAGTCATAATGCCTTATAGATAGTATTAATGAATACTATCTACCCAGTGATATTATTTCATGGGTTAAATAAAAGGACGGTACAATCATACAAATTGACACAAATGCCCTTCTTCGTTAAGAGTTTGCGTACGGTGTCACCGATTATTTTTTTAATTTTTTTTAAAAAAATTATTTTGAATATTTTCTTTGTATTATGTTTAAGCGTATGGTATTATTGTTTTTTTTTTAAAATTATTTTAAATTTTTTCTTGTATTATTTTTAAACGTATGGTGTCACCGTTTTTTTTTTAATTTTTTTTAAAAATTATTTAAAATTTTTTCTTTGTATTATGTTTAAGCATACAGTATTATTGATTTTTTAAATTTTTTTTAATAAATTATTCTGAAGTTTTTTTCATTATATTATGTTTAAGCGTACGGTGTTACCGATTTTTTTTAAAAAATATTTAAAATTTTTTCTTTGTATAGATGATTAAGAGTAAAATAGAATGAATGATGTTAAGGGTAAAATGATATATTTTTTATATAAAATGTGATAAAATAGATAGTTGTTTATGAGACCTACCGTAATACCTATAGAACAAATAAACAAGGAAAAAGATAAGATAATAGTTTAAGATCAGGTATAATATATCATTAGATAGGAGTGAAATGAATATCAAATCGTATACCACCCTAATTTTATACCGAAAGCAAACATGGTAAATAGGAAATATGGATGTCCTAGAGAGGATTTGACTACGATATCTAATAAAAAAATTTGGGGTCACACTTCTAAATTTGATTATTTTTGTAGACATTTTTTATAACAAAAAAAATTATTATTTTTGTGAGTAATTTAATAGTTTTGTAGGTGTTTTTATTATTGTTATGCTAACTATTTTTATTAATTTTTTTGGTACAAAAATTACCACTTTTTTGATTATTTTTATCACTATTATGATAACTAATTTTTTTACTATTATTATGATAATTTTTTTTATCATTTTTTTATTATCACAACAATTATAAAAATAATAAATATAAATATGGTATCGAATATTTATTTTTGAATAACGTAGACAGCTCCTACTAGAGAATCAAGCTTCCAAGTAAAGGGTATAGATCAATCATGATGGAGCTTTTTTGTTTGGCTTGGAACCAACGGAGGGGAGTATAGATTATGGATGGATAAATTCCACTGACATCCCCTAGAGATTGGCCTAATTGTAGTGATACTTCTATAATTTCTAAAATATCATTGCACACTCTTATAGTTTATCACGAGTGTCACCTAATACCCCTATAGTCACTGTCGTTACTGACATGTAACAGAATAACTCATGGCTTTATTTTTTGTAGTGAAATACCAAATTTTCCCTCAAGTTGATTATTCAATTTTATTAATCAAATTAACATTTAATTTTATTAATTTAAATATTAATTTTATCACACTAATACTAATTTCATCAATTTAATACTAAATTAATATTTAATTTCATCACATTCAAATTCAATTTCATCAAAATTAGTATTTTAAAATTTAATTTTATCAAATTAACATTCAATTTATTTAATTTAGAATTAAGTTTTATCAAATTAACATCAAATTGAGCTTCAATTTCATCAAATTGACATTTTATTTCATTAATTCAAATATTAATTTGATCACACTAACACTAATTTCGTTAATTCAATATCAAATTAATATTTTAAAATTTAAAATTTAAAATTAAATATTAATTTTATCTTAAATTGATAAAATTGGTGTTAGTGTGATAAAATTAATATTCAAATTAATAAAATTAAATGTCAATTTGATGAAATTGAAGTTCAATTTGATGTTAATTTGAGAAAAATAAATTAAAAATAAATAAATTGAATTTTTAATTAGAAAAAATAAATTTTAAAATATTAATTTGTTTAAATTAAATATTAATTTGGTATTTAATTAATGAGATTAGTGTTAGTATAATAAAATTAATATTTGAATTAATAAAATTAGATGTCAATTTTATGAAATTAAAGTTCAATTTTATGTTAATTTAATGAAACTAAATTTTAAATTAAATTAGGGAGTGTGTAGGTTAATTGAGAAACCGTAAAGGGTAAACAATAGAGTTGAAGTCTTGAAGAGTAATTCAATTAAAATTATAATGTATATTTAGTTAGTTAATTGACATAATCTGACAGAGGTGACAATAATATTTCAAAAATTATTGAGGGTGTCCCTGCAATTAGGTCAATCTCGAGGAGTGTCGGTGAAATTTACCCATTATAGAATACAGCCGGGCGTGTTAGGTACTAATTATTATTTTTTACGTATACGAAATAATGTATGCACTAGCCAACAAGATTTGACAAGTAAGCGCAGCACTGGACGCTAATGGGCATATTTTGTTTGTTTGGTGCTTCAAAATGGAAACAACCTCATTCTTTGTTATCTCTCTTTCCTTTTAACTTGAAGTTCCATGTGTATCGGGTGCTGTTAAGAGTCTCATAATTTCTATCAATGAGCACTTATCGAAATAGTTTCTGGGCGTTCTACTTTACCCCCAAACTCTTTTTTTCAAAAGCCAAAAATAGAAAAAATTAATTCCAGGTCACTTGTTCTGACTTGAAAAAGTATGGTCAATGGTGTCATGGGGTCCTTGGATCGTATTTGAACTAAGAAGCTTGCATGAAACCAAACACTAACACATCCCCACTCCCCTTGGAAAAAAATACTGTTACGCCATATTAATAGTATCACGTGGTGTTACGGTTTACTAATAGGTAAATACGTCAACAAATGAACCTCACTAAAATTCATAACTATCTAGTTATATAATTAGGACCATTAATCGAGTTGCATTCGAGCCTAATCGAGCGACTATTTACACATAAACGAGCTGACTCGTTTAATTATTTACACATAAACGAGTCTAAAAAAATGTTCAAACTTGACTTGTTTAACAACCCTATATAAAATACATAATCAACATCACCGTAGAAAGTGTGTCTGTTTTATCATGTTTGCTCTTTTCTTATTGGATCACAGCATTATTGTTTGTACTCAGTAAAATTTTAAAAATTTTAAAAATTATCATTGTCTTCCCTATATTTTTAGAAAATTTTATTGTTAATCTTTAACTTTTTAAAATATTCAATGTATAAATATCAGACTTAGTATATTAAAAACGATCAATGACTTAATATTTAGTAACTGTTTAGAATCTAATCATATAGAAGAGTGTCACTTATATTGACAAAGTCACTTATTGGATTATTTTGATGACCGTAGAGAAAAAATAAGTGATTTTTTTTTTAAAAAAATTAGGGATACAAATATGGTTCATATCAAAAGTAGTTCATTGACTTATAATTCATTTTTATTATGATATTGTCATAAATAATTTTTTATGATAGCATAAACCAATTTTTGAGTTTCGTGCTCAAAAATATTTTTTTGGTGGCATTGCATAAAAATTAAAATTAATAGTTTTTTTATAAATAAAAATTTATCATTAACAATAATCATTGAATATCCTCATTCAATGGAGTTTTTGTTTATATCATTGTTAATTTTTGAAGATAAAATTATGATTCCGTCCTTATTTTTACTAGAAGTTCTTGCCATTCTCAAATTGGTTTGTCCACCGACTGAAATGAAGCTGTATTTGGTGAAAATGATGTGTGTATACATTGCAAACACCTGACTAAAAGGCGAAAAGGTTGATTTCAAAAAGTGTAAGATGTTTCAAATCCGTGTTTTTCTCTCTCGCTTTCCCTCCATTTGAGTACAGTTTTAATGGTCAAACACTGGCTTTTATATAATAAAAGTCCAACTTGAATTTATGGTTGAAAATTTACGATTGAAAAAAATAAATCAATTATATTAAGGGGAATCCTAATATTTTCTTTTCCTTCACCCAAACTCCTAGATTAGTTCCTCTAGCTGGGAACCAATGAGAGTCGGAAAAAATGACTGCTTTTAAGGGGGTAAATTACACTAATAGTCTCCAAAGTTTATCACTTATTATACTTTGGTCCTTAAAATTTTAATTTCGTTAATTTCATCTCGAAAGTTCAAACATTGAGTCAATTTGATTCTTGTCACTAACTACAAAAATAGACAGAAAATATCATATGCCTATGATGTTCAGGTTTTGAAAAATATTTGTAGTATTTTATATCAATCTATGCATCCAAACAATATTATTCTCTACCTGGACAAATATTAAACATACATCAAAACATACATCTTCTTCTTTCTCCTTTTCTTTTCTCTCTGTCTTGTTGTGCATCTCTTTGCCCAGACCAAACAAATTGCCCTCTTTCTCTCTCCCTCTGCTTAATATAACCCTTTCTTTGTCTCTCAAATCCTAGCATCCATGCAACACACACACACACTACATAAAAGCACACAAACCCACACGCACATACAACACAAAAAAAAAAAACCCTTTTCTTTGTCTTAAGGATGTTGACACTGATCACACCGCCCACCACGACGACAGAACACTACCCCCACCCTTTCTCTGTTTTTTCTCCCCATGTCATCCCCAACATCCTTTACCACCACTACCACCACCACAAATCAATACTTAAAACCTCCTTTGTTTTCTCCATTCAACCAACTTACTACAAACCAAAACTTTTAACCTAATTAATTCATCATAATTGATGGAGATAGACTTGATAAAGAAAAAGCACGTGCCATGATTAGACACGTGTTAGAAGAAATCACGTGACTTTCCATGTGAGCAGGATCTGGAATGCAGCATCCAAACTGCTCTTCAGTATTGCTTGTGCCAAAACCCGTGAGGATAGCTCAAAGCAGTTGAGATATTTGAGGAAGAGGTTCCACCTTCCCTGCCACCCAATTTGAAAAGAAGCTAGTGGAGCTCCAACGGTAATAGAAGCTTGACTATAAAAAGTAAGGAGGTAACTTACCATTAGGTAAGTAATTCCTCCTAGTTGAATACACTTCTACAATTCAATTCTCTTTACTAACTTAATCATCGAGGGTCAACCGCGGGAGCAACCCTTTAGTCCTTGACTTTTGTGCAGGAATCCGTCGGTGAGTGCTGCCTTATGAAATACCTTTCAAAGCTATTTTTAGGATCAACAATAATCAAAACCCAAATTAAAAACCATAAAATTAAAATTGAAATCAAAAGCACAACAAAAATCAAAATTGAAAATACAATCACTACTGCTTCCATATCGAAATTGATATCAAAATCAAAATCTACGTGGAAAGAGAGTGAGAGAAAAAGACAAAAAAGAGAGAAAGAGAGGCAATGAGATTGATGGTTGATGGGTTTTTGATTTAGATGATTTTTCGTGGTGGAGGTATGCTTGCGGCGTTGGTAATGGGCAAGAGAGTCATGGGGAGAGTTGGGTTCAAGTGGGTTTCGACGATGGGAATGAGGAATTAGATCTAACTTGTTAGTCCATTATTGTGAGTTGTATTATTATTTTTTTATTGGTGAATAGGGATAAGGACCAAAGTCGGTCAATGTATTAACATGAAGAACAAAATTAATGAAATTAGGACTTAAAGGACAAAAGTGTAATAAGTGACAAACTTTAGAGAATAACAATATAATTTATCCTTTAAGGGGCACTCACGATGTCATATGTTGAGCTCGAATGGAGGATACAAAAGCAATCAAATTTGAATTTTATGGGTAATTCGTGTCTGAAAGTACGTTGCAATGTGAATGATTTTGAGATGAATGTTTGTGACCGTTGGATGAGTCTATTCGAGACCATTAGACGAGTTTATTGAAGCCTATAATATTTTATATTATAAATTATTATTTAAATAAGGGTAAGATTGTTATTTTCAATACATGAGGGGTTGATATGTTATTGAGACAAAACTTAGGGAAAATAATTATAACCAACTCATTGAATAAAATTTGAAGAAAAATATTATATAATCCAAATTTATATCCCAAATAAAAAGAATAATTAGATGAGTGAGTTTCACCAACTTTTTTAAATGGGATCTATTAATCCGATAATTTTTCTTCATTTAAGATACAAATTTGAGTTATAAATTTGAATTATATAATATTGCTCAAATTTAAATGAGTGATATTGGGGAGAAATATCTCCAGGGACTAGGGGCGTATTGATCATTTAACAATCAAGGGGCATTTTGGGCATGCCACGTTTTCATCACATGATTCCCCTGCCTCCAAGGAGTTTATGCTTTTGAGATCCTTTTTTTTCTTTTCCACTGTTTTCTTCCCACTTTCCTCTTTTTTTTCCTTCTTTTTCACGTTTTCTCACGGAAAAAAATATTTCTAATTAATTTTTTCTGGACATCAATTGGGCTATTAAAGAATATTGTTAATTCTTTTGATTAAAATACTAACCATTCTTAGAGCATCTTTAATGATAATTTAATTTTTTATTCAAATTTAAATCTAAATTTGGGTAAAAAGTTTGATTTAATATAAAAGATTCTAATGGATAAATTCAAATTTTAAAAAGAAGAAACTCAAATTTAAATGAGGACAAACCCAAATTTAAAAAAAAATAAAAATAACTAACAAATTTTTAAAAGAACTTAAAATCTCACAATTAAAAATTTGGATAAAGATTTAATTCTCTGTTGATTTGAATAAGAAAATGAGTTTTTTTTAATTTAATATAAGTTTGAGTTAAAAATTGAGTTAAATTTTTTTACTCAAATTTGAGTCTAAATTTAAGTCGGGATGCTCTTATACATCAAGATTTTTCTTTCTATTTTCTTCCTCAGTTGTCATTATAAATTCTGTCTTATTATTTTTTTTTGTCTTTCTCAGAATAAGGGTTTTGCTTCTTCCCTGATATATATAAAACTGATATTTGTATCTGATGCCCAAAACATTTCTCAGAAAGCAATCTTCTCCTCCTTACCTTATCCCTCTCTTTGTCTCTATATCTCTCATGTTCTCCGCCTAAAAACCAGAACTTTGTGTTTCTATAGGTACTTGTAGAGATAGAGAGAGAGGTAAAAAATGCAAGCAGTTCTACGAACAAAAGGGCTTCTCTCTCTACCTTCAAACCCCAAACCCAGGGGTTTCAACCCACCACCACAGGGGCTCAGCCATAGATTCAGTCCCTTAAATCCATTAAAACCCAAAAATCTTTCTGGGTTTTCATTATCTCTCGATGGTTGCCAAAAATTCCATGGCTTTGTAACCCAACCTCATGTCAATGGGCAAAAGAACAGGACATTTCATATTTGCAAGGCTGAGGCTGCAGCAGCAGCTGATGGACAACCTGTGTTTGGAGAAGTTGAGTCACCCAAGTTCATGGGCATTGAAATTACAACCCTCAAGAAGATTATACCCCTTGGGTTGATGTTCTTTTGTATACTCTTCAATTACACAATTCTTAGAGACACCAAAGATGTATTGGTTGTTACAGCTAAAGGGTCAAGTGCTGAGATTATACCTTTCTTGAAAACTTGGGTCAATTTGCCTATGGCTATTGGGTTTATGCTGCTGTATACAAAATTGGCTAATGTGTTGTCAAAGCAGGCTCTTTTCTATACTGTTATTGTACCCTTTATTGCCTTTTTTGGGGCATTTGGTTTTGTTTTCTATCCTCTCAGCAATTATTTCCACCCCACGGCTCTTGCTGATAAGCTTCTAGCCATGCTTGGTCCTAGGTTCCTTGGCCCGCTTGCAATCATGAGGATTTGGAGTTTCTGTTTGTTCTATGTCATGGCTGAGCTTTGGGGTAGCGTGGTTGTATCAGTGCTATTTTGGGGATTTGCTAATCAGGTGATAGTATTATCCGCTAAAGTATTAGTTTTAATTTAATCTGTCTGTGATTCTTAAAATTTAACGATACTGTTTAAAATTCCGAATTCTGTGGTTATTATAGGTACCAGATCTTTATATATTTCATTCCTTAGTTCTTTGATTTATGTCAGGGAGATTCTTAGTGTTTTCCCTAATTTCATATGGTTTAAAAGCGATGGTATATTTATGACTTTGGTAACTTCATAACATTTATTTACTTCTTATTCTTGAATGTAAAAATGTTGTATATGAACTTTCAAACAGGATGGAAAATTTAACTTCATCACTGCGTATAGATCATAAAGAAATTAGATTAAAAATAGATGTTTTAAGAGTTCTATCGTCAAGAAAGAGTACAATAGTGGTACGGTGAAAAGTATGAAGGGTTGGAGGAGGGTTTTTTTTACTATTAATTATGTCTTTTACTGTGTTTTTTGGCAGTGCTATTTAATATTACCGCAAACCCTTTTTGGGATGTCATCTCTAATACTTGGACAATATGTTTAAGAACATTGTTTGAAGAGATGCTTTTGTGAGTTGCACAGTTTTTTTTCGGAAGGTAGTGAGTTATGCATTTTGTTCTTTGATTATGGTGCAAGAACATGTATACTAGCAGTGCTGTCACTGTGGGATAGAGTGATAGAGATACATGAACATTTGATGAGACTGATTTTGTTCTTTGCATAACTGGTGATAATGCCTTTGGGTATCATCGTGGTAAAATTAGTTTTAGTTAAACAAATTTGGGACACTTTTGTTTTGACTAGGAGACTATGTGAATCTTGTATCATCAACCAAGTGCATGTAAATTTTCCTATTCGTCAGGATCTTACATTCTTTCATTTCATATAATTGTCTTACAAATTGTTAGATTCCTAATTTGTGTTTTCCCTCCATCATCATCTTGACAACCACATGTGAGGAATTGTGAAGGTCTTTACATGTTTTAGCTATACAGTTTTTCTTACTGTTGAAGTTCTGTGAGAGATTCTTTGACTCCGTTAGATTCTTGGTCTGAAGACTTTGAACATGCACTTCCCTGATTTTTTTTAGTCTATTGTTTTGTGTGGAGCTGCAAATTAACTGTCATTATATGCTCTTTGTTGCAGATAACTACAGTTGAGGAAGCCAAAAGATTCTATCCTCTGTTTGGACTTGGAGCTAATGTTGCCCTCATTTTCTCTGGTCGTACTGTAAAGTACTTTTCTAATATGAGGAAAAATTTGGGTCCTGGTGTTGATGGTTGGGCCATATCCCTGAAAGCTATGATGAGCATTGTGGTGCTGATGGGGCTCGCAATATGTGCTCTTTATTGGTGGGTGAATCATAATGCCCCTCTTCCAACTCGTAGTATGAAGAAGAAGGTAAGCTGCTCTCAGGATATGCTGTCTCTTGCTTATTGTAACTCAACTCTTAAACTGACTTTAGTTTCAATGGCAGTCCATCCTTTGGTTATGAGGAAGCCAGAAATTGTAACTTTAGTGCCCAGAAATATCAGTTCTAATGGAAAAAAAACAATCTTTCCCTAGCCTTTTTCTATTGTCCATGAGTCAAGCTGACTTAATCCTATCATCCCACTGCATCAAGGAAATTCTAATCGTAATATGATGGTTGGCGTAACAGAACATTTATGCTTTGGCAGGAAAAACCAAAAATGGGGACAATGGAGAGCTTGAAATTCTTGGTGTCTAAAAGATACATCAGGGATCTTGCCACTTTGGTGGTAGCATATGGTATTAGCATCAACCTTGTTGAGGTTACATGGAAATCGAAGCTCAAAGCTCAGGTAAAACTAAATTAAGCCTATGCATTCCACAATTTATTCTGCTCCCAGTTTTTTTGTTAATTTCTCACCCTCTCCCTTAATTGTGCAGTTTCCAAGCCCAAATGAGTACTCTTCCTTCATGGGTGACTTCTCGACGGCTACTGGAATAGCAACTTTCACAATGATGTTGCTAAGCCAATGGATTTTTGACAAATATGGGTGGGGAACGGCAGCCAAAATTACACCCACAGTCCTACTGCTCACAGGAGTTGGTTTCTTCTCTCTAATTTTGTTTGGTGGTCCACTTGCACCTGTTCTCACAAAGTTTGGGATGACTCCACTTTTAGCAGCTGTGTATGTGGGTGCAATGCAAAATATCTTCAGCAAGAGTGCCAAGTACAGTTTGTTTGATCCTTGCAAGGAAATGGCTTATATTCCTTTGGATGAGGACACCAAGGTTTGAAATTTAACTTGCCATTCAGTTTTAGATTGGAGTTTTTTTCATATATTAGTTGTGCTTGAAATAAATCGAAATCTCTGTACTTGATTTTTTAAAAACATAAACGAGATGCACAAAACTTCATGTTTAAACTTGAGATTGCAATCGACCAACTTCAAATTGACAAACTTTAAATTTGACCTTAGTCCATTCATTTCTTGGGTCAGGTTAAAGGGAAGGCTGCTATTGATGTTGTCTGCAACCCGTTGGGGAAGTCTGGAGGCGCTTTAATTCAGCAGTTCATGATCCTAACTTTTGGGTCACTCGCAAACTCAACTCCATACCTTGGAGGCATACTTCTCGTGATTGTTCTTGCATGGTTAGGGGCTGCCAGGTCTTTGGATACCCAGTTCACTGCATTGCGCCAAGAGGAAGAGATTGAGAAGGAGATGGAAAGAGCAGCTGTGAAAATCCCAGTTGTGGCTGAAAACGAAAATGGAAATGGATCACTTCTAGCTGGCTCAGCCCTGAATCCAACTGGAGGTGATTCAACCAGCACTTCATCCGAAACTTCATCTCCTCGCAATGCATGATGAAATTGTTCCATTACTCACAGAAAAAGGAGGAATGAGCAAAAGATTACTAGAAGGATTTATCAGGTCGTTTGTTGGTTTTAGGATTGTACGATCTATAGAAAAATTCCTGGTAGTAGTTTTTTTTTTTCCTTAGATTTACAAAATAATCAGAACCGAAGCAGTTTTTCTGTATCATTTGATTGTCCCTGATGAATCAAGATTATTACTTTCATTCATTCTTCCTGACAGATTATTAATCAGTATCTTGATTGTATCTGCCAGTCGGCCTTTTAACTTCTCTGGTTATGCATTTGCCTCATGTCGTAGAGCTTAAGTTCTTTTGATCATCATATGTGGTCGTGATCTAAAAGCCTTTGTAAAGCATTTCTAAAGCATGTTTGGTTGTGAGAGTTGTTACAGAAGTTTAGGTGATTAAGCTTAAAATGCAAAGCCCTCGCTTTTCATTATGCCCATGTCCTAATCCGTGTTGCCAAATGTTCAATTTTGTCTTTAGCTAGTCATCCTAGTCCTAAAGCTTCGTAGAAGAACTGAAACTGCACTTTTCTGATCAAACAAGAAGCTGTAATTGCATATGACAATCCATATTATACACACATCGAGCAAAAAAACCCTAAATTGCACACTCTTATTAAGCTAAAAGAGTGAGAGAGAGCAAACACTCTTTTAACTAAAAATGAAAACTGAAGAGAATAGAATGGCGTAGACACACTTTACTTAATATGGTTTACATCTTCACTGCTTTTTTAATTGTCTTGATAGACGACTTAAAGAAGTTGATTCCCGCTGCACGATCTTCATTGCCTCCATCATCATCAATTACCAAGGGCTTCTTCCCTTTGTGATCTCCCTTTCTTATACCTAAGAACACAGATGGAGAAGATGGGATTCGTGGGAATGACCTGGCACTTTCAGACCTCACAAGGCCCTTTTCCTTCCCGCTCTTCTCCCTTCTCTCTTTTGCTTCAAAGCTATTACTACTTCCTACACCTTTACCCACAGAAGTGAACTCCTTCACATTACTTTTCCCTGAAAATAGTCGATAGGGAGGGTTCTTTAAGGGTGCTTTTCTAGCTTCAATATCAACAATTTCTTCTTTTCTTCTCTCACCATCTTTTTCTGGCGTCATTTGCTGGTTGCTTAAGAGTGCCACAGCTTCCATCTCGACAATCTCTTCTTTCTTTTCCCCACCGTTATTCTTCGCTTGTATTGTTTGCTGGTTGTTTTCCTCAAGATCCTGTTTCACAACTTCTTTGTCTTCAGATTCTGGAAATTTTAAAATTTTATTCTCATTTTGTGGGTATTTGAGGTTCAGCTTTCTGATTATTTCATCAGTCCTGCTAGTTTCATTTTCCTCAACCAGTTGAGGAATTTGGTCGGTACCTTCTTGTGTATTCTCCAACAGCATTTGAAGCCACTTCTCTACATTTCCTTTCCCACGCTGCTTTCTGCTTTCTTCATCCTCCACTGGTTCTGGTTGATGAAGGGCTGGAAATTGAATGTTGTATATATTCCCTTCTAATTCCAAATTTTGAAAATTTTCCTTTATTTTGTTTTCATGCTTCTCAGTATCCATGGATTTACCGTTCTCATCAGGCTTACCTCTGCTATTATCGGTCTGCGCACCTTTCCCTCCCTCTTCTATTTCTTCTTGCTCTTGCTCTTCATTCGGTGATAGGCCTGCTTCAGATGCTTTATGCTCCTCTTCCAAGAACACTCTCAGTTCCTTATGTAATGGGGTTATCGACTTGATTCCAGGTAAAAACAGGACAGTCTTACCATCTTTCTTTCCCAATGTAGGATCATCCGTTGCCTTATGTAGATGTGTTCTTGGCTTGCTTGCTGGCAAATATAAAACTGACCTGTCATCTTTCTCTTCAAATAAGAAATCATCCATTCTGGATCTCTTCCTTGCTTGCTCCAATTCGGGTCTTATCTGTTTCTCAAGCTCATCCCTTTGTTTAAATTTTGTGTGGAGTTCTCTCTCTGAGGAATCACAAATTGCCTTCTGAGCTTCAAGTCTTGCCATAAGAGCATTAGATGCTGCCTGATTCAACCTCAGTTGTTCCTTATAAATGACACTCCTGCAAGAAAAATCGTAGAAATAATCAAATTACTGAATTCCACCACAAACTGTTATTGATCAGTATTCTGACACAAAACATGGTTTTTATAATCATACTGGTGCATGGCATCTCGAATCATCTTTTCCAGGATTGCCCTATATGAGGATTGTGACTCTGCTAGTCTGCGATGCTTTTCAGCATGTCGTCTTCGTTTTATAAGCACCAACTCCAAGTCTTGAATGGTAAGTTTCTCCTCTTCTGTCTTTTGCTTCAACTCACTCACTTCATCATCCAATTTCTGAATTTCTGCCTGCATCTTAGCTGTTCCTTCTCTTTGTCTGAGAGAATTTCTAGCCATGACAATGGCCTGATATGGGTTGCTAACCATGTCCGGGTCTTCGTTTTCTTTTGACGCCCCTGCTTTTAATTTTCTTGCAGCTGCCACAACCATTTGAAAACAACAAAAAATAAGAAAAAATTTGTGGCCAGTCAAGTTTAAAACAATTCTCAAACAGATTCAAGTATTTGATCTTCTTTACAAACCTATTATAGGGGAGTTCGACCTTGGCCTTCTATTAATATCCAGGGATTTCAAAGCTGATGAAGAATCATAAGATTCCCTTCGAGATAGAACAATGGCAGCCGGAGCAAGGCCTAATTTTTCTTTTGCTTCAATAAAATGTCGAGGGAAATTATGCGAGTTTGCTGTTTGTGAATCATTCAGTTCTTCACTTTCACCATCTGAAAACAACAATGAAAATGCCCTATGCCTGCCAAATTGTGAAAAAAAAAATAAAATAAAAAATCACCCACTACAACCGTGTATCTAGAATAAAAATGTAATCAGAGGATAGGAAAAGAAAATGCCCAACCTGAAATCTGAGTTTGAAGAACTAAATATGGACAAGAACTGGTTTACTGATATACCCACTTGGAGATCCCACCATGGAATGAGAAATTCCAGCGTGTTATGCTTATTCTTGCACACTTGCCACTGTAGTATCCTTAGATTGCTTGGTACACTCAATCCTCCCCCTGCATTTCCAACATAAAAGGAACCAAAAAGTCACTACTACTAAGATACAGAGACAAGGATCGCGATCTCCTCCGTTACACTTACTTTCAATTTCACGTAATGGTAGATCACCCGGTGAGTAAGGTTGAAGAGCCACTTATAAATAGTGTCTCACTTGAGCGCTTGATAGGTGATTTACCATTGGGAGAAATTGAGTGAAAGTACAATAAGGAGGATCTCAACCGCGGAGAGATTTATAGATATTGATAGATAGAATTCATATTTACTTGAGCAAGGGAACCAGTGATCAATGTCCCAAGCAAGAGGCGAAGCTGAATCGGCATGGTAATAAAGAACATTGCCATATGGGTCTACTCGAAAAATCACAGGATCAAATCCAGCATTCCTGAAATTCCAAAAAACCATAAGAGTTAGAAGCTGATTTATTACAATTTCTTCCATTCTAGAGAGCTCTAAATCACAATTTGATTGCTTACCCGAGATGGTTGAGTTGCTTCCACAGAAGACTTGCAAAAATCTTGGGCTTGGCAGTGGGTTTTGCTTTTGGATCTATAATTGGGAACATCTCATCTAATTCCTTTGCCCTGCAAACCTACAAGAAGGTAGTTCTACGACAGTCAACATAGAATAAACAAAGTTTTCTATCGATTCAATTTCCAGTCAAGCCACTGGTAATTTGTGTTTGGTTGGTGAAAAAATGGTTTGGGCAAAGAAAATAAATAAGCCCGAACTTCGATTTCTACAAGTATCAGAATGCAGAAGCTGAAGAAGAGAGTCAGAGACAGAGCTGTTTAACACTATCCAAAACATCAAATTCAGGACTCAACAAAGTAGAATTTGCATATTAATTCAGTAAAACTTAACATCTGGAAACTAGAGGTCAAACAAATCCCCTGATCAATAAAATTTTACGCCATCTGGGGAGAAATTCAAACTCGTGAAGGCAGTATAGTTAATCAAACACTCAAATGCCCATGAAATTCAAAGAAATGTCAGAGACTCGAAAGCATAAAAAGAATCAAACCCTCGGTTTGTTTGCTGTGAAAAAAATGTAATAAGCAAAAACGACCCAGGAAACCAAAACAATCTCATGACTAACATACTTCAAACATATGTCTTTGGTGAACTTGAATTCTTCATATTCTGAAAATTCTAACTACCCCACGACACAAAACTCAAATTCTCATTTTCCCGTCATTTTCGTCTTTTTTCCCAGCAACCAAACATACTGTCAATCATCAATTTAGGGATTTTCTCTTACCTCTTCTTGTGGAAGAGCATAGGGAGTTAAAGTGAAAGGAGGGCCATTGCTGTACGGACCGAAGCTGCGGTCTCTACACAGCTTTGCATAGGCTTTCGGGTACCCAAGCCCTTCGTCAATAGCCATTTCTTCATTGGTGAACACGAGATCGGCCGCCATTGTCGAAATTTATGACTCCCCGATAAGGAAATATGTAAACGAGAGCAGATCAACTGAACCAGCTGAGAGAGGGGGAGAGACAGAGGTTTCTTAATGAGGAAGATGATTCCAACGGTCGTTTCATTTTTAAAAAGTTTTTAGAATTTTTCTTATTTCAAATTTAAATGCCAGGGTGGCAACATTGGGGTTGTAACGGCTACTATATAAGCTTGACCTACAAAACAACCATAAAATTACATGTCTTTTCTCACCAAAGTCTTGCTTTGTTGAAAGACTAAGTTGACCAATAGAGGAAATCAATCAACGGGAAGCAAATTAGTGGTAATAAAAAGGAAATATTAAGGGTAATTTGTCATGAAATTGAAAGAATTTGACTATGTCAACAATTCAAAAACACCAACGGGCTTTGGTATAATAATATTTCTTACTTTGTGAAACTCTCTTTTCCCATTTCTCTGTCCCTCTCTTCCAAAAAAAAAAAAATAATTCAAAAACTAAAGAGTAATGATTTCACCATCATTTTAGTTTGAACAAGTGAGCATTAATAAGCAATAAAAGCCATGCAAAAGTCCCTTTTTGAGCATAAGTATATCCCCCAACGGCCAAAGCCAATTTGGTCCTAGTAACCCCACCCATTACAATTGGCATCCATTTTGTTCAAGAAAGGAGGAGACCATGATTGGATGAGTTTGATTGATTATTACTTTTGCTTTTTGTTTAATAATGACAAAATGAGGAAAAAAAAAGAAAAGAAAAGAAAAGAAAAAAAAAAATACAACAATCAATTCACAGGATCATCCAACAAACTAACTTAAAGATGAAATCAAACACTATTTTCAAAAGGGTGGCAAGGAGGTGGCTAGTTGTGGGAAGGTGTTGGTTGGAGGGTGAGGGTGAGTGTGAGGGTAAGGGTAGGGGAATGTGGGTGCGTTGCGGTTGTGTTGGTGGGTTGTGGTGGTAGATGTGATTTGCACAGCAGAGAGGAGAAGGAGAAGTGCATTGCTGTGTTAGATGTGACCCACCAGAAACCTGGCATATGAGACGCACACACAAGCCCGTTTTTGTTTTTTAATTTATGGGATTTTTAGAAGTCGGTATACCTAATTAGACTTATTTGGCAAAAAGTACACATTAAAAAATGTTTTGGAAAAAAGTACACTAGTTAGATACAAAGACATAAATGTCCATTTTAGGAAAAGTAGTGCATTAAATACCTCATAGTTTTATGGGAGAATTTTAATATTTAATGCACTTTGATTCATGTGTATTTGTTAAAATATATGTGTGTGTGTGTGTGCATACAAACAATTATTTATATATATACGTATTTATATATATATACAAATATATAAATACATATATATTCATACTTGTATATATATAAATACATATATATATATTTATACATATATATACTTGTATATATATTTATATATACATATTTATTCGTATATATATATATACGTGAAAAGTATAATATTAAAAGTGTAAAGTGTAA
>CM042185.1:19648543-19673368 GCA_023539305.1 Ilex asprella | reverse complement strand
GTGTATCCCCTTACAATTTACCCTTTTTAAATACCATAATAGCCCATGTAAAAAAAATCTTATAAAAATATAAGCCTTATCAATCATTTAAACCCATATTCCTATTCAAATATTAAATATAAAAAAAAAATAACAGTAAAAAAAAAAAATTAAACCCAAAAGTCATATCAAACTAAAAAAAAAAAAAAAAAAAAATCAAAGGTCAAATCATTACAACTTATAGCAGCCATCTCTCTTTCTCTCTCTCTCTAAATCAAAACAAAAAAGCCATCTTCCTTTTTCTTTCACTCTCTCACAGTAATTCTCTCACAGTAAAGCCATAGCCAAGTCTTCATTTTAACATTTGAGAGCTCGAGATGATCCAAAACCCATCCATTGTTGACTCCATTGCAACATAAAGGACATGGTTCAGAACTAAAAGTCAACATTGAGACCATCTAAGGTTCTATTCTTTCATAATTTTAGTTTTTTTTTGTGTTCTTTATCTTTGCTTTCTTTTTACTATCTAAAAAAAAAATTTCTATCTTAAATTCAAGGTTATATTATATAGTTTAACTATACTATATATTGTGTTTGTTTGCGTTTATATGTGTTTGTTTGGTTGTTATATAGCCATAATATATTAATAATATGACAACTAGAAAATTAAAAAAAGAAAAGAAAAATGGACCAACTAATAGAATCTCAAAAAGGATCTCTTGATAAATTTGTTACTAGTAACAAATATAATATAACAAAAAATTTAAATGAAAATTTTAAAAATGAACAAGTAGATAATAAAATAGAAGATAATGAAATAAAAAATATTAAAATAGAAAATATTGAAATAAAAGATAATACTATTGAAGATAATGAAATAGAAATATTGAAAAAGAAAATAGTGGAATAAAATATAATCAAACAGAAGACAGTCAAAATCTTAATGAAACGAGTGATTATAGTCATATACATATTTATCATCCAAGTACATGAAAAAATATGGATACAAAATTAAGAGATTTATTAGTAGAAAATGATCCAATTAGATATAATAATTTAGATTTTTCTCGTGATGAATTCTCTAGATATTTTTTCACCACACATTATATTCACAAATTAATAAATGGGAAAACACTTGATAGAATATGACTAGTATATTCAAAAGATTTAGATAAAATATTTTATTTTTGTTGCAAGTTGTTCAATATGAATCATTGTACAAGTAAACTAGCTAATGAAGGAACAAAATATTAGAGAAATATTAGTGTTAAGTTTAAAAATCATAAAATAACTAATGAACATATAACTAATAAGAATACTTGAATTGAATTAGAAACAAGATTGCAACTAAATAAAACAGTAGATAAAAGTATCAAAGAACAAATTAATAGAGAGAAATAATATTGGCAAAATGTATTAGTAAGAATTATTACCGTTGTAAAGAATCTTGGTAAAAATAATTTAATTTTTTGGGGAAAAAATGAAAAGATGTATCAAGAAAATAATGACAAATTTTTAAGTTTAATTGAAATGATTGCGGAATTTGATTTGATAATGCAAGAACACATTCGTCGTATTCAACAAGATAGAATTCATGACTATTCTATTGGACATAGCATACAAAATAAATTGATAAGTTTGCTAGGAAATAAATTAAGAAGCAATATTTTTAAAAAAGTTAAAAAAGTAAAATATTATTCAATCATACTTGATTGTACTCATGATGCAAGTCATCAAGAATAAATGTATTTCATATTACGATGCGTAGATATTACAACAAGTCCAATAAAAATAGAAGAATTTTTTTTGGAGTTTATTAAAGTAGATGATACGAGTGAAAGATATTTATTTGATAAACTTATAGATGTAATAAGTAATCTTGAACTAGATATTAATGATATACGAGGACAAGGATATAATAATGAATCTAATATGAAAGAAAAATAACAAATTGTACAAAAAAGACTTCTCAATATAAATCCTAGAACATTTTACATACTATGTGATTGTCATAATTTAAACCTAGTACTTTGTGATATGAATAACTTTTGCCCCAAGGCTATATTATTTTTTAGAATAGTACAACGTATATATTCATTATTTTCTTCTTTCACAAAATAATGGAAAAATTTGCAAGACAGTGGTCGAGATTTAACTCTTAAATCATTGTAACAAACATATTGGGAAAGTCGTATTGAAAGTGTTAAGACAATAAGATATCAAACTCTAAGAATAAGAGATGCATTATTACAATTAATGGAAACTAGTAAAGATCCTAAAATAAGAAGTGAAGGTAATTGTTTAGCAACATATGAGATTGAAAATTTTGAGTTCTTATTGGGTAAGACTATTTGGTATGATATTTTATTTTCTGTCAACTTAGTAAATATTTTCAATCAAAAGACATACATATTGATATTGCTATATATCAATTAAAAAGTCTCATTTCTTTTTTTTTGAAAATTATAGGGAATGTGGATTTACAAATGTTAGGATTTCATTTAAAGAGATTGCATGTGAAATGAGTATAGAACCTATATTTCATGACAAACGTAGAGTTCGTAGAAAAAAACAATTTGATGAAAATGTTGATGATGAGGTAACACAATCTATTAAAGAATCTTTTAGAATTGACTATTTTACATATACAATAGATCAAATTATTTCTTCACTAAAGAGTATATTTGAACAATTACAAAAGTACAAAAATATTTTTGGTTTTTTATTTAACTTAGAAAAATTAAAAAAAAATTAAAATCATTGACCTATAATAGTTTAAAACAATATTGTTTAGATCTCGAATGTTTCTTAGAACATGAAATTTTTTCCGACATTGATGGCTTAGATTTATTTTTAGAATTAAATGTTTTAAAAGTATTTTACAAATGAAAAAAAACACTCTAATTGAGATATTAAATTATGTAAGAAAGTTAGATTTTTTTCCTAATGCATGCATTTCTTATAGAATATTATTATCAATTCTTGTAACAGTTATTTCTGTCGATTTTTTTTAAAATTAAAATTGTTAAAATCTTACTTAAGATCGACTATGTCACAAGAAAGATTAACTGAATTAGCGATAGTGTCAATTGAAAAAGATATGGTAACAAAGCTCGAATATAAAAATTTAATTAGTACTTTTGCAACGCAAAAAACAAAAAAAAATTAATTTAAATAAAAAATATTATTACTAAACATAGAAGACCTTATTTAAAGGTATCGTTTTAGGTCTCAAATTGTCTTGAGCCACCCCTGCCACTATTATATATATATATAAAAAGAAGAAGCTTAAATGGTGCAAACTTCCAGTTTGGCATGCTTGTCCCATATGCATGTGAACTCTTTCGTTAATAGGATGCACTCAGCCTAAAATTGGACATGTTTCCATGTGTGCATATATAGTTCCCTGTAATTTCTTTTCCACCTCAAATTTTCCCAATGAGAAGAACACTGGATTAGGAAATTAGCATCATTATGCATGTACAATGAGTTGATCAGAGTATAGTTATTCGCAGCAGATAATCATTACAAGTATGATAGTCCATAGACCCAAAGAAAAAGTTTCTCATTGCCTAAGAATCTGTCTAACGAGCCCATAACTATGGTGTGTCTAGCTTGGGTAATGAACGACTGAATTTCTTGGTTCAGGCAAACTCTTCTGAGAAATGGATGCTTTGACCCGTACTAAAACTCTTGTTCCTTGTTGTGATAATAGTACATAATTGTTCTTAGTGATGATGCACAAAATAACTTTGTACACTATCTGTCAAGTATGAATAATAGATGTAATAATTAAAGTAGAGAAAGAAGATGAGAGTTACAGTGGTTTGGTTAATGTGATTTACGTTAACTTCTGAATGACTAGGGTCGTCGAATATTTTATTAGCTCAAAAGTGTAGGGAGAGCGAGTACAAAATCAGAGAAGGAGAGGAGTTATGCGCTCAGTTGGTGTCATCTGTCCCCCAAGTGTTGGTGAGACTTATAATTTATAATCGCCCCCTAACAGATTGAGGCGACTTACTAGCAACTAGATAGCTATTGTGGTGAAGATGTTGACTTCTTCTCAACGGGCGAGGCAGTTGAGGTGCTCTCCATGAGATTCGGTTAAGGATCGGGTGAGGGCTGACTCTTTCCAAGACAGCGAAGAGGAGGCTATTGGATGACCCTTACTCCAAGGTATTAGGACTGAGAGTCCAGAATATAATGATGTTCTAGTCAAGGCTACAGACGTGCACACCAAGGGAACTGTTGGATAAGCTTTAGGAGTTTTTATTTATCACTTGTGTAAATCTCTCCCCTAAAATTTCTCTAAGAATCTCTTGTGTATCAATTCACTAATTATATAAAACAGAGATTTCCCTTTTGTCTTCTCACGTTGAATCAATGAGAGACCAAAACATCTTTTGCCTATAAATCTCTTTATGGTATCAGAGCCATACACAACCAAAGTTGTGTGGGTTAAACTATTCTGATTTCTTCTGCCTTAAATCATCATCAGATTCCTTCCCTGTTTTTCTTTAACTTTGTAAATGACTAATCGACAAAGTCAGTACCATTACCCATCTACTTTGAATGTTGGCCATTTTGTGTCAATCAAACTCACTCAAAATAATTACCTGTTGTGGAGAACTCAAATCTTAGGCTTAATTGAAAGCCAAGATTTTACAGGCTTCATTGATGGAGAAATTCCACCACCAGATATGGTACATGCTTCAGATTCAACTACACACCAGCAGAAGGTTGTTAACCCTGATTTTATATATTGGAGGCGTTCAGATCGTCTACTCCGAGGATGGATAATGGGTACACTCACTGAAGATACTTTGAGTCTTGTGGTAGGACTTGAGTCTTCAAGAGAGGTATGGAATGCTTTACATAATTCCTTTGCTCAAGACTCTCAATAGAGAGAATTTCATCTTACTAAAAAACTGCAAATGATTAAGAAGGGCACATCAACCATGACTGCATATCTCAGAGATTTTAAAAACATTTGTGATGATTTGATTGCTATAGGCAAACCAGTTGAGGAAAAAAAGAAAGTATTTTGGTTATGAAATGGTTTAGGCATCGAATATAAGGCTTTTGTCAGAACTATGCTTAAACCACCAACACCATCTTACAGTGAGATTATACCACTCTTGCAAAGCCATGAAACTTGGATTGCTACACATGAACCACCTATTTTAAGTGATCAAACAGTGGCTTTTGTTAGCCAAAAGAAGTATAGCTCTTTTCAAAAGGGACGTGGAAACATGTAACACCCCAAAACACACCCTAGAAGACATTACAGTCTAAAACCATTCAAATCATGAAAGCACTAATAAAATCCCTTAAGAAACAAGACTTCATTTGTCATCCACAAATAATTATAACATTATCCAAAAGAATAAGCCCAAGTCATGGTTATTACATCTCAAAAATTAATTAAAGAAACGCAGCGGAATAAACAAAAGAAACTAGACTACACAATGTTCCAAAAAAATGTCCTATTCTAGTACAAAAGAAAAGGAGGCCGCTCTATGCGTCCACCTCGGGATCCACACTCCCGTCAAGTGGAGTCTCCCAAGTAGTAGGCTCCTCGACCCTTACGTCCTACTCTAACGGGTAATCTGAAAAATATTAGCGGTAGGGGGTGAATACGAAGCTCTGTAGAAAAATTCTCCCAATCTCATACAAGGTTTAGAAAAATATTTAAAATGGTCGGTCTCATTTTTAACATAACATAGATACATAATTTGAAATAAAGCGGTGAAATTTAAAACGGATCTCAAGTTTATTTAAAAACATTACTTAAATGAATAAACGAGCACTTTATACTAATAATAATCATTAATGGTCATCAATAATTCCCAACAATTCTCTCGGTAGGTGGCATACTTTGGGGGTAACCTCCACCCCTTTTAGGTCACCCTTGATTCTCAAGCATCCTTACCGGGAACCTCTTGAGAATGGGTGAGCATCCTTACATGGAACCTCTCACCAATCACTACATTGTTTCTCAAACATCCTTACCAGGAACCTCTTGGGAATGGGTGAGCATCCTTATATATAACCTCTCACTAATCACTACATTGTTTCCCAAGCATCCTTACAGGGAACCTCTTGGGAAGGGATGAGCATCCTTATATGGAACCTTTCATTAATGTGCCTCACAAACAACCCAACCAAGCATACAATTCCAACATTTATCTCAATTTACAAACATCTATCCAAAATCCCCAAAATAAATCATGCAACAATTCCACAACCAACTGAGACAAGTACATGAGATCACAATATTATCATTTTATGGTTCAATATGAAACACTAAGGTTTTGAAATCAAGAATAAATCAAAATTTAGAGAAAAATTCATCTCTCTTGAAATCTAGGGTTTTTAGCCAAGAACAAGTATTTAATGGTTAACCCACCATTAATATTGTGTAAAGCATGATAATATTAATAAGGATATCAAGAATCAATGATCTATAGCATACATATAAGATTTAGAGTGGAAAGAGTACATATGAGTAAACTCTAGCCTCAATGCAAGTGAATGAGAGAAAATCCCTACCTTGTGTTCTTGAAATCTAGGGCTTGAATCTTGAATCACCCTTAACTCTTGTGTTTTTTCCCTTTGATCTTGAGTTTATCTCCTCCTTTATTTCTCTCTAAGTGTTTCTAGGGTTATAAATGCTGAAATGAGGTTAATGGAGGCGTGTTTATGTATTTATAGTGGGAGAAATAGTCTCCTGTGCTCGATTCTGGAAAGCAGAATCCGTAGGTAATGTTCGAACGGAATTGTCGTTTGAATATCCATAGTACAATTCACTGCCTTTCGTTCGAACGTCACTTGGTTTTTGAACGGTTGTTGCTCCCAGTACTTTTACATCTTCATCAGAGCTCTGCAGAACCCAAAGTACTGGGACTCACTTCCGTTCGAACGTCCCCAACGTTCGAACGTCCATTCCAGTTTTTGCTAAAATTTTCAGTGAATTTTTGGCCTGCCTAGAAGTCGATTTGAAAAATTTTCAGGAAATACTATTTTGTAGCCCTGGAAGTATAATATCTACTATCCAAATTTAAGATCAAAATGATGTCAAAATAAAAAGTTATGATCAAAACACTAGGACAGTATCCAAAATTTCTTTTATCCAAATTCTCTCTAAAGTGTGTTTTGACTCCGGACTACCCCAACTTCTACAACATACCCTATTACCTCAAATCACATTTTTATTTCTACTCGTACTATCTACTTAGTTCATCCATACATCTTTACATATATTAACATTTTTTTTCAACAATTATTTACTATATATCTATATACATATATAAAAGAAAATGCAAGATGTTACAAAACAACAATATTTCTTCAAAAGGTAAAGGATTTACCCAGTTTAGCCAACAAAATCAGTGGACTCATGCTTCTAATCTTACACCGAATGCTAGAAACCAAGAGCCTCAACAATCAAATTCAAGAGAGCATGACAGATTTTTTGATTCTAGATCTAATGTAGCATGTCAAATATGTGGTAAGAAAAACCATACTGTACTTAAATGTTGGCACAGGTTTAATCATTCTTTTGCTCTAAGTGATATTCCACAGGCTCTTGCTGCAATGACTATCATTGATAGTCAGGATAATGCATGGTTTCCAGATACTGGAGCTTCTACCCACATGACAAGCGATTCAGGTACTTTGGTTAATCTGAGAAATTACAATGGTCATGATCGTGTTATGATTGGCAATGGTCATATGCTTAAAATTTCTCATACTAGTGATACTTTCCTTAATACTAGTCATGGTCAAATGGTTATGAAAGATGTTCTTTTAGTGCCGGAACTCAAGAAAAATCTTTTGTCTATGAGTCAATTCACTTCTGATAATCCATGTTGCTTTGAGTTCTCAAATGAAGGTTTTGTGATAAAGGACAGGGAAACCCAGAGTATCATGATCAAGGGAAATAGGAGAGGAAATCTATATGCACTTGAGGACATTCAACAACAAGCTTTCTTCTCCAACCGTCACCAAAGTACAAGTGAAAGGATATGACATTGGCAACTTGGGCATCCAAATTCGAAGGTGGTTCGGTTCTTGAATAAAGACAATTGGATTAAAATTGATTGTTGGGATAGTAATAATACTATTTGTGATAGTTGTCAGATTGGAAAATCATGTCGTTTACCATTTATTTCCACTAGGAATTACTTTACTAAACCTATTTTTGTTATTCACTCAAATTTATGGGGGCCTTCACCTGTTATTTCTCATGATGGGTATCGTTATTATGTTATTTTGTGGATGAATGCACGAGATTCACATGGTTTTATCCTCTTAAGCATAAATTGATTTCTCCCAATGTTTTCTTAATTTTCAAGCAATGGTAGAACGACAGTTTGCTAAGACGATTTTAGGTTTTCGATCTGATGGTGGAGGTGAGTATAAGGATGGAGCATTTACAAGTTATCTAAGTAAACTTGGTATTATTCATCATATGTCTTGTCCTGGAACTTCAGAACAGAATGACATGACTGAAAGGAAACATCGTAATATTACTGAACTTGGGCTCACCACGATGGCTCAATCCATGGTTCCCAAACGTTTTTGGGTTGATGCTTTTTCTTCTATAGTTTTTCTTATTAATAGATTGCCATCTTCAGCACTTAACATGTCTTTGCCATTCCAAAAATTATTTGGCAAAGATCCGGATTTCAGTTCCTTCAGAGTTTTTGGTAGTAAATCTTTTCCTTATCTTCGTGATTATGCCTCAAATAAGCTTGGACCCAAATCAATGCCTTGTGTTTTCATTGGATATAGTTCCAAATATAAGGGATACCAGTGTTTACACCCTCCATCAAATCGTATCTACACTTCTCAACATGTTATTTTTGATGAACGTATTTTTCCATTTGCTAACCCAAGTTTATTGCATGCTTCACAAGAAAATCATTACATGATTACATTGAAGGAGTGGGTTGACACTACTGCAGCTATCTCTACTTCATCATCGTTAGCAAGTCCAGTGGTTTCCATCCAAGCCTTATATTCTCAAGAACCCAGATCAGATACATGTACACACATTGAGATTGATGGCCCAAATGGTCAAATCATGCTAGACTCCATCTCGCTGAATCCAAGTGTTCTTGACATTGGTCCAAGTGATTTGTCCCATACTGAGAACCCGAGGCCTATTTCTGTTGAAAGTCTAATTGAAGATCCTCCAAGCCCTAACTCACCATCCAATTCTTCTATGCATGTTGGTCCTCTATGGTGAATCGTTCCAAATATGGTATTGTCAAACCTAATCCACGGTATGCTCTTTTTTTTTTGTTGAACTTCCCAAAGAGCCCAAAAATGTTAAGACCGCTCTTCAACATGAAGGATGGACCAAGGCCATGCAAGAAGAACTTGATTCCTTCAAACATAATGATACTTGGGAGCTTGTTCCTCGTTCTCCTAAGATGAATGTGGTTGGTAGCAAATGGGTTTATAAGACCAAGATTCACTCTGATGGTTCATTAGAGCATCTTAAAGCTCGATTGGTGGCCAAAGGATTTAGTCAAATTGAAGGTCTTGATTTTTCAGAGACTTTCTCTCCTGTTGTAAAGCCTGGAAGTATTCATCTTGTTTTATCTATTGCACTTATGAAAGGTTGGGATATTCGCCAACTTGATGTAAAAAATGCCTTTCTTCATGGGCATTTATCTGAACCAGTTTTCAAGGAGCAACCACCTGGCTTTGAAGATTCTTCTCATCCGGACTTTGTGTGCCATCTAAAGAAAGCTCTTTATGGGCTTAAGCAAATTCCTCGTGCTTGGTTTGATCGATTTAGTGGTTTTCTTCTAACCTTGGGATTCTATTGTAGCACAACAGATCCTTCTATGTTTGTATGTCGTAACACAAATGGAACCATTATACACTTACTATATGTAGATGATATGTTGGTTACTGGTGATAATAGTGATATGCTTCATCATTTTATCTCGTTATTGGGTAATAAATTTGCTATGAAGGATCTCGATTTTGTTCATTATTTTCTTGGCGTAGAGGTTACACAACTACATGGTGGACTCCATCTCTCTCAAACAAATATGCTACAGATTTACTTGAACGGGCTCACATGCTATCTTGTCATCCTGTTTCTACTCCTGTGGTGCAGAAATTATCTCATCCACACACTTCAGCTTCCTTTCATGATCCTACTTTATTTCGTAGCCTTGTTGGTGGACTTCAGTACCTTACTATGACTCAACCAGACATTTCTTTCTAGGGCTGTTCATCCTACCCTATGGGTAAGAAATATTTTTTTTCGCATTCCTACCCGATACTTTACGGAAGAATTTTTTCTTGACCTACCCTACCCGACAGCTTTAGTATTCCTACCCGTCTTCCTACCCGATTAATCGGGTAGAAAATCGGATAAATACTTTTGTAACTATTAATTTTTAGACCATTTTAACAATTTAATTAGATAACATCCACCAATTTAACAACACAATAAATTAATAACATTAAAATAAAAAACAACAACAACAACAATTATAATAAAACACAAGAAAGTATGAATATCAATCCACCATAATTGTTCCACAAATATAATAAGAATTAATTTAAGTTTAAACAATATGAAATACAAATTTAATGCGGGTAGGGTAGGGTAGGAATGCGAAAATAGATGGCCATTTCGCATTCCTACCCGATTTATTCGGAAGAACAAAAACTCTTCCGCATTCCTATTCGATTTTTGCGGCTAGCCGATTTTTAAGATAGGGTAGGGTCGAATAGGATAGGAACTTGCGGCCAGTCGAAAATTTGAACACCCCTATTTCTTTCAGTGTAAATTATGTTTCTCAATTTATGGCTTGTCCTACTGAAGCCAATTACCAGGCTGTGAAGCGGATCATTCGATATATTTCTGGCACTCTTTATCATGGTTTACATCTTCAAGCCCATGGCATTTGATTTGCATGTTTATTCAGATTCTGATTGGGCTGGTTTTTCCTTCACTCGGCGGTCCACATCTAGATTTTGCACATTTCTAGGACCAAATTGTATTTCTTGGAGTGCCAAGAAACAACCAAAAGTTACATGTTCTACCGGTAGAAAAACTTATAGTACTTTGCCAGAAGAATGCCTACTGGTAGGTAAAGGATGTGCTACCGGTAGTAAAAACCACAGAAGTTTCAGAGATTTTATCATAACAAAATTCTACTTATAGGTTGTGCTATAGAAGAAGTTGCTATCGGTAGGTGAAGACAAATTTTCAAGGGAAGCTCAATTAGAGATCATATCTTATCATATCTTTTGGGGATTCTTAACCAATTATAGAAGGAGATAATTTTGGGATGGATATATGTCAAAAATCTGAAGATTCTCCTTCCAACCAGAATAAATAGGAGACCCTTTGGGAAACACATACATTACATTTTGGAGTCTTCTTTGTTTTTCTATGTTTTTATGCTTAGAGAGTGTTAGGGTTATTTTTAGAGCTTTGCTACTATTCTTTATTTTTATGTTCTATTCTTTCATTTATTTTAGCAATCTTACATTCGGTTATCTTTAGTATTCAAAGCTTTGATATTGCAATTTAGTTTTTCAATACAAGCAATTACTTTTAAGACAATCTTTACTTCTATGAATTCAATTATGTTCTCTTTACTTTCTTGTGCTATTTATATTACAATGAGTGCGTAGTATTTATCTAGATAATCTAAAGAAGGATTGTCAACCTATGAATCAGGGTTATACTCTAAACTAGGTTTTTAATGTCTACGTGATTGTTTGATTAAGTTGTGTTTCTGAAAACCTATTTGGTTTGCATCTTCCCGATTGCCCGTATACAATTGATTTTGGTATAGGTAATTAGTAGTTTTTCTACAACCTGTAGGGTATTGATTCTTTCATCATAAACTATCTCTCAATTACTACTTTTGATTCTTTTCCAAGTGTTTAGTTAAAAATCATCCATATGTACTAGTTTAAATACGAAAAAAATGAGTTATAGATTTAGAGTAGAAAGTCTCATTAATACGTGGATGAATTCTGAAGATTATCTACTTTTTCAATTATTGAATTTCATTTTCATTAATAGTTAATCTCTAAACTCTCAAACTTCAAATAAATTATCCTTTTAATTTTCATCTCCTTGGATTCCAAATCTTTCCTTGAGGAGACAACCTTGGACTTCGGTTTGAGTTACTACACGATTCTATTCTCTTACACTTGGGAGAACTCATGAAAATACAACCCCTTTGGAGGGCAACCATGTTGCTGTTGGTTGTTCCTCCAACCAAAATTCGGGTGTTGTCGCCACCTTGAATTGTACGTTTCAGAATAAGGATTATTATATGGTTTTTAATACCCAGAGAATGAGTTGGATTCTTCAACAGAACTTCCTAAAAGATGGTATCGTAGGAGATTCCTCAATAGAATTCCCTACAAAAGCACATATCCCACATGCACACTCTGTGGGTGGAATAACAACTTCATTGACTTTCTTCTTCTCTAAAGCCTTTAGCTTTCGAGATAGAGAAGTCATCTTAGCCCGTAGATCATCATCCTCTCTCAAAGTATATTTCACCCCATGGGAAGTGTTAAACTGACTCTAGGTCAGAGTAGGTGAAGCTGAGTCTCACATCTGGGAACTCACAAAGTGTGTCAAACAACTCGAATGCCTCATTGGGATTCTTGTCCATGAATTCTCCTTGGGACATAATTTCAACAAACTGACGCATATAGGTAGGGAGTGAGTAGTAGAAAAAATTGATGTGGGTCCAGCTCTTGAACCTGTGATGAGGACAAGCATGGAGAAGGTCTTTGAATCGTTCCTAGCATTGATAGAATGTTTCTCCCTCCTTCACCACAAAATTTATTATATGGCATTTCAAAACATTTTTGAGATGAATGGAGAATAATTTATTGAAAAAATTTTTAAAATGCGGACCAATTCGGAATAGAGTGGGGTTTAAGGATGTTAAGACATTTCTTCGCTTTATCCTTCAAGGTGAATGGAAAAAACTTCAACTTGGCTAACTCAGTGTTATCTTGAAGGGTTCCACAAATTCCACCAAATTCCGTCACGTGAACGTAAGGATTTTTGGAATCAAGCCCATGAAATTAAGGTAAGAGTTGTATGGTACCGAGTTTAATTGTGAACCTACTGGCATTAAAATGAATTTAGATGTCTCTATTTACTACTCTTCTTGTAATGAGAGCTCTCTCCCTAGTTTAGGATTTCTCTAAGATTTCATTCTCATCTGTCCTTTCTTTTCTTTATTCATCCGCAAACCCTTGTGTTTTCCAAAACAACGTGAACCAGTGGAGAAACTGAGGAAGATCGCTTCGTCTCCTACCCACCATTTACCTCTCATTGAACTTATTTTCTGTAGCTTCCATCCCCTTTTCCCTGCATCCTTTACTTTCCCAATATAGAGTGACCCATTGCAAAATCCAAAAGGAGTAATAGTCTAGACGACTGTTCATAACCCTACCCTTTCTCCTCTCATCTCACTCCCCCACTCCTCTATCATCCTTGCCTAGTCTTACACTTTCTCTACAATCTACTCTCTTCCTCCTATATTTTCTCTGGATTCTTCTTCTTGGTGAATACTCATACCTTTTTCCCCAGTTCTTCTTTGGTTTGGCTTTCAATCTAAGTTGAGTCCCATTTCTTTATGTCCCAGTGATTCACAACATATGCATCTACACTCATTTTATCATTGTTTCGTCTCTCACTAACTAAAACCCCCAAATAAAACCCCTTACTCTGCTCGTCTCTCAATAGCCCATTGGCCCATTTTCCTGTTTCTATTTCCCCTCTCCAAAGCCACTGTTACCCTCATTTCCCCTATAGATAAAGACTCGGAAGTTGAATCTCAAACCATCCATCATCCATGTATTTCTCTCTACACAAACCCCTCCACCTTAAAGACTATTGAGAAATTCTGTCTTGTGGGTCGCTTTTCACAGAGATAATGCTTAATAAACAAGGGGTGTGCAATGTGTTGTAGAGCTCTTGGAAGACTTCCAAAGGTTTTTCAATCACTTATTGGGAGAGAAACACCTACATTTTTATATTCAAATAAGAGGAGGATAGAGATAAGATTCTAAATGAAGGCCCATGGTCTATTTCTGGAGCTCTTTTGGTGTTAAAGATGTATCAGCCATAGTGTATTATAGGAGATTTTGATTTCCAGCAGGCTAAGTTTTGGGTGCAAGTTTGGGGGTTACCCCTTAACATGATGACCAAGAATAACTCATGGAGAATAGGTAGGGTTATAGGTGAGCCAACCCAACTGGAGTAATTTGAAGGAGAGGTCCAAATCCAGCGGAGCTTTCTGAGGGTGAAATGTAGGATTAATCTGAATGAACCCTTGAAAAAGGGCTTCTTCTTGACTCGTTAAAACTAGGATGATGTATGGATTAAATTGAAATATGAGAGGATATCTATTTTTGCTACCAATGTGGTCAGATTGGTCACTCTCAATGCCACTGTAATAGACGCATGTCTAGATCCAATGACCACTATGGACCACAGTTGCGAGCGCAGAGTAGTCAACCTTCGGGCTTTTTTAAGGAGACTTGGTCCCTAAAAACACGAGAAGATTTGGAAAGAAAGGAAAAACTCGAAGGAAAGACACAGGTAACTGGAGAAGACGTAGAGCCGATGAAACACAGGGGACCAAAAAGAAGCAAAAAAGAAAATGAAGTATTTTCTGACATTCTTAACGACCAGAGGGGAGATGTTACGAGGCCACATGCTACGAATGAGGTACGTACCATGCCTAAACAATAAAGTGGATCCCATGGCCATGCACCTCCACTTTCTCTGGTGCTTTATTCTAGTGGGGACCAGGATTGGGACCAGTATTTCTCTCTGTCCCTGTCTAATTTCCAAGAAGACCCAAACACGATAGTTGCATTCAAAAAAGGTTCCTACTACTGTTGTGAGCCTACAGATAGTATGGAAGCCCAGGAGGCAATAGGAAGGGAGGTCCAGGAGACAATAGAAATAGAGGTCCATATAATCTCTGATAGTGAAGATGAGGAGAAGGGTGATGAAATGGAGACCCACTTTCAGAATATGTCGCTAAAGAGGAAAGCCTATATGGAATGTGATGATATGGAAGCTCAACCAGTGCCATGGAAAAGATGAAAAGCCTTTTCGGACAACGGCTCAGATGTTTCTCATCACTCCTTACCTTATTCTGGCCCCTTATGGCACTTGATATGTCCCTTGAGAACTTTGGTAGGAAACACACACCAAGAAAACGAGCTAAGTGGAGTAAACCCAAAAAAGAAAGTGAGGGCTGACAAGATGTCACACTCTAAATTGCATTTAGCCTATATGGAGAATGCAGAAGAATAGATTCACCAGGACCAAGAAGAGGAGAACAATGGCCACACATAAGGGAAAAGAGAGAACAACCTCAATCGATGTATGTCTTAGTGGTTCGCCCAACTTCCATAGTTACACCTGATGGGAGTGATACAACTATTCGATCTGATAAGGTGGTGGTGGCTAACCTTAAACAGCTACACGAGCCATACTAATCCTTACTTGGAGCTGTCAGGGAGTGGGATGACCCTGGATAGTCCGCAATCTTCGAGGGCTCATTGATACCCTTCGCCCCTCAATCGTCTTCCTTATGGAGATGAAAAACAAGTCTCATAAGTTAGAAAGGTTGAAAAGATGCTTAATTTCCCTTCTTTTGAGTACGTGGAACCAGAGGGATTTTCTGGTGGTTTGGCCTTGTGGTGGAGAGATGGTATAAACCTGCAAGTGGCTAAGATGAACAAGAACTTGATCAATGCTAGAGTGTATTCACATCAGTCCCCGAACGAATGGCAATGCACTTTTATTTACGTTGATTCAAATTTGGAAAAGAGAAGGAAAACTTGATATACTCTGGCAGACTTGGCCAAAAACTCGTAGACCCCTCGGCTAGTTTCTGGGGATTTTAATGTCATTGGAGGCACGAGAGACAAAGAACATGGCTTAGCTAGAATCATAAGGAGAATTGAAGAATTGTAACAACTTATTTCTGGTTGTTGCTTGATGGAGATGGGTTTCAGTGGACCCAAGTTCACTTGGTCAAACAACAGACCAGGTCTAGCTAATGTGTAAAAGCGTTTAGACAGGGTTTTGGTCAATCCTGAATGCTGCGTCTCCTTCCCCTCTACACAGGTGACCTATGAAGCTAGAATGGGGTCAGACCAATGCCCATTAGTGATTGATTTTGGCCTAAAAGCAAAGAAGGTCCCCTATTCCTTCAGATTTGAGTCTATGTGACTGGAGGAACCTGTATGTGAAGAAGTGGTTAAAACCAATTGGAACATGACTTACCTAGAGTCCGCTTTGCAGAATGCCCTCTATAATCTAAATTCGTGCAAAAATCGTTTGCAAGAGTAGAGAAAATTTAAGTTTGGTAACAACAGAAAGATTATTTAGGAGTTGGGGATAGACCTACTGTATGTACAGACACTGGAGCCAACAGAGGAAAACCTGATCATGGAGGTAGAGCTGTGTTCCCAGATTGACGCCCTAAGAAATAGAGAAGATAAGTACTGGCTGCAGCGCTCTAGGATCAATTGGTTGAAAGAGGGGGACCAGAATACAAGATTCTTTCATCTGACTACCATCCAAAGACGAAATCAAAACTAGATCCAGAAACTAAAGACTAAGTGGGTTGAAGGGGTGGAGGAGATCAACTCCCACATCATTGGGTATTTCTTGAATTTATTCAAAACTATTGGGGAAAGAGATTGGTGTGTAGCATTGAGTGCAGTGCAAAGACGGGTTACGGATGAGATAAATTGTGGTTTATTAAGACCCATTATAGAGCCGGAGGTGCAGAGCACTGTGCGTGACTTGGGAGCCCTCAAAGCCCCTAGTCCTGATGGCTTCCCAGACATCTTCTTTCACAAATTTTGGCTCATCGTGGGACTTGATGTCTTTTAGCTGGTCAAGAATTTCTATGAGGAGGGTCAGATGAGCGGGGAGTTAAACCTCACTAACGTTGTTCTCATCCCCAAAGAAACTGCTCCAGAATCCATTGCACAATTTAAACCCATTGCCGTCCTACTTCCTATACAAGATCATCTCAAAGGTCATGGTTAATCGAATGAAGGGGATGATTGGATCCATAGTCTTCCAAAATCAGGCCACATTTGTTCTGAACAGACAGATCCAAGACTACATTGCCATTACAAATGAAGTTTTCCACCCCCTCAAGGGTAAGAAGAGAGGTAAAATCCTAGAAATGGCAATCAAATTGGATATCAGCAAGGCCTACGCTAGAGTATTGTGGGATTTCCTTAAAGCAACACTAATCAGACTGGGTTTCAACAACCACTAGGTACACCTTATTATGCAGTGCGTAAGTACTGTTTTATTTCACTTCGTCTTGAATGGAGAGAAAATTAGGGAGGTGCAGCCATAGAGAGGGATCAGACAAGGAGACACACTGTCCCCTTATCTATTCATCATGATCGCAGATATGCTTCCTGCTATGCTTCATAAGGGAATTGAAGGGAGGAGCTTGACAGGGATTAAAATCAAGAGAAGGAGTCCAACCATTTCCCACCTCTTCTTCGCGAATGACTCCCTGATTTTCATCAAAGGTAGCGTTGTGGAGCTATTAAATATCCTTCATAATTATTGTGAGGCATCTGGACAGTGTGCAAATTATCAAAATCTAGTATTGTATTTTCTAGCAATATTATAGAGGAACAAAGGACTCTTCATTGTCAATTAATGGGGTGCAGGCTCTACCTCATTGTGCGAAATATCTAGGAATCCCTACCGCCTGGGGGGGATCCAAAAAAGAAGTCTTTAGCTACCTCCTTGAAAGAGTAGCAAAAAAACTGCAGGGCTAGAAAGGTTGCTGTCTCTCACAAGTAAGGAAAGAGGTGCTAATAAAGGCAGTGATCAAAGCTATTCCTAATTATGCCATGTCGGTTATGGACTTCCCAATTTTTTTTTGGTAATAAACTGAATTGCTATGTAAGAAACTTTTGGTGGACATGGACTGAGGACAGAAGGGGAATCTGTTAGAGGAGATGGGACAAAATGGTGGAAGCTAACAATTTTGGAGGAATGGGATTTAAGTATTTTAAATTATTAAACCAAGCTTTACTTGCAAAACAATTTTGGAGGTTAATCCACCAGCCTGACTCTTTTGGGCTAAATTCATGAAGGCAATCTACTACCCTAATGACTATCTAATGAAGGCAAAGTTAGGAACCATACCATCTTGGGTCCGAAGCAGCTTACTCCATAGTAGAGAGATGCTTGAGAAAGGACTCATGTGGCATGTTAGAGATGGCAGGGATATAAGCTTTTGGGAAGATAAATGGGTACCCCCTAATCTGATGATCAACTCCCCTAAACCAGAAGACTGCCCTTTTACTAAGGTTGCAATTTTTATCATGGAGAACCCGAGAGGATGGAACTCTTCTAGTTTGGATAGTGTGATCTTAAGGGAAGAGGTGACTGCTATTCAAACCATTTCACTTGCACGGAGAGGAGGGAGAGATAAGAGGATTTGGTGGCCTAAGAGCATCTGCAACAGATGCTTCAAATGAGCTAAATAGCTAAAATTTAGCTAACCAAAGCAAAAAATCATGCTTCAACAGATTATGTTCACATACTATAAAATAGATTTTTTGCTACACTGATACTCTAAATATAGAGTATCACTATAGCAACTTGTAAAGATAATTTATATTATTTTCTCTCTCTTCCTCTCCTTTCTTCCATTCTCTCTCTTTCTCTATTCTAAAAAAAGAAATAATACAAAAGGAATGAGAAATAATATTTAAAAGGAGTAGTTAAAAATATGGAAAATATGTTAGAGTGTGCATTGAAAAAATGAGTAGCTAAAATAAAAAATATTACTTTTTGAGTAGGTAAAATGCATTTTGCTGTTGGAGATGCTCTAATAGTAAAGGTGACTACACAATCAAGTCTGGATATAGATTGGGTAATAGGTTGACTCTGCAACATTCTGAGGGTAGCTCATTCTTTTCTCCTCTTCCTAAACTATGGCAGTCCCTTTGGAGTATAAAAGTGGTACCAAAAATCAAACACTTCTGGTGGAAAGCCTGCCTGAATATTCTTGCCACAAGGGAGAACCTTTTTAGGAGAAAGTGTGCTCCATCTCCTCTTTGCCAAATTTGTTTGAAGGTTCCAGAATCAATTGAGCATACTCTGTTCGAATGTGAATGGACAAAAAGACTTTGGTTTGGTATGAATCTTAATCTCCAAGGGGAACAATCCTCCTTTATGTATGTAGCCCAAAGATCTTCAATGCTCATTCAGATGGTGAAGGTGGTGCAGGACAGACTTGGTTTGCTAGGGAAGATGGCTTCTGTGGCATGGGTTATCTGGAAAGCTAAAAACCAATTTGTTTTTAATAAGGAAGGTGTTAACGCCTTTTCCACTGTCATTCGTGCACATGCTTTTGTGGAATGACCAGCTCAATGTTGATGTTGTTGATTCACTGAAAGAACAGCAGGACTCTCAACGTTGAGGAACGAGAGCCAACTAGCGGCTGCTTCTGATTCTCGCATCTTCTATGATGGGGCCTTCAAGTCTGCTTCAGTCAAGGGAGCTTGTGGAGTGGTGATATGCAAGGAAAGGGGTGTTCTAGAGCTGGGCTGTGCTAAGTCCTTCCCCACAAGGTCTTGCCTTTCCTCTAAAGCTGAGGCAGTAAGGCAACCCTGCCTTCTTGCTGAAGTCCATTTGATCACAAACGTCTCCATCATAAGTGACTGCCTTAATATAATCAAGCTCAGTTCCAATGAAGACGTTCCCCCGTGGAAAATTAGTGCCATTGTTGAAGACATTAGAGATTATGCTAGGTTATACAACCTTAGCTTCCTACACAAGCCTAGAGTCTACAAGAAGGCTGCTCACTGGGTTGTAGCCTCTTTTCTAAACAATTCGCTCCCCTTGAATTGGTTAGGCTCTCCCCCCGGAGCTTAAGACTTTACTTTGATCTGATTGTAACCTCAATTTTTCTACTTAATTAAATGATTACTTTGCTTGTTTTGATAAAAAAAAAAAAACTATTGGCATTAGTAGGAAAAATAAAGCATGACGGGACACTGCTCCTTGGGGGATGTAGATAGTCCCTCAGAGTTCTGACCTATTCGTTGACCTCTTGGCCTTGATTATTGTTTTTATTCACAAGAACACTATTATTTTAAGGGTTTGCAGGATTCTCCATACTGCCCGTTCTACTTACATCAAATATGGGGGCTAAAACAGAATTATCAGAATGGTCTAACATAGATGAACCAATAGAACCAACAGACTCTTGAAGTGAAGATTTGTTCTCATAGTCTGAAATTTCTCCATCAGAAATGCAAAAGATGATCTTACTACTGGATGCAAACAACTACTAACAAATTTTAATAAAATTGGCACAAAAATTAATTTAACTAACAGAGAGTAAACAAAAGTCAAATAAAATTTAAATTAACAGAATTCACAAAGAGATAAAACGAAAGAACCATGATACTAGAATTCTCCAAGTAGTTTGCAGTGAAGGCGTAGTCTTCTTTCCAGCTTCTTGAATTCGTCAAAGGAGCCCCTAGTAATAGCGCTAAAAACTTGCTTGATCCTAAAAGGTACAACCAAGTGCAGACAGTCAAGAAGAATTAATATTTGGTAAGACCGAGGTCGATCTTACATAATTGAAAAGAAATTTAATAAATAAAAAGAATACTTCCTAGCATCAGGATCAAAGAATAATCTTATGTATGAATATTATGCTTATGCAATCATTCATTATCTTAGTTGATGTCCAATGTCAGTATAATCAACCAGATGATTTTACCTTGAAGAACAAAAGTCTATTGAATTGAAAATAATCAATAAAGACACAATTTTGTAGACTCATAGGGAATTATAAAATTACTCATGACAAGAAGTCAACCTAGTGAATAATTTCATAAGTATACAGAGTACAATCTTTTGCTAAAACTCATTCATTCAATCTATATGTCGAAACATAATATCATCTTGGAAGACCAATCAAATAATAATTTCATTAAACAAAATATTCAATACATAATCATACAACCAAACCCTGGCTTCGAAGTACAGGAAGACTACTCACAAGACATGAGTAAGATCTTTGAGAAGAAGAAAAAACAATTCTAAGGGTTGAATATCTGCTATCTATATGGCTCTCTATCTATCTTCTCTCCATATCTCCGTCTATCTCTTAAAAATATGAAAACAAACTAAATACATTAGAGAGATACTCCTCTGTCAAACTCTGAATGGCACCTCTATAACTATGCGCATTCGAACAGAAGAGCTACATTCGGATGCAAGCCTTAAATCTTTTGATCTTTGACTTGGTCAACATAACTGAGTTTGGACGATCACACACGTCCTAACGAAGGCACACCATATTGCCAAATGAGCGTCCACATGCTCAACCTTGTCCGAATACCTTAAAATCTCTGAAATTGATTTTGAAGCACTCCTGTTCGGACGAAGTAGTTGCATCTGGACGATCAATAACTGTATCCATTTTTTTAACTTAACCAATTTTTCATTTTTGAAACTTCCTTTAGGGACATGATAGTTTTTAGGGTGGCAGTGGTGTGAAGATGTTGTTAGTGAGCCATTTCTACAAGTTGTGAACATCGGATATGGTAGACAAATGGGTAAATGCTTTTATGTTGTTGCAAGATTCTTGGTTCTGGCACTTCCCTTCTTGCATTCCTTAGGTGATAATGATAAGTGAAATAGTGTTTTGACATAATTGATGGTAAAAAAGCATGTCCTAGTGTAGTATTAGAATTTCATTAGTTTGTTGCAAAATTTATGTTTGGTGACGTTGTACTGGCATATTGTTTTGCTGATGCAGTTGGTAGGTGTTACCCATAAAACATTGTCGACTATTGAACTAATGAAGAACACAAGTTATATGATTTTAGCTACCTCCAGGATCTTCCTACTGTTCAAAATACGAGGCTTACCATGAAGAAAATGCAGCTAGAAGCTATCTCTTTGTTTTCATGGTTGGAACTTAGGTACATTTCCCCCATTCACAATCTTTATTTGATCAAATATGATAAAAGTATGGTGGATTGTGTATTGTGTAAGTAGTGGTTTATATATTTTATATACAGGTTGATACAAAGCTGCTGGATGAGTGTGAGCAAGTCTGGACTGGTTGAGAGGATGCCCATGTTGGTTGAGAGGATGTCCGTTCTCCTTGAGTTGGCTTACAGTGGAATGAGGGTTGGTTCCTGGCTTACATAATTAAAACATAATGTAGTGAGTGAACTCTTGTCATTGAAGTGTAAAATATTTTTTAATTAAGATGTTGAGTACATTGGATTGAAGTGCATAGACTGGTCGGAGAGTACTGGTTGTGGATTGGTAGAAAGAGACAAATTTTGGAATAAGCACGTACATGAGTAGTGTTTTGACATAATTGATGATAAAAAATCTTGTCCTATTTGGACTGTAGTTGGCATGCCATGGTATAAGTACATAAATGTCCTTATTGTCCATTGAAACCCTTATTTAAGGTGACTTAGAGTTCCATACCAAACAATGTACGCCTTGACCCAGTTGCATATCATATGTCCATTTTCATCCTTTCTAGTTGTAGATCTGCATCTTTTTATACTCTTATATAGATTTTCATCCCTTGTAGTTCTGCATCTTCATCTTTTCTACTCTCATTTCTAGATCTTCAATTTTTTTACTCTCATCCAAATTTTCATCCCTTTTAGTTATATATCTTCATTTTTTCTAATCTCGTCATCTTGATCTTGAACCAATGAATGACCAAACAAGATAAATGGTATATTGTTTTTAGCGGTATGGTTGTTGGCGTTTTTTACCCATTATGGGAGGAATGCCATGAACATGTTATAAGGTATAGTGGGGCATTGTATAGGAGTTTTGCCTCTTGCTAGAAGGCTGAAGGGGCACTTTCCAACTATATTGCGTCTAAGTATGATAATCCTCACATAGCAGGTGAACAGATGACACATGAAGTGGGTAACAGGGCACAGGTCAACCGCAATGCAAATGAATTTGCATGTTATATTGTAGAATTGGTAATGAGTATCATACTCACTCATATTATATACCACTTTGTCAGATGATTTGTATGATTATTTTTCCCTCATGTTATACAACTCAAAATGGTCTGCACAATTCTAATTGTTTGGTTCTACAAAATGTATTATCCGCCCTTTCAAGACTACATGAAATATACTAGAAAATCTCTAGTATATTTCATATAATTGGGAAAGTGCAAACACTCCAGTTTGGAAATCCAATGCATTCACAAGTTATTTAACCCAAAAATATATTCCAGTCCACACTATACATAATTTTTGTATATAAAAAAAGTCAATGTAACTTTTGAAATTTCCCAATTCAAACTAATATCTCCACATCTTTATCATTTTCTGACTACCATCCTTATACTGTTGTCGTGCCTTCATTATAATCTTGTTTCTTGGTTCATTGTATATGTGGATAACTAGATAAATTGCTAGATCCATACACATTTGATTTGACAGATCCAAAAGACATCACTAATGAGTTCACAAATTTTATGTTACACAAATTTAGTTCACTAATAAGAAAATGTATCATACCATAATCTTTAATGATGGACCCAAAACTGGAGCATTCATCATCTTGATGACAAAATTCAACAATTGTAACAATTAGGCTACTGAGGAACCCATTCCACTTGCATTATGGGCTAGTTGATCAATGTTGACATGTGCTTCGGTACGACAAATTCAAGGAGTGTAACGCCCCAAATATCACCCTGGACGGCATTACATTCTAATAACCATTTAAGCATGAGAGCACTAAGTAATCCATCAACATTATATTAACAATTTATATTGGAACAAAATTCGGGTAGAGTCTCCCTTGTACGGGGAGCTCTACTACAAAACTCAACCTGTGCAATTCTACTGTAATAACCACACCTGGTCCATTTACTTACCATAAAATTAATTCATCAAATTTACATGTTATCCCAAAAGAATAGGCCAATCTATAGCCTTTACATCCCCAAAATCAAATAACTATGCTAATGCAGCGGAATTACAAAATATGGCTAGGCTTTACATTGTTTCAAAATAATACCCTAGTCTAGAATAAAGGTAGTGTCCGGCTAAGAGTCCTCCCCGGGATCCACACTCCCGTCTTGCTGAATCTCCCAGGGTACGGGCTCCTCGAGTCCTAACTCCTCCTCAAGAGTACAATCTGAAATGTTTGTAGGTAGGGGGGTGAGTACAAGACTCTGTAGGAAAATCCCTCCAAACCCATTCAAGGTTTTGAAATCAAGCAAAACAGGTAGGTCTCATTTCGAACATACATATCAATGAAATTTGAAAGAAAATAAGGACATTTTAAAAGAGATCTCAAGTTTGTACACTAATAAGGAATTGAAAGAGAATAAAATCAACTTTAATTGACAAACCATTTCTAACATAATCCAATCCACCATACACCATTTTCACAAGTTATCGCGGCATCCCATACTACCCGATACTCTTGGGGAAATAATATTTGGTACAATGAACAATAATTTCTATTTGGTACCACTTAAGTAGGCTGTCGCTTCTCATGAATCTACCCAACGATTCTACCTCGTTCACCCATTTATAATAACAATCACAGGCCAATTTAGGAAGGGCGTGTACCGTCTCATACGGCATTGACGAAATCCTTCCAAGGTGTCTAGTATACTAACCCTTTTCCCCGGTATCCGTGAACAATAGTGGTCATTGTCACCACAATGATCCACTACGAGCATTAGACAACCATCTCATCCCCCATTGGGATAGACTAACCTCTAACGC
>CM042185.1:19617942-19631770 GCA_023539305.1 Ilex asprella | reverse complement strand
ATATATATATATATATATATATACACACACACACACACACACACACAAATATAAACTTTAATGATATAGAATCATAATCGATGACCTGATTAGTGTGTTAATGATTAATTAATATACAAGTCGTCGCATAAAGAAATTGATGAATCAGTGATAAAAAATTAAGAAAACATAAAATATGTTAAAGGTTCATCGGGAAGGAAAAAGAAGTTCATAGATTGTGTTGCTCTAGTTTCATTAGAGGGTAAAAAATGTTTGCGAGGAGATGTTCCAACTAGCTGGAATTTAACTTATATTATGCTTGACAATACACTTTTTTTATCGTCGTGCATTTATTCATTTGTAGTTGAGTGATTCTAATTATAGACATTGTCCTTCCCAAGAAAAATGGAGCAAAGTAGAGAATATTTCTAATTTGTTGAGGGTGTTTCATAAAATTACTTGTTTATTCTCTGGTACAACATATCCCACAGTTAATTTGTACTTCCCCCAAGTGTTCCTAATTCAACATACTTTGAATGAGGCATTAATAGATAATGATAGTTTTATGAGGATAATGGAAATTCATATGTATGCCAAGTTTGACAAGCATTGGTCAAAGTATGGTGTGATTCTTTCAATTGCTATCATCTTAGATCTTTAGTACAAAATTCAGTTTGTAGATTAGGTTTATTCAAAACTTTATGGTGGTGATTCCTATGAGTTCAAGTGTGTTCATGATACTTTATTTGAGCTCTTTGAATTGTACTTTGTCAACTTGTCACATGTTGTTCAAAGTACTTCAAGTAGTGAGAAACAAGTTAGAGAGATTCATAGTCTTGAGGATTCCGAAAACCTTTTTCAGGTAAAAAATAATTTAGTTTGTTTAAATAAAATGTGATAAAGGTAGTTTATTGTATATTCGTAATGATTTTGTACAAAATGTAGGATTTTGGAAAACGTGAAAAAGAAGATTCTCTTGTCTTTCGAGTGACTAAGTTATAGTTGTATTTTAATGAAAAAGCTTGATCGAAAGATGGATTTAGATATTCTAACCTTTTGGAAAGAATAGCAGTTTTTGCATCCTATATTGTTTCGGTTGGCTTGTGATGTGATGACAATTCTTATTTCTACAGTTGCATCTGAATCTGCATTTAGTATCGGTGGTAGAGTTTTAAATGAGTATCGAAGTTCACTTTTTCCAGAAAACTATCCCAGCTTTGATTTGTACTAGAGATTGGATTCAAGGGGAGAACAGTAAGTTTGATTCCATTTTACTAGCATTATTTTTCTCATTATACTATTTCATGTGATCATTGATTTATTTCTGTTTTGTTGTCCTTAGTTGCAGATGATTCAGAAGGGAAAATAAATGATGATGTTATCAATCAAAATATGAAGTCTAATAAAGCTATATCCGCTCAATGTTCTAATTCTATATCTATCATTGATCATGACTAAAGAGAGGTAATGCCAAATTTTTGGTACTTATCTATTTGTAAGTCTATTTAATTATTAATGTTATATAATATTTTATTTTAATTTGTGTAGGGCACAAGAATTTGGTTGTTGAATTTGCTCGTTGTCGTGGAGGTGGAGATTTGATATCTTTGACGATATTTTGTGAATCATGGAATTTGTGGTTGTTTGAGATTGTGGTTTGTAATATGATTGTTATTTGGTGTAATTGTATTATTTCGGATTGTATTTATGATTTGTAATATGATTGTTGGTAGAATTTGGATATTTTGGATTGTAGTTTGTACTTTGTAATATGATGTAGTATGTTATCTCTAAATATCACATTTATTTGTGTTAGTTTGTTAGTTTTATAAAGTTATATAACATTTTTAAATAAACAGGTAAATGGTTAAACATGTGGTTTGCCGTATTAAATGGGTTACATGAGTGGTTTATCGTGTTAACCAGACTCAACGCAACCTGACTAGTTTAAAATTAGACGTGTTAAACGAGTCGTGTCAGGTTATCTGTTTATTAAACGTGTTGTGTTTCAATTTTTTACTCGTTTCTTAAACATATCATGTACGAGTTTATATGTTTTTTATTCGTCACCCGTTTAACCCGACACGTAACCGTTTAACCCGATACGTTTGACACCCCTATATGTGGCACTACATGGGCTCTGCTAATTGGTTGCACACCAGCATCGTTTGCCTTAGCTCAAATGATGTCCACACCAATCAAAAAACCCTAACTATTAGGGTTCAACTGAACAAGAGAAAGGGTCAGAAGGTAAAAGACCTCCTTAATATATTTAGGGATTGGAAAATGGAGTCCGGCTTTGAGAATAGACTCATAGAAATAAGCCTCATCGAGGAAAAAAGAATTAGTAGTCTTGTTAGTAGAAGGGACTTGCAAGCGCACAGAGTCAGGGATCGAATATTGAGCCCTCAGTTCTTGAAGAGGGCTCTCATTTAGACAATTGTGATAATTCTTAGCTCCATTAATTTTTAGAGTTGAGGACCCAATCTCTTGGATAGATTCAAAATCCTAGTTTGCCGCATTCGCTTGGGCTACAAGTGCCGAAATACTCTCAGAGGCGGATTGACTAGAATCGATTGCCATAACCTGGAAGTTGTGGTTGTTGAACAATTAAGCCTATTAGCAACTAAAGAAAAGAAAAAATTGAGCACAGATGGAAGCCAAGCACCAACAGATTCGTTCACAAAAAACCCTAATGATTCAAGGCTAGAGTTTTTCCATCTCAGAAAAGCAAACTCAGTAAAAATAAAATCGGAATATATGGCTCCAATCTTTGTGCTCTAGGTCGAAGAATTGTGGTGAAGTAGGAAAACAAAAAAAAATTAGGGCAAAGAGGCAAGGGCGTACTAGAATTCCAGAAACCTCTCGAAGATAGTTAGATAAAAAGAAGGAGATCTTTTATATATACTGAACCCACAATGGCTCTTTGGCGGTTGCGTGCACGAAACAAATGATTTCACTCCTATTTAACGAGAAAGTGTAACTATGCATAGAATGTGCCATCCACTGGTCTCAGCTAAGGGCAACAGATGAAGATAGAATTAGCCCTAAGGTAATCACGTGAGTGGCGGGGCATGTGAGAACATATGAATAGCAGGGCATGTGATGGGGATAGCCACGAGGCGAGAACGTGAGTTAGAACACGTAATTCAGTGTGATACTTCTCCTCCAGGATCCAAACCACATATTATCTTGCTCGCCCATGTCCCATAATAATAGCTCAAACCAATTTCAAATATTCTGGAATGGAGGTTCCATTTTCCTTGCCGCCTCATTCAAAAGGTAGCTGAAAAGCTTCAATGGTAACAAAAGCTCAGCCGATAAAGGAGAAAAGCTAGCTATGAGCCAAGTAAGTAATTCCTCCCAGCTCAATTCCAACTAATCCTCTTCATCTTACTAACTTAATCATCGAAGTGTCGATCACCCTCCGATTTTTGACTTCTTTGTAGGAGCCCACCAACGACTGTCGGGTCATCAGACATTCTAATGGTGTAACTTTTGAGATCAATGCTTACTAAACGAAGGTAGATGGATTCATTTTTTAAAGTGGACTTGTCTATCGCACTCAAAAACAAAATTTTGGTACTATATTGATTTTTATCATATTTGTGGTATAAAAAAAATGATAAAAATAATTACCACAATAGTAGTAAAAACATATTGTTGTGGTAAAAATACCGACAAATGTGGTAAACCACTCATAAAAGTGATAAAAAAAATTATTGAATAAAAGTGGTAAAAACATCTACAAAATGTGATAAATTAACCACAAAAGTGATAAATTTTTTAGTTGTAAAATGACCCACAAAAATTTTAAAAAAACACACCCAATAAAATAGTAAAATTTAGAGATATGGTACCAAAAAATTTTCTTTGATACCATCAAGTCTTTTTTAGTAGGAGCTGTTGATTTAAATATACATACTCTAAATTCAATACCTGGTATACACACCATGAATCAATTTTTTTATTAACAATTAAATATCACCTCATTCCTCTGTTTCAAATGCCTTGTAAGGCCATTTCTAACATTGGTTGAATTTTTTACTCAAATTTGAGTTAATAATTGAGTAAAATACTTATTTTAATACAAGAAACTGTAATATAAAAACTCAAATTTAAAAGAGGATAAGTTCAACTTTAAATAGAATAAATTCAAATCCAAAGGAAGGTAAAATGTGACTATTGAATTTTTAGAGGAGGGTGAAAATGTAATAATTGAAGATGTAAGTCTCCCTTAATTTGAATAAAAATTTGAGTTTTCTTTCATTTAGTATGAGTTTTAGTAAAAACTTAGAGCTTATTTTTAGGAATTTTTTTATTCAAATTTAAATTTTATTTAGAATTTAAGTAAAGTTTAAAACACTTCTTAAAATAATTTTGTTGAGAACAAGTATGGCATTTCTTGTTGGGTTACAGTAAATCTAATAAAGTAATACTAATAATTTATTGATATAATAATGTGTTAATTTTTTAGATCCAAAAAAAATTACTCAATCTAATAATTCAATGTGCAATGTACTTAGAGATAATGGGATGTGAGTACCTTTTTCAAAACTTCTTTGGCTTTAAGTACCACATACAAACTTATCCTCCTTTAAGTTCTCTTTTTCATCAAATAGTTATCAATAAGTACACATTTTAAAATATTTTTAAATTCTTTCTAAAATGTATTCCATAATTACTCCTATTATAAATAGTGCAGACCTACTTGAATGTGAGACATTCAAGATTAGAATTTAATACTTTCAAGATTCATTTTGATATTTATGTATCATTTGAATTTTGAAATTTCATATATATATATATATATACACACACATGCACACACACACATATACACACACACACACACACGTAATACAGTGACACACTCAACAAAAAAATAGTAATATCAAACAGTAACACACTCAACAAAAAAAATAGTAACATCAAACAGTGACACGTTCAACAAAAATATTTGTGTTACTGTTTGATGTTATTATTTTTTTGTTGAGTGTGTTACTGTTTAATGTTACTATTTTTTTGTTGAGCGTGTCACTGTTTGATGTTACTATTTTTTTGTTGAGTGTGTTATTGTTTAATGTTACTGTATTACGTGTGTGTGTGTGTGTATTATATATTAGGGATAACCCGTGTCTGAAGGCACGGTACACCGTAAATTGAAAATGATAAATTTAGGAAGAGAAAAGTTAAATGTGAATAACTTGGAGAGGTAAGTTGTAAGTTATTGGATGAGTCTAGTAATAATCCATGCCTAAAAATACGGTACAATATAAAAATTGAGTACCCCAAAAAATCGAGCCTATTATATCAACTCACGACAACCATTTCTTTGAAAAAAAAAAAAACATAACTCATTCTGAAATTGTACAACATAAAATTGAACACTAACCAGGTAATACAAATATTTTCAATAGCATATAAATATTTTGAAAAACAATTTATTTTTCTTTCTTTTTTTAGTTACTCCACTTTAGATCAATCTAAAACCACAACCAATATTAAAAAAATTTGACAGAGTTTACTATAAAAACAAAAGAAAAAAAAAATTCAACATGTGTACACAATTTATCGCATGAATTTAAAGTAAACACAAAATAGTTCATTTGTAGGATTCAATATAATGCTCCAATTCTATATTAACAAAACTATTTATCAACTATTGCAACATAGAAATATCAACAATAGAATAAAGTTACACTTTATCCATATGGATCTGTATATATTAAATCTAACCATCAGATCCCATATAAAAATTATTACAACAAAAGTCCAAAATACAAGTAAAATAAAAACAAATCAAGATGATTAGTTCAGTTAAACTTGTGTCTGTGCCTAAAAACCATGTGTAACAAAAAAAAAATAACAATTAGCAAAAATTAGAAATTCATTGGACAAAAAATTAAAACCTCAATATATTTATAAAAAAAATGGTTATAATTTTCTCTAAAATTAGGACTCCAAAAAATTTTCAACCTATAAACACAATTTATTTTCATACTCAAAAAGTATACCAATATAACTATTTCTTTTGGCTTGGTACCAAGCTAATACGTACTGTTCACCAAAAAAAATACCAAATTATCTAATATAATTGTTTTGAGATCCATTAAAGTTATTTTATTTTTTTATTTTCACCACCAAATTAACTGGTTACCAAAAGGCTAGTTGTATGCTATTTCAAGTACAGAAAAACCAAGTCCAAACAATATGATGCCAAAAAATCCTACTTTTCGCCAAGGGAGCTCCATTATTCAAGAAAGATATGAGTTCAACTCAATTCATATATAACAAAAATCTCATGTTCCGATTGTGGGATTTTCACATAAAATGATGGAAAACAAATTCAAAGCTTGCAATAGAACCATTCCCCAATCTAATGTACAACACTACTTCTAGAAATTGGGTTTTGATAGATAGTAATATTTCTTGAACAGATATTAAACGATGATTATAGTCCCATTATTTATCTTCTATTACACACTTATAAGACCCTACCATAAGTCAAGTACCTTTGTGGTGCAGCCTGCTAATTTGAGAGAAAGATTTCATGGATGTGGCAATAAACCTGCCATATAGATCTAAAACCGCAACACCAAAAACAAGAACCATCAAAAGTGCACTTATAAAATTCAAACACATCCAATTAGTGTTTCTTAGTGATAATGAACAAAAATACAAATAATTAGAGTACACTTAACAAAATTCAAACACTATCACTACTCTGTGTGTTTGGGGGGGGTGTTATGTGTTTGTGTGACTATGTGAAGAATGCATCACCCAGGAATTTAATGACATAACCACAATGGAAATAAACATGATGAAAATTACATAACAAAAATCCCATTCAAAACAAAATCAAAGTACTGCAAAAGCAAAGACCAAGGTAAATAAAAGTAACTAAAATAAAATCAGTCCAAAGACTATGAATTAAAAATCTGCAATCAAACTTTTATGATAGATCCTATGCAGTTGTAATATAAAAGGAACAATTGGTAAACTTTAATAGTTGGAATTTGGAAACATTAATAAAGTGCATTAATAAAGCATAATTGATTGGGTATCTTAAATTAGAGTAGATACCTTCAAAGGTTAACAACAATGAATGTTCTAAGCCCTTTTTAATTGCCTTTGGAAAAAATTTCATCGTCAAAAGCTGAATGTGATAATGCTTAGACATCCATCTCTAGCTAAATGAAATAAACATTCACTATAATTACATTCTATTTAGAATCTCAACTTATAAGTCAAACAATGCATTATAATCACACAATTGATTATGGGATATCATAAACTAACACCAATCAACACCAAATTATGAGATATCATAAACTAACACCAATCAAATAAAATTATGGTTCAACTCATACTATATACAATGACAGCATAAAAAGAAAGTGTTTACTCGTACTTGGCGAACAATAGAGTCCATGACGTGCTGTAACATTTGAAACAAAATTCAAGGCCCAACTCTTTTAGCAGCAGTTGAAGCAAAACCCACGAAAATACCATGAAAAGTAAAAATCACGAACTAAGTAACAGTAACTAAAAATATAAAGCCAAATTTCTTTCAAAGTACAGTATAGCACCTCAAAATAAAAAACTACAATGAAATTTCAATAGAATGACAATTGAATTCCAATACTGTTATATCAAATTCAGCATATCAAGTGTTTATATATACATACATGCTCTTATTACCGTAACCAAAATCGAAATTTTTTGCCACCCATACACCACCATATCAAACAATTCCCAACCCCAAATCCATGATTGCAACGAACCTGGCGAATACAGGAAAAATTAGTTGTTAATAGCTAGGAAAAAAATACAAAATATTGGGGAAAACATATAATGCGGAAAAAAAATGAGGTCAAGTGAAAAATTCCATTGAACAAGTGGTGTACATGCATATAGGAAGACAGAAGTGTGTGTGTGTGTGTGTGTGTGACAGAGAGAGAGAGAGAGAGAGGCACTACAAGCAAACGAAAATAACCCTTGCTGGCACTACGCAACCAACAAACATGTAGAAATAGATAAGGAATAAACCATAAATGGCCTCATTCGGCTCCATGAGAATTATTTTACCATCATAAGGAACATACACATACCTATTGATTAGGAAAAAAATCAATGGCGAGGCCTCCAATGACCCACAAATAAACAAAACTCAAATTCATAATGCAACAGAACAACAAACTTAAGCAAAAACACAAACCATAACATTGAACATTATGTCAAAAGCGATTAATTGCCTTTCCGCCATTGGAGAGATTAGATTATGTGAAAATTATCTAAATCATAAAAAAGAGTTCTATAGAGAGTGACCTAAAATAAAAAATAAAATATTCATAATCATAATAGTTTTTTCAATGGAAAAGAATAATAGTTTTTCATGGAAACAATGCTACAAGCAATTTGTTTATGCTTGTGTGTGCATGTGCATTTGCATGTGTTGGTGCGTGTGTGTGTCAGCCAATATGTGCGACGTATAGATAAAAAAAATGAAAGTAAGTTTCTCATTACCCAACCAAAAAGACACTTCCATTAATAAACAAATTACTATACGTTGTGTTATAGATTTACCGTATGACTGGACAAATTAAGTGCAAAACAGGGAGGGATTTGGATGTCGGGCCTGTCATTTCAAACTTCAAGCAATTTAGTACAACAGATTCCATTTGCAAAACTTGAAATAATTTGGCAACGAAAACACTAAGAAGCATCTAGCATAGAAAAATTTAAGTGGTAATCTTGAAAAGTTCGGGAGGGATTTTGAAGTGCCCACCTTTAGAATTGCACATCAAGGAGAAAAATTAAACTAAGAAACAACTGATAAAAAATGGATGTGCACCTAAAAGGAAACCTACAATTCAAGAACAAAAAAAAGCACAAATTAATGCATACACTATTTTTATTAGCATACTCTACTTATAAGTTCAATCCTCATTTCTAAGTTTAACTAAAATAGATTTCAAGTTGGAAGGAAGAACACCTACAAAGTTTTTGCCCTTTCATCCTTCTCCTCTTCCATCACCATGTTTCTCTCACACATTCTCTGTCACACACACACACACCTTTTCCTTCTTCACTCTCTCTGCACACACAAACAGAAACACAAACATGCCTACGTCCATTGGTCACCCAAATCAATAAATTCTAACTCATAACAAACAAATTTAGAAAAATCAAAATCCACATTTCGTTCTTGGATGGGCTACTCTCAACATCAAATTAAGAAATTTCATATTCAAAACCATAACATTAAATCAAATACCACCAAAAAGAAAGCACACTCAATATGAGTCTTTTAACTTTTATATGTACTACCATGAAATATACCTACATTTAACTTTGGGATATAAAGCATTAAAAAAGGCAGTAATCTACTTTGTGGAAGGTAAAATTTTACCTTGGAAAATAATACAATTGCCACTATCAACTCAAGGAAACATCTTGAATCGAAGGAATGAGAAGAAGTTGTCAAAAATGATGAAAAAAGAAATATATCCAATCTTTTATAAAAATTTCATCATTCAACCTTTGAATACATTAATTTGTACTTTCAGTTTACACAAAAACCTCAACTTTTATTTGTCAGTGTACCAATCTTTTATACTTATGTAAGGTCTGAGGGCAGAGAAGTTTTATAATTTTAGTGTGAAGTGTACAAATCTAAAAAATAAATTACTGTCCACCACCAAGCCAGAACACTGATATGAAAAGGAAGATGATTGGATAGCATATTTTGAATTTTCACTTTCACCCTCCAAAATCCTTTAAAGTTGTGTACAAATTATCTAGCAATTACCGTAGGAACCAAAGCCTGTGTGTTATTAGAAAGCATAACAGGCAAGACCAAGAAACTGTTTGCCCCCTATGGATTAATAAGCATGGCCCTAACCAGTTAATGGACCAATAAGTTGCATTGTATGGCTCGACGATGGTATCAGAGACCTTTGGAGATGAGAAGATAGAGAAAGTGAGCATCATTTGATCAGGGTATTCCTCTCTGATCTTTGAGATCAGAAGGGTTCCCATTCCAGATCCAGTTCCTCTCCCCAAAGAGTGGCACACTTGAAAACCTGAAAACACACACAAAGATACACCATAAGCCACCAATGCATATACACTGTTTGTGAAAATGTCAAGGAGAGAAAAAGGTTGTTTGAAATTGTATGCGCGTAAGAGACAGAGAGAGAACGACAAAGAGGTTCAAGAACAAGCCCTGTAGGCAATCACAATTCTCGGCTTCTTTTCTCATGACATCGAGCACAATTCTTGACTTCTTTTCTTTACTACCTGTGTGTGTTCAAGTGGAAAGAGAGAGAGAGAGAGAGAGAGAGAAGTACCAGGACTTCGACGGTTGTAGATTGATCGGCGGTGGGTTGAGCATGGAAGAGCAGTGAGATGGAGAGAGACTGTGTGTACGACTGGAGAGAGAGAGAGAGAAAAGTACCAGGACTTCGTCGGCTGTAGGTTGATCGACGGTGGGTTGAGCCACGACAGAGCAGCAAGAAGGAGAGACTAAGAGAGGGCGTTGAGATGGGTCTTCTGGAAAAGAAAGAAGAAAGAGAGAGAGAGAGAGAGAGAGAGAGAGAGAGAGAGAGAAGGGAACGTCTATGATTGTGTGTGAGACAGTCTGACGGTTTGGGTAACGTGTAACTGTCGGGTAGTGTGTAGAAAGGGTTTTGGGCGGAATTTTTTTTTTTGTCTGAGATGAGTTTTCAACCGTTAGATGAGATTAGATGAAATCTGAACTGTTTAAAAGAAATTAAACTTAATTTGAATTTTTTTAGAAAAATATTGGTGGCCGTTGGATGAAATGATTCGTAAACGTCCGATCGGCTTGTTGAAGCCCCGCTCTATTTTATATTATAGATATATATATGAAATTTCAAAATTCAAATGATACACAAATATAAAAAAGAATCTTGAAAGTCTCACATTCAATTAAGTATGCACTATTTATGGTAGGGGTAAAAGGGTTTTTATGATTTTTTTTTAGCACATGTACTTCTATTCTAATTATTTTAAAAGTTGTACTTTTATCGTATTAAGTTTTTTGAGAGGTACCATCTCCCTAAGCCCCATGTACTTATTTAGAACCCACGATTTTTCAAGCTCCAAGTCCAGCTACAAAGAAACATGAAATCAGACACATTTGGCCATGATTGATTGGTAAGCATCATGTGCCTTTCTTTTGGTCTTCAGAGCAGTACCTACCTACAGGTTCAACTTTCGCCCAATCTTGAGATGGGCTTATGGAGTCCGGATCCACAATATCAGAGCCTTTAGGGTGTGTTTGGTATGTTTTTTAGGAGGGGTTTGGATTGGATTGTACAAACCCGGGTTTGACCCAAAGATAGGATTCAAAAATGGGATTCAACATTTAATGCTATCCATACCCATGTTTGGTATACGCAGGTATATATGATTATTATGATAATATATTTGTATATAAATGACTATTTTACCCTTTACCTAATTTGTATATATGAGGTATATAGGATATATAGGGGTATAAATGTCATTTGTATGTTAAACCCCCAAACCCACATATGAAACTCACCCCCCTCTTGGGTTTCATGAAACCCATGAATGAGGGTTTCATGACCAGACCATGACCGGACCGGGTTTAGAATCTTATTCCTACTTTACGCATACCAAACATGGGTTTAAAGGGGTTTACTCTCTAACTCATGTTCTCAAACTCCCCCAAACCCCCATACCAAACACACCCTTAAAGTAGCCTAATAGTTACGGGCCTTCAAGTTGTAACTATTTATCTGTCGAAATTATAGGCCCATAGTTGATGTCTCATTGTTGGAATATCTTGTAGAATAATGTTGTATAGTTTGATAATGTGATTTTAATTATTTATTTGGGTCTTTTATTTTTAAAGTATTTTTTTAAGTAGTATTTGTTTTGTCTAATTTTTTTCCCTTATCGGCGTCTGTTTTCTTCCTCGGAACCTAATCACATACATTGTAATACATATATATCTACACTTATAAATCTATTATTGAAGTCTTAACTTTGAAAATAATACTTCCTTAATACTTGAGAATTGCAAAAATAAGTTATTAAATTGGACGTTAATTGTAATAATAAATCGAATGCATTCTCCACCAAAGTTCTCTGCTGCACATGGGTTTCTCAGAACCTTATAGCGGGTGTCTCATTTCCAAATCATCTGATTTTTTTGATCAAAAAAAAAAAAAAATCATCTGATTTTTGTTCTTCAGATTGACACTCCCCCAAATCTTTTTTATAGAACAACTGTTAAAGTTAGACAGAGATATATTACAAAGGCTAGCAAATATTGTGTCTACCATTATCATCTTCCCAAAGATCCCAACAAGCATTATTTCATATTACCTTGCCTATTTTAAAAACAAAAGCAGACCCGGGCGAATCGTGTCTTCGATCTTACATATAAATTATCAATCTTTTTTCATATTTATATATATGTATATATATATATATTTCTTTATCAACCAGGTCAACTGACGCTAGCATCATCACTACGGAAAGTGATCAAGGCTTCAAGAACAAGAATATTCAAAGGAGACATAATTGGAAAAAAGAAAAAGAAAAAGAAAAAGAAAAATGTAATTAACCAGCCAAAAGTGGAGGTATCCGTGAAGCATTTTATAATGGGAAAGTAAGCCTGGCTAATCCCCAATCGAGCTGCTTTTGTTTCTGCTATGCTATGGAAGGCGCTTGTTGTTTTATGTGTTGCTGATAGGTGATCTGCTATGTCGCATGTGCTGGTTGCTGCATGTGGAAGGAGCTGGTTGCTGCAGAGCGGCGCTGATGATTGATGATCTGCTATGCTGTGAAAGTTGTCTTTCTGATGCTACTTTCTTCTTGGAGCTGAATTGTGTTTTTCTTGCTCCTTTGATCAATCTTGTTACATTCTTGTCTTTTGATTAGGGGATGATTGTTCTTATCAAAAAGAACTACAATCCCATCTCCTTTTGTTTCTTTTGGTTCTGCTTGGGGTTTTTTGTAAATAGGTGTACATTTGTACATTTCCTTTCGATATATGGAATTCACTTACTTACCCAAAAAATTAAAAAAAAATCCGCATCAGAAGAACGGAGTCCCAATGTTTGGATACTTGAGCTTCTTTGCTTCCGGTTCTACCATTGCAAATGCCTTTATTGCCCTTGTGGACTATCTGCACCAATATCCAAAGTCAAATACAACTCACAAACTCACTCGCGAACTAAGAATATATTCTAATGAAATTATTTTGTGGTTTTTCAGAAGCAACCCATTTTTCTGCAACGCCAAATGAAAAATCTCAATAACTCCAAGGATTGTGTTGTATTTACAACCATTAGTTTTTGTTTTTTGATTCTTTGATTTTATTCATCCCATAGTCATCCCAAAACATCCATGGACCAAGAAAAAGGAGATGTCTAAACATGAATTACAATTTTAATACCTACAATGATAGGATCTTCTTGTATTTTGATATGATCGACAAAATTTCCATATTGAGAACTTTCTACTTGAACTAGATGTGTCTATGCTCTCTGCATTGAACAATACCAATTAATTTTATTTAATCGTTCCAAAATTATATGACTGAGTTTGTAATTTTGATTAAGAATAAATTAAAAAGTAAAACTTTTCTCAATGGTCCCCGCAATCATAAAAAATGTAGGGCCTCTAGTGTCTGAGTTGGCGACCACCATTGACATTGTGAACATCAATTAATGCATGCCTTTGTGACTACTACTCTGAGTAATGTATGATAAAAATATTGTGAAAACAAAAATTGGTGTGTTGTGTCAATGTTGGTGCACAAAAAAAGATAACACCTACATAGTAC
>CM042185.1:19597087-19609602 GCA_023539305.1 Ilex asprella | reverse complement strand
AGTGGATGTCATCACCCAGAACGAGGTATAATGGGAAACAGCTACCCCAGCTTGTCTGCCCTCTCTGCCGGGGACAGATCAGTGGGTGGGTTGTGATAGAGGCTGCTCGCCATTTCATGAATTCCAAACCAAGGAGTTGTTCACTTGAGACGTGTGATTTCAATGGAAACTATTCAGAACTCAGGAAGAATGCTAGTCTTGAACATCCCTCTGTCTGCCCATCGGAGGCTGATCCAAAGCGTCTACAGGACTGGACGACGCTGGGGCGTGAAAGGGATTTTGAGGACTTCTTTAGTGCAAATAACCAGTGGTTTGAAGATGAATGGAGTGACGAGGGCATCTTTTTGTTTATTGGTGGGATGGTGATGGACCACGAAAGGGACCTAGAGGGCATCCAAAGTGCATACCAATCAGGGTTTGGAGATAGCTGGCTTAATGATAGCGATGGGCTTATGGATCATTTTTCGCACCCTTCCCAGCTCTGGCTCAATTTTCTTTCATTTTCTCCTTCTGTGGAGCCAATCGAGTTAGTTAGCTCAAGTGGTGGTGATCAACATGGTAACAGCAGATCAATATTGTCAAGCGCAACACATTATGCGCAGTCAGTCACTGATGCTATACAGGGCAGCAATATTTCACAGGGGAATTCACGAGGATTGGGGCAACAACACCAGTTGGACCAAAGACAATCAAGACAAGCAAGAAATAGTGGCGAATCTGGTAACAGCAGATCAACAAGGTCGAGGGCAACTTATCACGCAGTGACCTTCCCTGCTTCTAGACGGAGCAGCAATTTTCATGGGGGAATTCACGAAGTCTGCGACAACACCGCCGGTTGGACCAAAGACAATCAAGACGAAATGAATAGGCATGACTGCAGTGGATGGTTTGTTTAGGTCGCACACCATGCATGTGTTAGTCAGGATGCTCAGATTTCGGTTTTCACTCTTTCTTCTTTCTTCTTGATTTGCTCATGACCTGAAGGGTGAGATTTTTAGAGCATAGAGGATTTGAATTTTTTGGTTGCTCATGTTTCTTTGTTCATAGAAAATTTCATTATATTTTTGTTAATTCTTTGTCTAGGCTTGATCTAAAGATGGTTTTTGTTACTCTCTTCACTAGAAACCCGAAATGTGTGTCTGACATATGAAGTTTCCGTCTGGTAATAGAGTCCATTTTCTATTTCACGAGTTCGAGTGGTTTGGCTCCTCATTTGCAGTCTATTCTTTTGTTCCGGTAGAAGCTGTTTGCAATATTAGGACAGTGAGACTGGTCGGTGCAGGGCCAACGTGAAGGTGACCCGATAGTATTAAATATGAGTTTTGTCTAATTACATTTGAGGTGGCCCATCTCCAGAATAGCCAGGAGAAAGGGGCCCAAGGAAGAGCCCAATCCATCCATTAGAAAGGTATCCCTCTTGGCCCAATTAAGGAAGAAGCCCGCAAATGCACCTTAAAAAACTCAGCAAGCCTAGAGGAAGGTTAATGAACTCATCCTATCCAGAAAGATTCACCAGTGTCACGTCAACAATTTCTAGAAGGTCACGTCACTCTTAGGGAATCAATCATTAACGGTCAAATATTCTCAGAGCATCGAATTACCCCCACAATGACGGGACCATTCTAGACTAGGAATATGTAAGCAAACCCTTACCCCCAAGAAAGGAGAGGCCAATGGTATACACTAATCTATAAATGTCTTATTCTTCCTCTTAAGTAATACAAAGTTCAATGAACAAGAGGTTTGAAGGCCAAGTTATTCAGCTTAGTGAACCACTTACAAAAGTGCAATCCTGTTTGTTCACTCTCACACACACTCACCATCCAACATTCTACACACTCGCACCACAAGAAAGCTTCTCAGCTTCCATATCTCATACCTCCCCGTCATCAGATAGATTGAGTTAGAATCGAGTTGACCCAATGATATCGAATGTAAGTTTTGTCTAAATAGATTTTGAGATATAATCGATGCAGGTTGAATTCAACTAATAGGTAGATTGAGTTAGAATCGAATTAATATGGTAAATATAATACAAAAGTTATTAAAGGGATTAGCTAATCGATTTGTTTTACAATACGCTTCGATTTTGATACAAACATAGTAAACAAAATTTTAACTTTTTGATGCATCCCACAATCCATCAAAAAAGAAATTATAAAAAAAAAAAAAAAAACAGAACGGAACCCCCCCAAAAAAGAGAGAGAGAGAGAGAGAACAAGAAATAATTAATTAAGCTAGTCTCTCTCCTTCAATGTGTACACCAATTTTAGTCCTACCGGTTTTTTAGAATAAAAAAAGGTCCCCCATTTTTAAAAAAATGAAAATTGTGCAGATTGAATCAATTTTATAGAAAAACTGACGGCTGTGATTGTGCTTCCTCACAATCCATTCATCCTTTATGGTTTAGATCAAGAGCAAATCCCTTTTGATACACCAGATCCGATATTCTACCACTTATTTACCAAAATACAATTCTTTTAAAATATTTATACCAAAATATGATATTTTTGAACTTATTTATAAAATTATGAAACTTTTTAAAAGTGGAGTCAACAAAATCCATTTTTGTGAAAAAATGGGGTTGTTATAAAATAGGTCAATTACCCCACTTTTAAATAAAAAATAGAATATAATTAGAGAAAAATTTTGGGCAAAACCAAGGTAAAAATTATAAATTAGGCCCTATTAATAATTTTATAATTGTATAAATAATAATAAATAATTGTCAAAAATTAAATATGTTTATTTAACTTCTTTTTTTTTCCTTCTGAGATTCAAAAATATTAATCGACTTTTTTTTATCAAAATTAATTGAATTTTTGAATTTGAGTTTTATACACTAACAAATGTTGAATTCTCGAACAAATATAATTAAACTAGTTATTTATTAAAGAGAAAGAGAAAAAGAATGAAGACTTAAACTAAGGTGGTGTTTGATAAACTTGAAAGTTAAAATATGAAAATTGAATGTTGAACTTGTAAACTGTTGGGTATCAAATGAAATTTAAGTATTGAATTGAACTAAACTGTTTGATAACTCCACAAAGTTGATGTCTGAAAATAAATTAATTTTTATTTTTACCCTTCTACTCTTTAATTTGAATTTTTTTATAAAATATATCATAACATAAATCATAATCACTATTATCATATCGTAGTCTATATTTAACAAACATCTAGTCAAAAAAATAAATAAATAATATTTGAATAAAACAATAAGTGAACAATAAAATCTTATCAAAAAAAAGAACAATAATGAAATTAATTTGTGTGTGTGTAATTATTTATTATGTATATATTGTTGTTGCATAACACAAGGGAAGAAGAAGAAGAAGAAGATTTATATATTACCAGCCGAAGAAGAGATCGACAAGGAGAATAGATAGGTTAGGGGTTTTGAAAATAAGACTAATTAGAGTTTTAATATGATTGTAAAATATTTCGGAGTATAATTGTCATAATATAAATATTATTAAAGATGATTTTATTGAGCGCTTTCAGCTTTCAGAATTAAGTAAGGGATCTCCTACTTAATATTGTAGCCTATTTTTAATGAGCACTTAATATATTAAGAGAGTTTAAATTTTAACTATCAAACGAGTTTAATTAATAAGTGTCAAATACATTCATTTTAAGTGCTGAATTTGGGTTAATAAACACACTTTAACTAACAAAATTATTTTTTTCAGAACAAATGTAAACATTAAAATTTGTGAGTTAAATGATATTAGAATATGTGGAGCATGTTTTAATATAACAGAGAATAAAGAAATGCTTTAACAAGAAAATTTTAGCAAGGCAACTATGGTTACAATTAGTTTTAGATAGTAAGATACTTCTACTCAATCTATTCTATAGTCGTTTTGTGTGTTTTAAAAAAAAAATTAAATTATAAATTTGAAGTACCTAAAATTCAATCTATAAATAAAATATATAAAGTTATAATTTATAACTATTAGTTGATAGACAATAAATTAAACAGTTTTGATAATAAGATAGGAAAATATATTATTAGGTGATAACACATATTTTTTGTATATCATAAATATTGGCAAGATAAAAAAATCAGCTCGAATTCTAGGGCCTAAATATTTTTGTAATAAATTCTAAGAATTTTAAAATAATATTACTGGTATTTAATCTAGGGACTTAATTTTGACATCTAGTAAATTGTAGTTATTTGATTACTAGTGAACTTATTCAATTTTAGTCTCTATTACTAATTCAATGGTCAAAACACATTAAGTTCTCAAATTAAACCCAAAAATAATAGTCTAATAATATTGTACACAAAATTATTTTGGGGCCCCAATAATTTTTTCCCATTTAGGGGCCTTAGGCAACCAGCACTGGGCAAAACAAGTAAAAAGTGTTATTCAAATTATATAATTAAATAATAATTACTGTAACAAATCTATAATCACTAAGTTTATTGTTATCTGTAAACTATTTATATAAAATAAAATGTATAATTAGAATGCACTTACTTGAATGCAAAACAACAATTAATACGAAAGATAATTAGAATCAAAAAATAATCCGAGCTCTGTGTATTCACAGTTTCCTTAAGACAGATTTGCTCTCTCTCAATGCTTAAGATTAATTAGTAACTGTCTCACAATATAGAATGGATTCGATTTTGAAGATGCAACACCTCAATCATCTAAATTCTTACAAACACAACTTTGTGTTTTGTACTTGAACAGATCAAATATGTAATGTTGAAAGAGAGAGAAGGATGTAGCAGTATGCGAGGATTCCTATCTGTTTTTTCGTATCTTGAAATGGCTTGAAAATAGTTTATTTATAGACCATTTGTTTTTGTTCGAATTGCTTAAAGAAACATGAGATGTCATTGTTCGTTGTGTCTATTCAGATTAAACAGACACACTATTAATCTGAACAATAACCAAAAACAGACACATAGCAAAATTAGCACCAAATTCAAATTATTAACGGACATAAATTTTAAATTTTGGTTGAAAAAATAAGTTCAATTTGCGTTCAGATCTGTTTAGTTTGACCCACAACCCGCACCGCAGCAAATAAATTTCATCAAAAATATAATATATTTTTTACCCAAGTCCCAAGCCCGGCCAGGTCGTGGCAGGCAGGCGGCGCATGTGATAACCAAGGTTGTATAGATGCTCTCTCCACTTGCAAAAGCATGGCACCCCTTGGGGCCCAATTCATGAAGCAAACTAGGAGTTTATTAAGTCAACTAGTTTTTGGTTTCTTTCCAATAACTACACTTCATTAAATTTAATTTCTTCTGTCTATTCAATTGGGTCATTTTATAACATAATTTCTCAGTCAATACTTAATGATTTTGAATAAATAAATATATCACATTAATCACCTTGTGGAGGAGAACACACGTTTAACTTGCCCCACTAATTTCGAAATGTGAGTCTTATTTTTATTTAAGCTTAAAGTTGCTCAAAAATAATTTTATCAAAACTATTTTTCTAACAAAAAGCGTGTTTACTAAAATCACTTTTGTGAAATAACATATTTAGCAAATACACTTTTAACATTTTTCATCTATAATCACTACAACTAAATATTGTTGCACAATAAGTTAAAAGCTTGTTTCACAGTGCTGACCACATACTATGTTTTTTCAACAAATAACGTCTTTTTTCTAATCGCTTATACTTATTACTAAGCATACTGTTATATGCAAAATCTAAATCACTGCAGTAGTAAAATCTATATCACTAAGTATACTGTTATATACAAACTATTTAAATAAAACAGAATGTTAAAATAGAAACAGTAATGCACTTACAGTGACGCAAAACCGCATGAATAATAAAAGTCCAAAAAATTAGAAATAATAATAATCTGAGCACTGTGTAATCACGATTTTCTTAAAATAAATTTGTTCCCTCTTGATGCTTAAGGTTGATAAGCAACTGTTTTTTAAGATAGAACATATTTTTCTTTTTAAAGAATAACACTTCAATCTTTAGAACTCCAACTAAACAATTATGTGTTTAGCACTTGAACCAAACAAAAATAACAATGTAGTAATATGCAAAGAGACAAAGAGAAGGAGAGAAAAGAAAGTCTGGATACTTAATTCAACACTTGGGATAATGGAAAGAAGAAGAATGAGAGAGCAATTCTAGTAAGAATTAAGAATTGTTCAAAGGTATGATTTCAGAATGCAATGCATTACCTACGTATAAACTCACTGCTGGCTTTTTATAAATGGTGCAATCATTTGTAATGGCGCATTTTAGTACAAAGGGTATCAATGGTAATTTTATAAAAAGTTGTGGTTATTTGTAATAGTATCTTTTAATCAAAAGGTGTTAAAGGTGGTTTTATGAAATGATGTAACTATTTTGATTGGCGTCTTTAATCAAAAATCATCAATTTTGAACTATACTAGTCTTTCATGTCATCTTTACTTCACATCTTTTCCATTTATCCCAAAAGTCAAAAAAATACTTTAACAATTTCTCATTCATTACTTAATAGTTATAAAAAAAATTCCAAAATTAATTATTTCTAACAATCCCCCAAATGAATAAAAATTCAATGTATGATAATACAGACGCTAGTTCAAGTACAGTTGAAAGATCACTGCATCAGGATAAGTAGCCTAGTGCCTTTGAACATTTCTTAGTGACAAACTATTGGATTTACTTGGCTAATTAGTGGACTTGATATCTTTGAATTGTCAGTTGTTTGTGTAAATCAAGACAATAAAATTCACACAATTTCCCTTCGAATACAATTGATTCTCACATTTGTGTTCATTTTAGCCTTGAACACCACTTGATTTCATGAGTAATTTAGAGTAATCAGCCTACGATTCTCCTAAAAAAGATCATTTCTTACTCATATAGGTGATTTTTTATTGAGAGTATCCTACTATACCCTACTTGGACTTGTCCAAGTCACAGAAACATCATTAAAAGCGTAACTTACTATAGTTCTCGTGACAGATATGCATTGTCTCATCATAGAAATGAGAAGAAGTTAAAAAACTCATCAATGCGCTCTAAGTTGCACATAACTCGATTGTTCCTTTGAACTTAGATATTAAGATCTCTAGTCAGTTAAGTTGGGTTGTTATTATTGTGACTCTTGGCTAAGTAATAGGATTTAATTCCATTTCCCTTAATGAATTTTATACTTGCTCTCTAGTCAAACCTTTTGTAAATTAATCTGCAATATTATCCTTTGACTTCACGTAATCAATGGATATAATATAATTCGAGAGTAACTGTCTAACGGTATTATGTCTACGACATATGTGTTGAAACTTACTGTTATACATAGAATTTATGCCCTTCCAATCGTAGATTGACTATCACAATATATACATATTATTGGAACAGGCTTTGACCAATCTGAAATATTCTCTAAGAAGTTACGAAGTCAATCTGCTTCTTCTCCAATTTTATCTAAGACAATGAATTCAAATTCTATTGTAGATTCAACTATACATGTTTGTTTTGAGGATTTTCAAGACATTACTGCACTATTCAAGGTAAAAACATATCCACTTGTGAAATTTGAATCTTTAGTATCAGATATCCCGTTAGCATCTGTAACACCCCGCATTTTATTTTATATATGTATATAGTTATATGGTAGATAATTGTTGTGAAAATGAGGATATGTATACTGATGTAAGAATGAATCACATAGGTTAAAACATTATAAATGAATAATTGGGAGATAAATAGATTTGGGAAGTTTAAGTTTCAAAGGCGTTTGAGATTGGAAATAGTTATTAGATAAGTTTTTAAATATTTTTAGGTCAAAATAATGTTTTCATTGAATCCAGAAGGACGAAAAACCTTGGGAGAGGTAATATGAGGTGCATTGGAAGCTTGGAAGTACTCCGGAATAAAAATACAAATTACGTAAATTTCGGGTATAAAATATTTTGGACATCTCTTAGTATTTTAGCCTTAACTTTTTATCCTTAAGTCCAATTGCTCTGAAATGCTTACAGTAGATAGTAGACATCTAGGGCTACAAAAGTATATCTCATGAAAATTTTTCAATTCGACCTCTAAATGGGTCAAAACTGCCTTGGAAGTCGGAGAAAAAATCGGTCCGCTGAAGCGTACCGGTACGCAGCACTCCAGTAGCCTCAGCATACCAGTACGCCCGATAAATTTCTGGCCCTCTTGGGGAGAGATCTAGGTCACATTTTTGGGCCTATAAATACTTTAGGTCACTTCCTTAGTCGTCCATACACCATTCTAAACCCTAAATAGCTTGGGAGAGAAAGAGAGGAAGATCAAAACACATAGATCAAGATAGATTTACACCCCATAGAAATCAAAATCGAAATTTCTCAAGAACACCATTCTTCTCCTCTCTTCTTCTACATTTTTACTACACCTTTACTCACACCTCTTGAAACCCTAAGAGAAGACAAGAAGGAGATCTTTGGAGCTTGGGTTAGCTTAAAACTCTTGGATTCAAGGTAGGGGATTTCTTCCTATTCTCGTTCATTGAGACTAGGGCTATTATATATATACATGTTTAACTCTTATTAGTATGTAATTGCTATGAATTCTTTATTTCTTGGTTTCCTTGCAATTATTATCATATTTTACATGAAGTTAGGGTTGATACCCAATTTTTCTTGATTCCAAAAACCTAGATTTCAAGGGTAAATGATTCTCCTCTTAAATTCTTCATTTATTGTTGATGTGGGAACCTTAGAACTTTGTGTTGAGTGATAAATTAATATTGTAGTTGATCTCTTGAAATTTTCTTAAATGGTTATTAAAAATGTCACATGCCAAATTTGGGGATTTTGTTAATACATGAAAATTGCTAGTTTATTGAGAATATGTTGGTTTTCTTATTGTATAGTTGTTGTGACGGACTTGAATTGCCATCGAAAAATTTCGTAGAATGTTAGGGGTTAGTCTACCCCGGTGGGGGTAAGATGGTTTTCTAACACTTGTAGTGGGTTGTCATTTGGTAATGCAACCACTATCGTTCACTAGAGTTCGAACTAGGGGTGGTATACCTTTCCTGGGGAAGGATTCGTCACTGCCATTGGGATGGTAGACGCCCTTTCCCAAATAGTTTGTGATTGATTGTGATTGGTAAACTAGGTATAGTCGTTGGGTAGATTCTTGAGAAATAATCAACGTACATGGCATGGGATGAACCAATATATATCTATATATCTGCATGAGAATATGAATTGGATTATGTAGGAGTTGGTGCATTGGTATGAGATAATGCAACGGCAGGCACCGGTCCAAACCATTTGGAAATGGTTACTATTAAAGAATGCATTTTTCTATGTCCATTTGATTATCCTTGTTGTATAAACTTGAGATATATTTAAATGTCCCTATTTCTTCCAAAAGTTATATATGATATTTATGAAATGAGACCGACCCGTTTTACGTGTTTTTATAAACCTTGTTTGAGTTTGGGAAGATTTTGCTACAGAGCTTCGTGCTCATCCCCTACAATTACATATTTTCAGATCATGTACTAGACGAGAAGTTGGGAGTCGAGGAGCTCGTACACTGGGAGACTCCACTAGACGGGGAGGTGGATCCTGAGGTGGACGCTTAGAGCGACACATCCTTTTGTACTAGACTAAGATATTCTTTTGAAACAATATAAAGTCTAGTTTATATTTTGTTATATTCGGCTGTGCTACTTTAGTTAACTTTTGGTATGTAACGGCCAAGATTGGTCTATTCTTTTGGGAGAGTGATGTAAATTCTATGGATAACTTTATGAAATCTTATTTATTGAGGGATTATGTTAGTGTTCTCATGCAGTGAATGGTGTTTAGAATGTAATACCGTCTAGAGTGTGTTTTGGGGTGTTACAGTATCAGTATATCCCTCGAATACAGTTGAGTATTTTGTGAAATGCAAATATGTGTATATTTTAAATTTCTCAATACTCTAATTATTACTTTTCAATGGTCTTTTTTTGAAATTACTTGTATATCGCCTACGCCAACTGCATTTGCGTAAAGGAAAAAAAAATTGATCGTTTTTTTCCCTTCCCGATCATCGACCCATGATGCCCTCTCTTCTCTTTTTCCTCAATAACGCCCATGGCACTCCACCTCTCTCATGGCCATTTTGTCAATCCTTAAGTGATTACTTGATTTACTAACAAGTTCCTTTGTGAGATCCATAACTTTACATGCGAGTCTTTGATGTACTAGAGTTCTCTGCATTTCTAGAGAAAAAAATGGCCAAGTATTGGCAGCATCTCCAATTTCATTTTGTTCATGAAAAAATGAGAACCATAATTTAGGCTCCGTTTGATTAAGAAGAAAAAAATGATGGAAAGTGAAAATGATAGAAAGTGAAGTGAAAGAAAAAAAAATGATAGAAAATATATTTTCATGCATGTATTTGGTTAGAATGAAAATTTTATGGGAAAGTTTTAAAGAAATTTCATTCTACTGTTTTAAAGGAAGTAAAGTTATAAGAAATTTTGTATAATTATCTAAATTACCCTTAATTATACTAAATCGGTCTAAAAAGAAAAAAATAAGTAATTATAATTGAAAGTTGATTTTTTTAAAAAAATACTTGAAACTTAATTCTAAGACGATCACCAACACAAAAGTTTTTAGGTCAAATTACATAATTAATCAAACCTATACCAAATTTTTTTAAAATTAATAACCAATAAAATATTTTAAGAAAAATAAGGGTAAAATAGAAAGTTAGTTATAGATTACAACTTTCTTGCATTTTCTTGTATTTTTACAATAAAAAAAGTTGTTTAATTGTGAGAAAAATCATGTATGAAAGAAAATTAATTTTCTATCATTTTTCTTTTCATGCTAACCAAACACATGAAAATTTGAAATTTTTCTTTTTTTTTTGCATTTTTACCGTTCTCCCACTAAACAAACAAACCCTTAGAGTCCGTTTGGTTTGAAAGAAAAAGATAATAGAAAGTGAAGTGAAAGAAAAAAAAGTGAAAAAAATATATTTTCTTGTATGTGTTTGATTAGGATGAAAATTTAGTAAGAAATTTTTTTTTTTTGTAGTTTGAAAAGCATGAAAGTTACAATAAATTTTATTTAATTGTTTGAATTACCTATAGTACTGAGAAGAGTTGTGATATGCTAAAATAGGGGCAGAATGGTAAACAATGCAACATATAAACAATTTTCACGGGAAAAAGAAAAATTCTTGCAAATTTTGTGGGAAATCAAAAACTATCAAATATGGGAAAATCTAATTATGCGAAAAAAAAAATTTCACTAGAAACCTTCGTTTCTTGCTAAACAAACGCCAGAATTTTTTCTTTTTTTTTCTCTTTCCCCTTTTTTCCACCATTCTCTTGCTAACCAAACAAATCCTTAGGGTTTGTATTATTTTTTTGTTGGGGGGGGGGGGGAGGGAATTCTCTCCATTTTTTGAATCTTCACTGAGAACCCCTATCAGATTAAAAATGTTAACTAGAAGGTAATTTTACTAAATTATCCATGATATATTTTAAGAAAAACTTCATTCACACTCCTTTTAAATAGGCATATCTTTAATGAGACCCCATCCATTTTTCAAATGTTTTTAGGTATTAAAATTTGGTTGATTAAAACTCGATTCGAGTTAATTAAAATATATTTTTTACGTATTAAAATTTGAGTCGATTAAATGACACAAATTTTAATAAGAAAAAATATAAATTGAAATAGTAAAAATAGTTCAAGTAAAACTCAAATTGACTCGAATTTTAATACCTAAAAAAAAAATTTAATAGACTCGAATTTTAATTTGTAAAAAAAATAAAATTTAATTAGTTTGAATCAAATTTTAATCAGTTTAAATTTTCATATGTAGAAAATGAATTTTAATCAGCATAAATTTTAATAAGTAAAAAAATATATTTAATTAGTTCAAATTTTATGTAAAAATATTATTTGTGGTTTATGCATAGGTAATTTTGGTATTTTTGGATGATTTGTTTGTGTTAGAGATTGTGCTTTAACGTTAGGGGGTGTCAGTAATATTTAAATATAAATTAGAAGAGGTGTCAGTGATGTAGTAAACTAAAAAAAGTGTGGCTAAAATTTCCTCCCTTTTTGTCATTTCCAAATGTGAGTCTGTCTCTTGAATTTGCTTCAATTTTTCAGATTTATTTTTTCTAGTTTAATTTGAGATATGAAACTAGATTTATACAAATAAAAGGATTCATACCTATAATTGGCAAATTATGCGGACTAGGTGTTTGTCAAAATGCCAGCAAAAAATAAAGGGAAATACTATGTATCCCAAATCTTTAACCCAAATTTTCATCTCAAATGAAGGGAGACCATTGGCTGAGTGGATCCCATTAATTTTTTTAAATGGGAACCACCGATTCAATGGTCTCTCTTGATTTGGGATGAAGATTTGGGTTGAGGATTTGGAATACATAGCATTGCTAAAAAATAAAAAAGAAATTGGCCTTCTTTATTCCTTCATGGGTGGTTATTGAGGTGGCCTCCAATTTGTTCAAATGTTGTTCGGAGTGGAGGGGACTATTGGAGT
>CM042185.1:19576594-19589819 GCA_023539305.1 Ilex asprella | reverse complement strand
GGTGGGGGCTCTACTTGTTTTTGGCTCATTTAGGTTTGACTCATTTTTTAAACGAACTAAACTTGAATAATTTTTTAGACTCGATTAAAAAATAAACTTTTCAACCTTGGCTCAGGCTTGTTCGACTAACAACCCTACCAGTGGTGACTGAAACTCAAATATGAATATTAACATATTAAAAATAAACTACGATTTTTGACTTAAACCGATAAGTAATGAAGAGAGATTCAAATTTTTACTCAAATTAAGGCAAACTAAAATATTTATTCAACTTTTCAATGGTTAGATTTTATTCTTTTGAAAGATTCAATGATTATATTTCACTTTTTTTTTTTAAATTTGAATTTGAATTTACTTGTTGAAAAATTCTATATCAAATTAAACTTTTTAGTCAATTTTTTACTTAAATTTGAGTTTGAGTTTAGGTTAACATTGGGCATCTCTAGTGTTGACTCAAACTCAAATTTAAGTAAAAAATTTGATTTGATATAAATCTCTCTAACAGACAACTAAATCTATACTCAAATCTCTTTACAAAATTCTCATATTATCCTAAGAGCTCACTTTTAAAAAAAATTCTCCAAAATTTTTTCCTCTCCTCTTTCCTCCATTATGTATATTTTTCCCTCCAAATCCTCTTTCTTGTCCTAACCGACAGGATTTCAATCCACAATCCACGGGATCTCGCACGTGACTCTCAAGAGCTTGTTTGGATAAATTTTGGAGAGATATTTGAATTGGTTTTACCAAACCCTTCTAAATTCAAACTCCTCTTTATAAATATGATATTCAATAATTAATTCAGTTCACACTCATATTTGGTATGTAACACATACATGTGTATGATCTACGAATATATCATAATTATTAATAATTATTTGTCATATAAATTATTATTTTATTCTTGATCAATCCAATTCATACCCATGTTAAATGGTATAATTATTTTTTACATTCTTAACCCTTTAACTCATTTTTTAAACCCACCCCTCCCTAGATTTAGCAAAACTTATGATCATGAGTTTAATTTTTGGGCTAGCTAAGGGCCGGATTTGAAAATTCAAGATTAAATTTAAATGTCTTTTAAACTATTTTTCTTAAACTCATGTCCCATACTTTTTTACCAAACAACCCCGGTTTTGAGTAGGGCCTATTTTCTTTTAGGAGCAATGCTATTGGGACATAATTTATGGGACATAATGAGTTGTCACCAATAAAATGATAATGAATTTATTTAATGCTACAATGGGACCCATCATTAAATATATTTCATTATCATTTTATTGGTGATAACTCATTATGTTTTTAAATTATGTCCCTCAATTATGTCCCAATAGCATTATTGTTTCTTTTAGTTCCATGACCGACAATTCCACGAAATCCAACAAAAGCCCACACGCCGACAAAGAGAAAAAGAAAAGAGAGGACAGAAAGAAGAAGAAGATTGGCGACAGTGAGAAGACTTTTGTTTTTGGCTCAAAAGATTTGAGAAAAAGTTTGATGTTGTCTCAATTTGGGTGAAGGAAAGGGTTTCTGATATAAGTTTGAATTAAAGATTGTAGAGAATTTTTGAGTCATTTTTACTCATATTTAAATTTGAGTTTGATTTTGAGTAAGGAATGATGACGGCCTAAGTTGTGCATGTCCACTGAAAGTTAATTTATGCTAATAATGATATGTGTATCACTTTTGTGTAGCACCTTATCTATGTCACTTGATAGACATGATCTCAACTTTTAAATATTTAATGAATTCAACGAGACTCACTAATTTAATACATCATACTTAGATGATGCAGAAAGATGGTATGTGCAGTATTGTTGAATTTTTGTTGGTTGGTTATCTTGTTTCTGGTTCTTCATGGATGAAATAAGATTGCTATGTCATTGTTTCTGGTTGAAGAAAATGTAGCATTGTTTCAGTGATCCCCTTATTAACGAACAAAGAGGTAATGTACAGTTATGCCAATAAAGCGTATTATTGCTGTACGGAAGGTAGAAGGAACACATCAAGTGTTTAATTTTTCTTAAGCAATACACACAACCCCAGCTGGGTTGGATCATTGACAAGTTGGGGTAGATTTGAATTCCTCAACCTTTTTCAGCATCAATAGAAATAGAGGTGTTAACTGAGTCGACCGAGCTTAATTGTGCTTAGGCTCGACTTGGCTGGGCTGTGAAGAAACTTGTTTGGATTTGGCTAAGGCTCAACCACCGAGCCTAAAAAACTAGAGAAGGTAGAGTAGAGCCATGAAGTTTCTGATCCATAGTTGTGTGTGTATGTGTGAGAGATAAGTTTTTAATGCATCTCTCTCCATGTGTGTGTGCATGCGAAGATGTGATAGCTACTAAACAAGTAGAATAGTCAAAGTGTCTTTCTCAGATACAAATGACAAAAATTGAATAACCCTGGGTAGTGTTAGCTGATAGTTGTTTACACCCAAAAATAAAAAAATATTTAAGGGTGACACTTAGAAGTTCCGACATGAGAGAGTTTGTGAAAGTACATGTAATATTAGAATTTATTGTATATAAATTTAAAATTTAATAAAATTTATGTATAATTAAATTACTAATTTTCATCGGACTTAACGTTCAATTTTTTGTATCACCATTCAAGATGCATTGATTGATAATTACAAAGAATTAATTACATCAACTCAAGAAAATATGTTTACATCACGAGTAATGCTACATATCCCAAATTTATATTCTAAAAGTGCATCCCAAATCAATGGGAACCGTTGGATGAGTGGGTCCTAATGAAAAAAGTTGGTAGGACCCACTCATCCAACGGTTCCCATTGATTTAAGATGCACTTTTAGAATACAAATTTGAGATATATAGCATTGCTCTTACATCATATATCTATATGACGTGAATATATGAACTTCAATAAGAAATAGTTAAAAAGAAAATGACTGGACCAGCAACTTATTTGGTCAAGAATTGAATACAGTCAACCAATAAACCTGTCGCATTGTTGAACAACGGTACGAAGGCTTCAAGTCATAGGTGGCGGCGTACCGCTGTGAACTTTTATTGCATGTTGTATTATTGGACTTATATGACACTGCACATATGATAAATTTAGTTTATTTAATTATGTCGGCCAACTTAATAATTTTTTTTATTAATTTTTTTATGGACCTTGTTGACGACTAGACACATATTTTATTCATTTAAATTATTGATATTAATTAATTATTTTTTTCATATTAATAAAATTTTGATTGAATTGTTATAATTTATAGAGTGTATTTATACAATTTTAATTCTAGTTCTTAGTGATTTATACAATAATTTTTTTTATGATCTACATATTATTTATTAAATGTTGGTAGATGTAGATTTAAATTACTTAATTTTAATAGTAAAAAATAAAATTGATACTTGAATGCAACGATTGATAATGAGTGATTTATAGAGGTACATATTGATTAGTACTTCATATTAATTGATCACATGATATTTAAGTATGAGATTATCATAATATTCTGGTTTGGGAAATTCTATGAGTTAAGATGGATGGTTGTCATCAAAGTGGTCCATTCATTAAAATTTGTAATTTTTTTTCATACTTTTGTTACGAGATGATCTCTAATTATAATATACAATTATCTGTTGAAATTGGATTGTTGTGTATTGTAATTTGGAGATGTCATGAAATATTGTGATAGATGTGCAATAGTCTAGAAGGTTTATCTGCCCAAATGAGATAAATTTTTCGAAACTTGAGCATTCTCATTGGTTAGTTGCATGAAAGAGATGACCTATAACATATTGCATTCTCTATCCAAAGGGGAGTTTGTAGTGATGTATTTAGACTCTTTTAATAAAATATGACTTACTATGTTCAAAACATATTTTATTTATTTATTGCCAAATTTTACTAACTGTTTATGTTCTCGTTGCATTGAACAGTCTTTTTTGTTGTGAATAATAATACTGTCAGCTTTGAAGTCTTGACTGGTTCTAATTATAAGAGATAGAAGCAAGATATTGAGTTTACCCTGAGAATTGCTGATATAGAATTTGCCTTGAAAGAGAATAAACCTGCTAAACTTACTAGTGAGAGCTCCCCTGAAGAATTTTTTTTTATGCTAAGTAGGAGAAATCTAATCGATAGAGTATGATTGCCATAAAAAGGTCTATCTTTGAACACCTTTATGAGTGACTAACCTGAAATCAAGAAAGTCAATGAGTTCTTTACCACTGTAGGAGAGAGATACAAGGTATCCAATAAGACTGAAATTGGGGGCCTAATAAATAAATTAACGAATATGAAATATGACAATGATGGTAGTTTTAGGGAATATATCGCTAGAATGGTTCATGTTCAAACCAAATTCGAAGCCTTCAAAATTGTTATTCTTGACGATTTCATTATTCATCACACTTTTAACTCTTTGTCTCCTGAATTTAGTTAAATCAAAACTGCTTACAATATCCAAAATGAGTCTTGGACAATTAACGACCTTATCTCCAAGTGTGATTCTGAGGAAGAAAAACTTAGAAAAGAAAATAGTGTAATTGTCTTATTTGTTTCCCAGCTTCAATCTAGTTTCACAGGTGGGTATTAGCGAAATAATAGAAAATCTAATCATAATGTTCCAAAGAATAATAAATATTTTATTACATTTATTGATGATTTCTCTCGTTATAGATATATTTATTTAATTAATAAAAAATCTGATACTCGTGAAAAGTTTAAAATTTTTAAAATTGAGGTAGAGAAACAATTAGAAAAAATTATTAAAATTATTAGGTCTGATCACGGTGGTGAATATTATGACAAACATGATGTGTCTGGGCAGCATTTGAGATCGTTTGTCAAGTACTTCCAAGATTGTGAGATTGTTGTCCAATATAGCATGTATGATAGTCTCGAGCAGAATGGTGTGCCTGAAAGGTGTAATCGCACCCTTAAAGACATGATGAGGAACATAATAAGTAGGTGTAATTTACCTGATTATTTTTTGGGAGAAGCCATTAAAATGACTTCATATATTCTTAATAGAGTTTCTAGCAAATCTGTTCCAAAAACACATTTTGAATTATGGTCCAATAGAAAACCAAGCCTTAACTATTTTCGAGTATGGAGTTGTCCTACTAAGGTCAAAATCTGCAACCCTTTTGAGAAAAAACTAATCCTAGAATTATTCGTTGTTTCTTCACAAGTTACCTAGAACATTCGAAAGGATACCGATTCTATTGTCCTACACGTGGTACTAAAATTGTTAAGTCCTTAACAGTAAAATTTTTAAAGCTTGTTGTTGCTGATGTTGGTTGCTTACAACCTATTAGTGAGCATTAACAAGATAAATTTGTTTTTATTCCTTTACCTGTTGTGCAAGTGAATATTATACATGCTCATGTTTTTAATTTTTCTGCTTCAATTGTTGATCCTCATATTCCAGCAGTTGACCCTTCTTTTCATATTGAGACTTCTTAGCCTTGAGAGTCTACTACTAAAATTTCCTTGAGAAGGTCTACAAGACCACAAAGACATGTTATTTCTGATGAATATTATGCATATATTGGAGAAAGTGATTATGATATTGGTGATATTGTTAATCTTGTAACATACCATGATGTTATTACTTGTCCTCAGTCTGATATGTGGTTAGATGCCATGAAAGGTGAGATGCATTATATGACACACAATAAAGTGTGAGAGCTTGTACAACTTAAATCATATATAATACCTAAAATTTCATTGACAAAATGGCCAAAAACCAATATACATGAGGTATAAAAAACAAAAATAATCTATAAAAAAGGTTCTAATTAGACCCCCTTACAAAAAAATAAGACTAAATATAGTCTTTTACAATTGACCTTGACGTGATTTCATATTTTGAAAGCGTTAGATGTGTAATGCCCCCAAAAATCACCTTGGACAATATTACTATCTAAAAACCATTCATCTCGTGAGAACAACTAATAAAATTCATCGATAAGTCAATTTCATTCATTGCTCGTAATAGTATCCCAAAAGAATAAGTCAAGCCATGACCATAATATCAAAAAGAAGTATGCCATAATATGACAATTATATCCCCAAAAGAATCAAAGTTAATTTGCAGCGGAATACAAAAGGTTAGACCTCACATGGTCTCAAAAATGAATTATTCTAGTCTAGTACATAGGAGAGTTTAACTCTAAGCATCCACCTCGAAATCCACGTACCCGTCTAGCGGAGCTTCCCAATGCACCTGCCCCTTAACACTGACCTTCTCATCTAACACGTAATCTGAAAAATATATTGTATATAGGGGTGAGCACAAAGTTCTGTAGGAAAATCTTTCCAAACCCGAACAAGGTTTATAAAAGCATATCAAATGTTCGGTCTCATTTTACAAATATCATATATAATCTTTGAAGTAAAACATGGACATTTTACATTTTAAAATAGATATCAAGTTTAAGTAGCCACAGTAAATTAAATAAACAGTAAAAACCAAGTTACAATAAATAACAATTTCCAAAATATAAACTATTTTCCCACAAGACATTGTAGGATCCCATACTTCCATAAGTCCTTGTAGGAAACCATTTTCCCACAATAATAATAGTAATTCATAACTTGACCACAACAATATGTATATGTATCTCAAACATGATGCGAGGCAAACCCCCATGAATCAACACATTGAGTAATATCTAGCCCCCCCCACACACAAATCGTCTCCCAGATATCCATCCTTTAGGAAGGGCGTATGTCATACCAATGGCAGTGACGTATCCAACCCAGGAATTAATATACTAACCCTCCGCTTCGATACCCGTGAGCAATAGCGGTTTAGTCTTACCAAAGCACTAACCCCACTACAAGTGGTAGGAAAAGTTCAAACCAACACGGAGTATGAAGAACGTCTATCCACTCTATGATATCTCGTCAAAGGTCACCCATGGTCATCCCACACTCATAAGAGATACAATACCAAACTCAATTTCTCAATTTATAAGCATATCTCAAAAATTTCTAAATTTATCATATGACAATTCCAATAACCAATTACAAAAAATACAAGAGATCAACAATATCATTTTATTACTCAGCACAAAACACTATGGTTTCGAAATTAATAATAAAGGAAGAATTTAAGAAGAAAATTCATCACTCTCCAAAAACTAGGGTTTTAAACAACAAAAGAGATTTCATTGGTATTCAACCCTAACTTTGTTCAAAACATGTAATCTTTGTAAAAAGACTAAGAGAGCATGATTTCATATCATATATATATATATATATATATATATATATAACATTTAGAGTCAAAACATACATATATAACTACCCTAACTTCAATGACCAAGAATGAAAGAAAACCCCTACCTTGGTTTATTAATTTTGTGAAGAAGATGAAGGTTTGGTCTTCTTTGAAGTGTAAATCACTTTTGATCTTGTGTTTTTCTCTTCCTTTCTTCCTCTCTAAGGTTTTCCAGGGTTATACACCCTGAAATGGGGCTAAAAGAGGTGTCCTAATGTATTTATAGGGCAAAAATGGACCACAAATCACGACTTTAAAATGTGAGATCTCTTTCGGCAATACCGGTACATTGTACTGGTATGGTAAACTCTCTAGACCTTGGGGTACCGGTACGATTTTTCCAGTTTTGCCTATTTCTTTTGTTTTTCATTTTTAATCCATTCCAATTCCTTCCAAAACCAACCTAAACTTATACAACCTACATTTGTACATCCAACATAGTTGGTACAAGTTCTATGTCCAATGATTTCATATATTTACAAGCTACAACTAAGTTTTAACTAATATTTACCTGAGTTTCACCCTATCAACATTTCAAAAGGAATAATTACTAGTTATATATGTATATATATATAAAGATAAAAGTGTGGGGTTTACAATTCACCCCCTTAAAGAAAGTTTCGTCCTCAAAACTTACCTCAAGTAGCGAACAAATGAGGGTACTTCTCGCGCATTTTTGGTTCTGGTTCCCAAGTAACTTCTTCCACTCCATGGTGTTGCCACAAGATTTTCACCAATCGGATGACTTTGTTGCGAAACACCTTTTCCTTGGTATCAAGAATCTTCACAGTTGTTCTTCATATGTTGCTCAATCTTGAACTTCAATATCCTCCAAATCTAAGACATGCGTCGCATCCGATTGACACTTTCTCAACATCGAAACATGGAACACGTCGTGTACGCCTGATAATTGAGCTGGTAACCGAAGTTGATACGCCACTTTACCCACGACCTTGATCACTTCGAATGGTCCTATATATCTTGGAGCTAATTTCTCTTTCTTGCAAAATTTAAATACTCATTTCTTGGGTGACACCTTGAGAAACACATAGTCCCCCTCTTGGAGCTCCAATGTTCTTCGTTTTCTATATGCATAGCTTTTCTGTTGACTTCGTGCCGTAAGTAATCTCTTCTGGATTAGTTGAATTTTCTCTGTAGTCTCTTGAACAATCTCTGGCCCAAACAAGTTACTTTCTCCAGCTTCTAGCCAACAAGTTGGTGACCTACATGGTCTCCCATACAATGCATCATAAGGTGCCATGCCAATGCTGGATTGAAAACTATTATTATACGCGAATTCTACCAACGGAAAGTGATCACTCCAGCTCCCTTTGAAGTCCAACACGCAAGCTCGTAACATGTCTTTCAGAATTTGTATCACCTTCTTAGATTGTCCATCCATTTGGGGATGAAAGACGGTGCTAAAGTGTAACTCTGCCCCCATAGCTCGTAGTAGACTTTGCCAAAATTGTGCCACGAAACGAGAATCACGATCCAACACAATAGAGAGTGGAACTCCATGCAATCTAACAATCTCACGTATGTACAGCTTGCTCAAGGTCTCTAAAGCGTCTGTGGTCTTCATACTTAAGAAATGGGCGGACTTGGTGAGTCTATCAACAATGACCCATATGACATTACGCCCTCGTGAAGTCCGTGAAAAGTCCGTCATGAAATTCATGGTGATGTAATCCCACTTCTATTTTGGAATAGGCAATGACTGTAGTAATCTTTCAGGTTTTTTATGCTCAATCTTCACTTACTGACACACTACACATCGTGTTATGAACCTTGCCACTTCGCTCTTCATTCCCTTCGACCAGTATTGACGCTTCATGTCTCTGTACATTTTTGTGTCACCGGGGTGGATAGCAAACTTAGAGCGATGACACTCTCCAAGTATCTCCTCCTTTAGGAACGAATCATCTAGGACACATAGCCTTTCCCCATATCTCATTTCTCTATTTCTCAAAGACTAACCTTCCACTATCTCCCCATTTTTTAATTTAGCTCGTATCGACTCTAAGTCAGGATCCACTCATTATAACTCCATCACCTTACGTTGGAGGGTAGGTTGGACTACAAGGTTGAATAGACATGGTCGAGATCTATCTTCTCCAACCCATAGATTATAATTTCCAAGGGCATCCCTCATCTTCCATTTACTTGCAAGAACATTGAGTTCATCTCGAAACTTTCTGCTAAGTGTATCTACGACTACATTAGCCTTTCCCGGGTGGTAGTTGAGTGTGAAATCATAGTCTTCTAAATACTCAATCCACCTTCTTTGCCGAAGATTCAAGTCTTTTTGTGTGAATATATACTTCAGGCTCTTATGATAGAAAAATATTTGAAACTTTTCCTCATATAAGTAACACCTCCATAACTTAAGAGCAAAAATTACAGCGGCAAGCTCCAAGTCGTGAGTGGGATAGTTTTTCTCATGAATCTTGAGTTGCCTCGAGCCATATGTAACTACCTTGCCTCCTTGCATTAACACGCATCCCAAGTCTCGTAGTGAAACATCGGTGTAAAAATCGTATCCTTCCCTACTATTCGAAATAATGAGGACAGGAGCTGTCATCAACTTCTCCTTCAAGGTGCGAAAGGCAAGTTCATACTCTTGAGTCCACAAGAATTTCTTCCCCTTCTTTGTAAGGCGAGTCATCGGCATCGCAAGCTTTGAGAACCCTTCTACAAACCTCCGATAGTAGTCTGCTAAACCCAGGAAACTACGTATTTTCGTCACATTCTTCGGTGGTTCCCATTTCATCACGGCTTCAATCTTAGCGGGATCAACAGCTACCCCATGTTCAGATACCACATGACCTAGAAATTTCACTTCCTCATCCAAAACTCGCATTTACTCATCTTGGCATACAATTTATGTTCTCTCAATGTCTGTAGCGCAATAGAGAGATGACATGCATGTTCCTCTTGAGTCTGTGAATAAATCAATATGTCATCAATAAACACAATGACAAATTGATCAAAATACGACCGAAATATCTTGTGCATCAAACTGTCTTAGGAATGTTCTCTTTCTTGATCCGCAGCTGATGATATCCCATGCGAAGATCAATGTTGGAGTAATACTTAGAACCCCTCAACTAATCGACCAAGTCATCAATCCTTGGCAATGGATATTTGCTCTTCATTATAACTCGATTCAACATTCGATAATCTGTGCACAACCGAAGTGACTCATCATGCTTCTTCACAAAGAGGACCGGGACTCCCCAAGGTGAAGTGCTTAAATGGATAAATTCAATGACCAACAAATGATCCAACTGTTTCCTTAGTTCCTTCAACTCCAAGGTGCCATTCAATAGGGAGCAATGGATATAGGTTCGGTTCCCCGATAGAGATCGATCTTGAACTCAATCTCATGTTGTGGGGGTAAATCAAGTAATTCGTCGGGGAATACATCCAAAAAATCCGATACTATCAACACTACGTCCGGTTGGGATCTATCCCGATCATCTCCCATCAAGCTAGCCAAGAAACTCAATTTGCTCTCCGCCTTAGCTTTCAAAAATTTACTTCCCGTAGTGGAAAATGGATGGAAAGAATTACAATCATTCATGAAAGTAAAAACTAACCTTCCCGGCAGCTAAAATAAAATTCGCTTGCTAAAGTAGTCCATCACCGCACAAAAATTTGACAACAGATTCATCCCAAAGATGATGTCGTACCCCTTTATATCTAACGCAACCAAATCTACGATCAATTCATGATCCCCAATTCTAAGTACACACCCTTTACACACTCTGCTAGTATCCAACCGTTCTCTCGTGGGCATGTCGATTCTCAGAGCATGTTCTAGCTTCTCAAATCTCAATCCCAAATGAAAAGCATATGTAGTGTGTATGAATGAATGTGTAGCACCGGGGTCAAATAAGATTTAGGCCCAAGAATTATAAAGAAGCATGATACCTTCAACTACGGCATTGGAAGCGTTTTCCTCCGCTTGAGTCAAAGCAAATAGCATTCCTTGATTGGCATCACCGGTGGCTTGAGCTTGTAACTGTCTTTGTTGTGCTAGCCTTTGTAGAGGTGGCTTATTTGTTGGTACTTGTTCGGTTGCTTGATTGGTCCTTGGTGGAAATGAGAGGCATCTATGTTTGAAGTGCCCAAATTCTCCGCATGCAAAGCATTGATGCGGGTTAGTGCTTGTTCTGGTCTGGGCCACTCCATCTCCTCGAGCTGTCAGAACTCTCTGTCCATTTGCTTAGTCTAGACATCGGTATGGTAGCAGCCCGCTGCACTCCACTGGTGCTAGTGCCCGTCCTGATTAGTCCTGCTCTCGCGAAGCTTTGTCGTCGTTGGTTGTCCTCTATATCCCTCTCCATAAGTGCAGCTCTGTTTACAAGATCCCCATAGTCCCGAATCTTTAGAGCCACTAATTTTTCTCGGATGGCCGGCCTCAAGCCCTGCTCAATGCGCTTGGCCCTGTCGGCCTCAGTAGATATAAACTCCGTAGCATAATGGGATAGCTCATCAAACCTCCTCTCGTATTCGGCCACAATCATGCTGCCATGTCGTAGAGCAAGAAAATCGGCCTTCATTCTGTCTTTGACTGATTCTGAAAAATATTTGTCTTGGAAGATTTGATCGAACTCCTCCCAAGTGAGTGCATCAGTGTTCCTCTTTCTCTTTACTGAATCCCACCAATGGTCGACCTCTACTTCAAATAGATATGTCGCCAAGCCGACCCTAAGGTCCTCGGTAACTCCCATGCCGTCACATACCTTCTTCACCTGACGGATCCACCTATCCGCATCCAAGGGATTGGAGCTTCCTTGGAAAGTGGGTGGGCGTTGCCTTAGAAATTCTCGAAGAACGACCATTCTCCAATTTTCCTCCCCGTTACCCGGTACTTGGGCTAGTGGATGAGCCCCACCATAGTGGATATGCCTTAAATGGAATATATCAATGCTTGAGGTGGATTTGCTTGACCTCCACGACCTCGACCACGTCCACGTCCACGTCCTCGCCCATGTTCACCGTCCATCCTGCACATCAATTCACAATTTAGTTCCTTGATGTACAAGACATGGTTAGGTTGTCTAGCTCTTAGCATAAGACTTGTATAAAAATTAAATCAACTATTTCATGCAACCAAATCCTACATCTGTAGTGGTAATCCATAACCTACTGCTCCCATGTAAGACCTAAGACCTAAAGTCTAGGCTCTGATACCAAACCTATAACGTCCCAAAAATCACCTTAGACGGCATTACTATCTAAAAATCATTCACCTCATGAGAACTACTAATAAAATCCATCGATAAGTCAATTTCATTCATCACTCATAACAATATCTCAAAAGAATAAGCCAAGTGATGACCACAAATATCAAAAAGAAGTATGCCATATTATGAAAATTACATCCCCAAAAGAATCAAAGTTAACTTGCAGCTGAATACAAAAGGTTAGATCTCATATGGTCTCAAAAATGAATTATCCTAGTCTAGTACATATGAGAGTTTAACTCTAAGCATTCACCTCGGAATCTACGTGCCCGTTTAGCGGAGCTTCTCAATGCACCTGCCCCTCAACACCGACCTCCTCATCTAACACGTAATCTAAAAAATATATTGTATGTAGGGGTGAGCACAAAGTTCTGTAGGAAAATCCTTCCAAACCCGAACAATGTTTGTAAAAGCATATCAAATATTCGGTCTCATTTTACAAATAACATATATAATATTTGAAGTAAAACAAAGACATTTTAAAATAGATCTCAAGTTTAAGTATCCACAGTAAATTAAATAAACAGTATAAACCAAGTTACAATAAATAACCATTTCCAAAATATAAACCATTTTCTCACAAGATATTGTAAAATTCCATACTTCCACAAGTCCTTGCAGGAAACCATTTTCCACAATAATAACACTAATCCATAACTTGAATATTCCACAACAATATGTATATGTATCTCAA